>JAUBOD010001063.1:1051922-1064913 GCA_032353885.1 Nothura maculosa
ACACACACACACACAAACCTCTATCCCTCCAAATGAGCATGAAATGGCTTGGCTAATTTGGAAAAATCAGGAAAAATTAGGAAAGTGCCTGTGCTTATATAGGCCTCAGGTGTCAAATGCTGCTAGAAGAAAACTAACCATAGGTCAGAGAGAGGTTGGCCTTTGTTGAGAGTCTCTCTCTGCTCAAAATCCAAAGTTTTTTTTTTTTTTTTAAAGTTAAAAACTGGATACCAACTGTTTCACATCCTTTCTGGCTTGCTATTGCATGGGGCATGACTTTTGAGCTAATTATTTTAATTGGAGTCAGAATACTTTTTCTCAATGTTTCTCTCAGACTTAAAGACCCATATATGAACCGAACTTAAGGTGGCATATATATATATGTATGTATATATATACATACATATGTATATGTATATATATACACACATATATGCATACATATATACATATATATATACATACATACATATATATATATATGTAAGTAGTCTGCAGATTTTTAGTAAAAGCTGGACTTGATATAAAGGTTACTGAAGCCTTCATTTCTTATAGGGAGAAATAGGACCAGTTGGACCTATTGGAGGAGTTGGACCAAGAGTAAGTATAATGAATTCTGTTACTGCAGACTACTTTTCAACAACAGAAGAACTTTTCCTTTGGAGGAAAACATGACTGTGAAAAATGACTGTTAAAACAGTACCTTTTGAATAAATGCATCTCTTTTCAAACTGTGTCCTGTAATGAGAGAGGAAAGAAGTCATTTGCCATATGCAGGAACTGGAATGAAACCATTACCACTGTTTACAAAATAAAAACTTTGGAAAGGAGAAAGATTCAGTAACAAAGTGATCAAGTTTGAGACAGAAGAAACCACAGTGTGCACGTCCTATGGCTGAACCAGATCATATTATCAGAATACATAGATAAGAGAGCATTAGACTCAGCTCAAAGAGCAATATAAAGGGCTGTTGTTTTAAGAAATCATTCTCTAATTATAAATTAATCGCTTCACAAAGCGGTAAAACTAGAATGTCTCAAAACCATTTGAATTGACACATTTTAGAAGATAACTTCAGTAGTCTGTTTTCTCAACTAAAAAAATTCTACTGTAAAGCATTTTTTGAGAGACTTGAAGCTTATTTTTAGAAAAAGTCTGAGTTAGAAGTGAGTAATGGTCTATAGTAGCAGCCAGAGGTCTGTTGCTAACTTTACTGAAAGCAATATGAACCTCTGCCTTTACTTAATTTGCTTATGTGGGGAGAATAATTGTCTTGACCTTCATTTTTGGATGACTTCCCATTTCTTAGATGGATTTGGGAAAACTTTACCCCTGTTCCCAGCTCTGGAATAAATGTATTCCGTTGTCATTTTTCCTGTTCATTAGCTATCTTGCCTCTGTGCTAAAGCTAATCAAAATTAGGCATTCCCATCCCATTTAGATATAATATTAAAAACTTATTTTCAATGTGCATTAGATGAAAAGTTTAAAACAGTTTACTTTTAGCTGATGAAAATTAGAAAAAATAGAATTTCAAAACACTCTGTGACTCAGTTCAATATTGAGCTTCATGTGCCTGAAGGCCTGCCAAGAGCCTCATGGAAATTTTTGTGTTGGCTGCCTCATCCTTTGTCTCCTTCTTGGGCAGGGCTTGGTGACTGGACAGCATCATCCATGTTGTACAATGGCAGTGGGGGAAGAGGAGCTGCAGAGCAGACTCTACCTTCATGTTCTTGTGCATCACCACACACACAGGCTGCCATCAGTTGGTGTCAAAGTGACCCAAGAGGAAAAAAAAATCTAACTCACCAAAATGGAATATTTTTGATCCCCTTTGGGTCAGTTTGACCTCAATTAATTTGTTCTTGGTTTTTCTCAATGGAAAACATGTACATCATTGGCCTGGTGGCTGCTTAGTTTCTCTAGCTATTGAAAGAAGAACATGTTAGATACTGATGTGGACCTGTGGGTTGCTATCTACAGGCTACAGCCTCTCTAAAGCTATTTGATATGAAGTATTATGCTTCATATGAAACATAATGTGAAGTATTAGCTTTGATATGGTGATTTCTTTCAAAGTATGGTAAATAACATTTATTTTCAGGCCATGTTTTCCATTGCAGAGGAAGTAAATAATATCTGGAGGAAAAGTGGCTCTCTAAAAGTGAGACATGTTAGAGATATCTAACTTACAATTCTGGAGAAAAATATGGGGTTTTTTTTTGTTTGCTTTTTTTAAATGACTTTATGCCTCTGAGTGATAACTCTCTTATTTGTCTGTTATTTAAAAGATCTCTTGAAATCTCTTTTGCTTGAAAGATCTTTATAATTTACTTGAAATATTTCTTCTTTCCATAGTCTCCCACTCTGACTGATGTTGCTGTATTTATTTTTTTTCTCATAACAATATACAAGATCTGTTAACAGCAAAATGCTAGCAGGGAAAACTGGGGTTTAAAATAGATAGGTTGAACAAAGAAGAGATGTTGGAGCTGGTTCTGGCTAATTGAGAAAGGGCAGTTATTACACCAGCCCCCAAAGGCCAAGGATCAAATTCTGCTAGTGAGACTCCCTGTTATGCTGGAATTAGACTGAGAGAGAGCATGACCTTGCCTTTTCTTTGTCTCCTAAATTGGAATGTGTTAAGTTCTTGGATTACACTTTTACTCACAATGTAATTGCTGTAAGAGTTGATACCAGCCCAGCCCAATAAGGAGAATCTGTATGTGCTGCTATAATCAGCAACGTATTTCCAGACCAAAACTTATGAATCGACTTCAAACACAGGTGTTAACTATTACTAAGCCATGTCTATTTTTGAGTGTATGTATTTGGATAATTTTACCCTAATTTAGCTATTTATCTTGTAAAAATATTTGAAATACTTTGTACTAATCTTTATTTTAGGGAAGGCCAGGGCGGAAAGGTTATGTGGGTGACCCTGGACCAGAAGGATTAAAGGTAAGTTGTTTTTTATGTATGAAATAAAATGTGTTTGAAGTATCTACTGCGTGGACATCTACATATGCCAGAGAAAGGGTGTGAGAGCATGTGAGATACTGGGATTGTGGTCATACACAAATAATTAATACTGTGCAGAAACCTGACTCGCAGCGTATTAAGGGGAGCAAACTTTGATCAAACAGTTGCAAGCATAGGATTTTTGGAAAGAGAAAACGGTTTATTAAAATGTCATTCCAAATATTGATTTAAAACATCTTTTACCATCATCAATATGGACTAAGGCCATTTTGAAATAGCTAAACAAACATAATACTTGAATAATTTGTTACTTCTGCAGTATAGCATTTTGTGGCAAGCTTCAAAATATCAATAATATGTACAGGTAACTTTGGAAGCAATTTTGAAGTAATATGCAAAACTTTATTTTCTAAAAGGAAGATTTAAATGAAGAATACACCATTTATTTGTAGTATTTGCTGACGATATACTTAGTAAGTGCTTAATAAAGAGCTTTCATTTCTGTGGGCAATTCTATCATAAACACAGGAATTACAGCAATACTTGCTCCTCATTACAAAATCAAAATTAGCCACAGATAAAATTCTTTTTTTGTCAGTTGCGTAATTTTACTCTTGAAAGTTTTAATTGGCTGCTGCAATTTGGAAAATAAAGAGGCTCTTAAGAAAATAGAGAAATTTAATATGCACATATGAAAGAAATTACATTTCTAATGGAATACATCATCTGTTTTCCCATTTACTAGGGAGAACAAGGAGACCAAGGAAACCTTGGAAAAATTGGTGAAGCAGTAAGCTTGAACTTTCTTTCTAATTGTGTGGTTTTGCTTTTTTTGCCCCCTCTTTCTTCTTTTTTTTTTTTTTTTTTAAACTCTGTTCTTTTCCTTTTAGTGCTGATAATTTTTTTTCTGGTGGTTGTTGGGGCAGGTGGGCCTTTGAAGCTGTACTGTCAGTGATACTTTCGATCTTTCAGAATCATACATTTAATTTAAAAAAAAAGAAGCCAGTTTAAGTACCTTCCAGAATTAATTATGCATTTTTTCCTATTGGGCTAAGTAAACTTTACATGTTGTTGTAAGTATCTAAGTAATGCTAACGTAAATGAACAAGTGATCCTTTTCTAGTGAAACATTTTAAGAGGCTATGCTTGCCCTGATCTTGCGGATTTGTTCTTTCTGCCCTCTGTAAAATAACAAAGCTCAAGGTGACCTTGAAATGGCATGTAGTCCATCCTCTCCTTCCTAGGCAGGATCAGTTGTCATTATTGTTCCTAACATATTTGGCTGACCAGTTCTTAAAAAGCTCCAAGTACAAAGGCTCCATGACCTGCCCAGGCAGCCCAGGGCTTGCTTCATTTTTAAGAAGTTTGATAAAACAGTATTATAGTATTCCCTCTTATCTATTACTTTTTTTTCTGGTATTTCCCATTGTCTGTCTTGGACTGATGCCCCTGTCATAGCTGCCTGAGGTGCCAAAAGAGTTATCACTTTTCTGTCGTAGCTTTTCCAAGTCAAGTACTATTAATTATCTGCACAGAAAAATAAAAATGAAAGCTATACACGAGCAGGGAAGATTCGACAGCTGGAGCCTGAAGCATAATGTTTGGCTACAGCCTAGTAAGACTTGGAATATGATGAAATGTTAAAATGTCAATTGATCAGCAGACATATGGTCCAGGATCTGTCAGTTCACACTGCTGACTCTTTATAGGCCATTTCTGCAGAAATATTTCTGGTATCTTGTCCTGTGTGGAAACAGAGTAGGTAAGATGCTCACTGTGCATCTTATCCTAAGTTCAAAATGAAATACGTGTTTTAAAACTAGATCGAGGATGTGACTAAGATTGTACGTTAGTCACTATTCCTTAACTGAGCCTTATGGGCAAAAGTGTTTCCCTGGCTGCAGAGTCAGCCCTGTTGGAAGGGGAAGGTTGGCAGGTTGCTTGGCTAAGCAGAACCCAGAGCTGAGAGGAGCCAGCAGTTATCCCGCCCTGCAAGGCTGTCAGCTGCTGCAGGACCAACAAACCTCTTTGGAAAGGTTTTAGTTAAGGTAGTGAGAAGTAAAAGACAGCAGACAGATTATATTCATAGTGCTGATAGAACAAAATCTTTTGAAAGTCATGGAGAAGGAAACAATTGCTTCAGTTACTGAGAAAATTGCCATTGCTTTTGGGATGAGGAAAATTTGACTTTGCTGACATATGCAACTGTATTATATATGTTTAGATCAGTGGAGGATGACAAGTCTTCTAAAAACATGTTGCTTCAAGCGCCTTGTAAAAGACCTGTCTGTGCTCTACAGAGGCAATCCTAGTGTATTGATGACTTAAGAAAATGATCCATTGCTTGATTTTGTGAACTGAATTCATCTGAACTTGACACAACTCCCCTCAGGGATATTATTATTTCATAATAATAGTAGACAAAAGTACCACAACTAACCACTTAACTACGTGTAAGGTAATTCTCCTTGCTTATTCCATTACAGAAATTCAGCTTTTGATCATAGGATTTTGAATTAGAAATCAATGACACTTATTGGCATATTGAGACAGAGTACAAATGTGTTAACTGTCAGATGCAGCATGTACAACTGGTGCCAAAAGGACAAACTAAACAACCTTCACAAACCCAAATCCTGGAAAAATAATCTTGTCTGTACTTCAAAGATCTGAAAAGACATGTCAGCAAACTTTCCGAGTTGTAAATGCTTTTCAAAAAACAACAGTAGAGAAACCAAGTTGCAATGACAAGTGGAAGAAAACAACAACAACAATCTAAACAAAATAAAAAACTATGGCCTAGCAAACAATAAGAACAGTATTCAGGCTCCTTAACATACTGAAAAAGGTCAGGATGTGAGACTATGGAAGGGAAGAAAAATTCTGCAGTGATGCCATGTGCCCAAGAGTCAAGATGTTTTTGAGAAGTGTTATTCAGTTTCCTGCAGAAGGTATGGCTAGATTGGGCCCCAGGGATGCTTAATTTATGGAGAATGGAAATTACTATTCCTTTTACTTGAATAAAAGATTAAGCGAACTTAAGTTGAAGTTTTCAAGATGCTCAGTAGCAAGAGTTCTTTGACCTGTTATGAAAAGTCTGGACTCTTGGGATATACAGCTCCAGAACTGGAAGCTGTGGGCAGCATCGGAATAAAACTTTTTTTTAAAGCAAATGCTGGTGAAGGCAATGGACCAATATTGCCAAGGCCTTCGGAAGAAAGAACGGCTTAAGCTGCTCTCAGAAATCTGCTGTTAGAGGTTAACATGAGCTGCTTCTTGAAGAATTTGTCTTAGCAATGACAATACTGTCTAGTCTGTGTAGTACTTCCTGCTAGGGAAATTCATCCTGGATGAGCAGATATCCTGTCATTGCTGCTAATGTGTTCTCTTGAGAAGCACAGGGAAACGGGTTGCCAGACCCAAAGGTTAGTTCTTTTCAAGCTGTTTTGCCAATTTCTCTCAGGACACTTGCAGATAGTGCTCTTTATCAGCTAGTAGATGCCATGCTACCCTGCAGCCCCAAACCCTCTATGATTTTACACATTAGCATTAGCATTTTAATTCAGGTGACATTCTTTAGAGTCCTGCCTAAGAAAAGTGAAGCAAAAGGGCAATATGCGCTGTGTGACGTTTGTTATCTGAGGTAAAAAAGTCACTGTTGGCTGCATAAACATAAATAACTTCTATCCAAATTCAGTTTAGTCAAAATACCTCTGAGGGTAATATCTGCTGTCAGAAGAGCAATTTTCTACTTTTCACACATGACACTGTACAGCAGTTTGCACAACTGTCAGCCAACAGCTGCTTAGATGACAAGGCCTGACACAGAGCCATTTTCTAGCCTGCTCTTGTATTTTACTAATTGAAACTGAAGTGTCATTAGTGAGCAAATTTAGTATGGGCCTTTTACCTTTTACTTATATTTAAATACACTTGTAAATTCCACTGTGTCTGGCTAGCAAAACTGAGCTTAGCCTAAAATATATTTTTAAAAACTTTTTTATTAATGTTTTGAGCTATAAATATATTTTTTGTGTATGAACCGGCTGTGAAGTATAAAATTCACTGTTCAAAGAACTGACTGTTAAAGAATTCACTTTTCTTTGTCCTCTTCTCCTGCATCCTTGTTTTTTTCAGTTGTTTGTTTAACATAGATGACTTGCTTGAACTTTCATGGATCCTTAAGTAAATTCCAGTGTGTTAAATCTAAATGTTGACTCTGTTTTTTTTAACAGAATACTAAAATTTATAAAGCCCTTCAGAAAGGCTGAAGTTGAAGGACTCCTAGGAAACATTTAAGTGGGAATTTTTGAGCAAGCTGACGTTGTTGTGTGTTGGAGCTGGATGGATGTAGAATGCACTTTTAGAATATCTTTAAAAATCTTGGAAAAAAATGTGAATACAATAAGAATAGGTTTCTTAAATTTGCTTGTAACACCTCATTAAAATAATGTTGAATAAAATTATTCAGAAATGCTGAACTCTAAATGAAATGATATTGCATTGGAAATGTTTCTGTTAACATAGAAGAACGTGTTAGTGTACAGTCTGACAGGTAACTGCTTCCACAGGAATTTTTGGGATCAGTGAAATATACATTCCTTACCAAGCTTTTTAATGAATTACTTGAGAGTTGTATTTGCATTAAGTATACAATGTGTTTTCAATTATTTAACTTTAGATTCTAACATGGAGCATATGCCCTGGCAAGATATTTTGTATTTTAGACTTGTTTTAGATGATAGATCGGATCTCTGATTCATTTTCCATGTGAATGCTTTTGTCAAAAATGTTTTTTAGATGCTGTTATCATCACGGGAGAATGTTACACAAATCCCTCCTTGTGAAAGTTTACGACTCCTTTTTTTGTGTTTTTTTTTTTTTTTTTAATAAGGTTTAGAGCTATGATGTTTCTACAACATTTTAGTTATTTTACTTTTTTGTTGCCTAATGCATTCAGTTTGTTTTTTGGAATCCCATAGTACTCCCCGAAGTATGAGGGGGATGCAGGAATACACTGACTTAAATCTGCTTTGGATTTGATTCATCCTGTTATGTAAGAAAGAGAGAGGGTTGAAGCCTCAATCCAGATTACATACTCCTGAGGAACAGGCAGTGTCTCAAACTTTCTGCCTAACAGCTAACATTTGTCCTCGGTCAGGAGGACAGGGCAATGTAAGCTAGAGCACATACCCCCTCACTACTGTTTTGTCATTGCTTCTCTTGAGACCAAACCAGAACATCTTGTTTGGGAATACAGGACTCCTGAATCAACCAGGGCATTTGAGCAGGAGTTCTTTACTAAGTGCGTATCTGATAGCACAAGGCACGATTACGGTTCTGTCTAATCAGCATTGTTGCTCTTCCACGGAATGGCATAGGCTGGGAGCTCAGTGCTGACTGTAGAAGGAAAGTAGGCCTCAGCTGCATCTTGGCTGTGACTTGCACCTTCTCCCTTTTCTGGGAGAAGGGAATTGAAGTCTTTTGAAACCTTACCTCCTCAAACCCTTATCTTGATGAGCGAGAGTACAGGGTAACTCGTTGTTTGAAAGCTTTTTGCCTGACACTGAAGCCCGCTGTTGGCCACGAGTCATGCTGGCGGTGGTAGTAGCTGTCGCGCTCATTAAGAGAGTCAGGCACAAAGTCCCATCATTCCTGCCATTGACCTCTGGGCATCAACTTTGTGTTGGTATCAGCAGAGCCAGTCTGATTGGTGCCAGAAGACTGCTCAGTACTGGCACGGTAACGCACATGCTCTGATACATAATACATGCGTCCAACAGGCATCAAGATGCCTGCTTATCTCTTTAGTCCCTTCCAAAAAGTAGGCTGTGGAAGTGTTGTTAGTCTCAAAGGTAGCTGTCTTGAATAGCTAGTTGCTTGTGAGAAGGAGTCAGGAAACTCGGTTACACTGTGCAGCCCACTCTTCTGGGACAAGTCAGAAAAGTCTCACAGTTATAAGACGTGCAAAGCACTACAGGCATAACTCCTATTAAACTATGAGATCTCTTGAGGACAAGTATAAAGTTCTAGCCTCTTTGTGCCTGTTTTGCACCAGTGTTTGAAACTGCACTATATTGAAATTTTATTGCTGAAGAATTAGAAAAATGTCATTTATTCCAAGGGAGAAATCTGTTTTAAAGAATTGCAGGCTCTGAACCCCCTGACTTCAAAGGTGTTTGAGGCTGCAACACTTCAAGGGAAAATTGTTAAAACAGCTGATCCAATATCTTTTTTGTTTTGTCTGGCTTTTACTTTTCAATGAATTTATGCCCCATGAGTTTGTGGTCAAACTGGAATATCTTAGCACCACAAAACGCAGCTGTGGTAGACACTAGACACAGTATAATAGTTAAAAAAGTTTCTTTTCCTATCTCTTAGCTTCCACTGTCAGTGTAGGTAGGTGCAGTGGTCATTGCAGGCGGGTAGGTTGGTTTGTGCAGTGCCCCATTTTGCACAGAAGAGCTTGCCCAGATACTCTGCGCTCTGGGATGAAAGCCTCACACTCTGCTGCTGGGAACTGCCAACCATGAACGAGCACAGACATTGCACTGGTAAAGTCTGCTTCTTTTCTATGCAGGGATCAGCTGGGTTACCTGGAGAAACTGGTCCATCTGGAAGCCTTGGTGAAAAGGTACAACAACACACCTGTCTCTTCAGCAGCAGCTGGGACAAAGTTAATATTCTAATAGCTATTTTGAAGTGTAGGGATCTAATAAGCAGTAAATCAAATACCATATGTGAGGTCTGCACCTGGTATCTTTGGATTATTTTGGTAATGAATTTTGGAGACTAGATTAGTTATCACATTTTTATTATAGGATGCACTTTACTATCCCCTGCTATAGACTCGCAGAAACTGGCTGAAATGATGTTTATTTTATACACTGATTGCTAGCTTCACTGCTATATAGTGAAGAAATGAAAGTAGAACAGTAGAATTTGGCTATATACTTTGCTAATTTTGCTGAAATACTCCTTAACATTGAGTAAATGAGAAAATATTGTTAGTTTTGTCTTCCCTCCATTAACAATTGTGTTTATTACAGCAATCTTTGGCAAAGTTAAGCTATTTGTCATGTCGTACTCACATTAAGAGTATTTCACGTGGTTTTATTTAGGTGAAATATTTAAAAGCTGGAAAACAGAAAACTGTTATTGGACTACACGTCCAATAATTGTCAAATGTAATTGTCAGAATGATCCAGCATCATTTACATTTCTACCCTCCTGGGATAAATTATTTCACCTAAACTGGTGGCTGCCATTTAAAGAAGTGTTATTGGGGGGGGAGGGGGGGGGAAGGTTGGGGAAGTCTACTCAGTGACTTAGTAGAACTTCCATGAAAATCTGGTGATAATTTTACTGTTGGTTTATGTAATAGTTGAAAGGAAATATGTCAGTAGAAAGCACTCCTTGTTAAAACTTAAATATAGACAAGTCTCATATGGTTTTAATCATAATATCATCTTAGAATTCAGCGTAAAAGAATTCTTGTTCTTCATTAAATTATTCTGCCCAGCAAATGTTACCTTGACATACTGTTTCTAGTCTAGATAGATTCATAAATATATCGACAAACAGAAGCATGGTACATTATTTTCATTGCTGTGCTGCTTCTGTACAATTTATTATCAGATGCTTTTATAGGATTAAATACAGTGTAAATATACTGTGTGGATTTAAATGGTGGATGTGCTTTGCCCATAATTATTTCAAGGAAATGTGTCCTTATGTCTGTAATGTAAAATATGTATCATTATCACTCTGTTGTGTGTAGTATCTTCTGTGAAAGTGTAGTCTTTATAACAGGGATAATCTACAGCCAGACCTGATGCATGGACTGAATGTTATATGGATAAAGGATCCATATCTGTTATAGGGATAAAAGATAACAAAGTGTGTGACAAGAAAGAGTCCCTTCCTAGGGTGTATCTACCCTAATTATTTCCACTGCTGCTGTATTGCTGGCCTTGCTTATACATCTGTATTCTTAATGGCATGCATTAAAGAAATGAGGAGGGAGGAGGAAAGTATTTTTTTTTACTTGTTTGTTGTGTTTATAAGTAAGGTGAGAGGTTTGTGGATTAAAGAACATAAATAACTATAAATATGGTGCACCCAATGGAGAGAAGGGAACTGCTAGCCAGAGTTTGCAGAGACTGATGTAGTACCACATCTCTATCCTGTTTTTCTAGGAAGAGAAAAAGACAGAAAAACTCAGTTGTATTTCTCTTTGAAATAGGCTTCTAGGAATAGGAGTGCAGAAATTCCAGAATGGTGGAAAAGAAAACCTCTGCACTACTCCTGAAGGACAGTCTCTGAGTTGCCTCTACTCCCTATCTTAGATTTTGTTGCCCTGAACCAATTATGTTATATACTGCATGAAGTGGATCCCTTTGGCAACCAAGTCCACTGCAGACTGGTCTGAAGCCCTGATAAAAATCCTCTTGACCACTGTTATATTGTTATTGCAGGTTAACCTTGTTAGTCAGATATGCTTGGAACTGTTGAAATGGAATGAGTTGCTAAATGAGCACTCATTATTGTTTTAATTTGTTCTTAAAGGGAGAGCGAGGCAGTCCAGGACCAATAGGGCCTCCTGGAGAGAAAGGCGCCATGGTAAGTCACAAGTAAAGTGGAATCCATATTTATATTGCAGTTTATTTTCCAAATGGGTAATAAATTCTCACCCTCCTGTCTGTGTAAGCCTTATGGAGAAGAACAGTATTTATGATGCGTTATTTCAAGGAAGTTTCTTTTAACAGCTTTATCACTGTGTAGATTTAGCATTACAAATGTTTCACTGAATGAAGAAGCAGAACAACTGCATTTTTAAGAATGGCTTCCGACTGGTGTGGAATCTACAGATTTAAGCACAGTGAATTGAAAGGCAAGATTAAGAAATGCATGAAAATAACATCTGTGTTCCACTCTGTATAATGTGGCATTAGAAACTGTTTTAGTAGTGTGACGGGTAACTAGAGTGATCCCTCGCGACCCTGTACAGCAAGACGTGGAGGGCCCCTGGGAGAACGGCCTTCCTGAGAGCATTGCTTGTCGTAAATCAGGATAAAGTGTTTCATGCAGCATCTACCAGCTCAGAGACCCACACGTGCGTTGGCCCATGAGCATTACAAACACCTTGGCTCTGTTTCACTGGCGAGGTTCAGAGCCTGGCTTCAGAAGCAAGGACAGGCTTTCCTGTGTCAGCCCCACGTTAAGCAGATTGTTGGGGCACAGACTATGAAGCTACGCAGCCCACTGCCATGGTTACTCTAAACTTCTGAGAGACACGTGGTTAGTATTTGATTGTGTGTTTTGTAGGGACCCCTGTGATGGCTTCAGAATGCAGAGAGGATGCTCGCAGGTTTTTTCTGCCTGTAAGGAGATCAGAGGAGTCTTGTCAGAGAGCTTTCTGAGTTGAAAGGAATTATAAGGGATATTGATCTATTTTTCTATGTCAAAGCAATGTTAATGATGGGACTCTAGGTTCATACCACAAGTGTGCTATATACCAGTTGTGGAGATTAGTTCAAAATTGTCTTTTATTTAATACTAAAGTCAGTGTAGAGTTGACATGCTACCTGGTTGATGTACTTTTTACCCATTGACCTAGCTTAGGTACTGTGTCCTGTTATTTGGCACTGATACAGCAGGCAGTAAGGCAGAGATCACACATGTTGGCCTAGGAGTGGTGCGCTGCAGCATGTTCTTCATTCTGCTCGTATGGAGATGGATGTTATTATTGAATGCTTGAGGCAGGTACTCTTTGCACATCCATTGCAAGGAAGAGACTAAAGCACCCTCAGGCTGTAGAGCAAACTTAACGAGCCATGCCTTGGAGAGATGATTTTCGGAAGCACTTCTTGCTTCATTAAATATCTCTGATGAGAATTATCTTCAATTACTTGATTTTGATCAAGGGGGGAAAAAAATCCTCAGAGAGCTTAATAAAGGAGGCTTTATCAATATAGCATCCAATCTTATAAACTGTGTTGTAGCAAC
>JAUBOD010001063.1:1069651-1082233 GCA_032353885.1 Nothura maculosa
TAAAGAGAGGAATTTCTCCCCAAGACCAGCAGAAACATATTCTTGGGAAGGATATGCCATGAGCAGTACTGGCAGCCCTGAAGTTGGTCTAGCATGTTCTTTTCTTGCTGTGATTTTATATTCTAATGTATGGAAAAACTGGACTAGTGAGCAGTGGCACTGCTTTTTGTTATGCTATAATTCCTGATTAATCAGCTATTGCTTTTAATTTGAGGAAAAGGTGCAAAGTATCATTAGATTCACCTCACAATTGGTACCTGAGGAAAGCTCTCAGTGGTTGCTTGGACTCTTAGCAGGCAGTTGTTCAGAGTTTTAAAGCTTAGAAAATAATACTTTTTTCTGCGTCTGTTTTCATAAAATGTAGTTCATCAAATTCAGTCTTGAAAATACAGATAAGTGCCATAATAAAATGCTATAAATTTGGGGTCAGGCAACAGCAACTTATGTGCTTTGCAGCTGGTAAGGTTTCCCACTTTTTTGGTGTCTATCTATATTGGTCTGAGACACCACAACTACACAAGGACATCAGTAAGTGCTGAATGTGTGCGTCTATCTAAAATTGTTCAAAGAAGGTAAGATTAAAATGGATGTGACTTCACAATATTTTTCCATGTCAACCATCAGAAGAGCACAGTAGCTTCATAGTACGTTTATGTGTTTGTCATTTAGTTCTTAGATTTAGGACGGAGAACAAAAAGAAAAAAGAGTTGATTGATACTGTTTGCCTTGTTAAATTAATTTTTTCTCAGTTTATTATCTTCAAATCTTGTATATTCCATTTTAGAGACAAAGCTGACCCTGTGCCAAAAGCAAAAGTAGTATTAATTGTTTGGCAGCAGCCCATTCCTTAGCTCTGTTGCAACCTAAACTAAATAACAGCAGGCAAATCATGTGCATCTCATTCTATACTAGATATAGTAGTAAATGATACAAGTCCAAATAATCTGTGCCAATAATGAGTCACACTGCTATTTATAGGCGTGTTTTAGTGTGTTTTGGTTAGCACATTAAATTACCTTTCCCTTGGATTCCTGCGCTCTGCTCTATGCCTGGCTAATGGTAGGCTCCAGGAAGACTCTCCAAAGCCAAAAGTTGAGCATCATATTGGTTTACTTTGTCATGTCCAAATTAAGAGGTTAGTATGTTGAACAGTAGGCTTTACCACTTGCTTACTTGTGATCAAATCAATTGCCATTCTTTTCCAAAAGACTGGATTGTTGATGTTGCATATGCTGGAATTGCAGTGTCTGTAGGACTTGCAGAAAGGTTTTGCTGCATATAATAGAGACTGAGAAGCTTATTCAATTTTCTGACTTGATTGTTTCTCACATTGTGGGTTGTGACCCTCTTTATGATTAAAATGAAGTCCAACAGTGTTGGATGAATTTATCTCTTAAAATTTTTAATGGAAAAAACATAAAACCTAGAAAAATTTATTCTACAAAGCTGCAGAATCAGTATATATCTTTTTTGTCATTTGTTATTTCATCTTGAGAGTCTATCCAAGGTGGGGCAGGATGCATAAAAACAAGTGGTAGGTTATATTTCTAAAAAGTCTAAAAGACTAAAGCTATTCTGCAGTTCCTTGACCCATTTTTCTGAATTTCCATCCTCCTGTGTTCTTCTACCATTTGTTCTTGGACAAGTGCAGAGAGATAACCTGACATTAATTTTGTCAAAATGTTGAGTTTTCAATTATACTGTTGATAATTCAATATGCCAATTTGCACAGTTATATAATGTAATTTGAGGCCCAATCATGTAGCTGTTCTGTAGGCATACCTCACCTTGGAAAATGATGGGAGCTTTGGGTCTGATCTGCAATTGTATTGAAGTTCACCAGGAGTTTTTGCACAGAATTCAGTAGTTTTTGGATGGGCACTTTCTTAACAGCAGCCCTGCAGCAACTAGAAATGTGTTCTGCACCATCTTTTCTTCTTTTGGTTGAAAAATTGCCTGTAAGTAGTTAGCTATGGTTCAGCCCAGAAAGAGAAAGGTGGCCTGAATAATCCAAGGATTGTCTCACAGAAGCTTTGTCCAAAACTACTGAGATATCAGAGATATTCAGCCAGCTTTCTCTCCCTGTTCATTTTTCCCTATTCTATAGTTTCTACTAGTGCTGACCAGAAGTTGAAGTGCTGAAATGATGACCGATAAACTGCGCATGAGATATTTCTGACTCTACCAGAAGATGTAATTCTATATCAGCTCACAGAAAAGGTGTTTTTGTAAGAGATTTTCATTTCAGAAGGAAAACCTTGATCATTCTGGATATAAATTCTTCCCAAGTTACCAATGAACCTTTTCTCTCACTGAAATTCCTAAGAGAGAGTGCTTGTCATCTGATGTGACACAGGTTTTGATGTAAATCCAAGACAGAGAAGAAAATCTGGTGGTGTTTGGTCTCAAAGAGCTAAAAGGGGCATAATCACAGCTATTTTTGAAGAAAAACTAAATAGAATCAGATGTGCTTTCAGCCAAGTTATTACACAAACCCTATTATTATGTCTTTGCACAGTATTACAACTCTGGAGATCAGACGTGGTTGCCTGCCCAACACTATAAACCATGACCCATGATGTAGGGTGCTCTACATCATAGAGAAGTGCTTTGAAAATACATGTTCTAGACGTGTGGTGGCAATGTACTAGATCCCTCTGATTGATGGCGTCTTGTCATGGTCCGGAGGCTGCCAGGACAGCCAGGGTGTTTCATCCACTCAGTGTGCTCTGCTATCACCTGGCACCAGCATCTTGATGTTCACCTAAGTCTTATTTTAAAATGGTCATTCATTTCAGATTTTTGAGTATCCAAATGATTATGTTTAAAATTATAGAAATACCTTCCAAAGTGAGCACATATAAAATTTTTTTTTTTTGCTCATTATCTATTTTAGATTTTTTCTCACTTGTATTTTAAGGATTTGGATATCTAATCTTCATTTCTCTGTATTTTGAGCATAAACATTTGTTTATTTTTAATAAAGTAATGTTGAAGTAATAGTTTATTTTTCCGTATTGGTTATAAAATGTTGACTTACAGTAGACATTTTAGCCTACTAATTACAATACACATTTTAGCAACTGTATTACAGCAACTTTAGCCCAGTAATACTGCAATATGAGATCATAAATTGGTTTTATTCTTTCCTCAAACTAGTAAGGCTTTGATTACTAAGCAGTGAACTTAATCTGCATGTTTTAAGGTCTTAGTGGCAAGCAGGTTTGTGTATATACAGTTTTTAATTTGTATAAAAGGAAATATTCCCTATAACCAATTGCTGATGTGGATACATTTCTGAATATTCTTGTAAATATGTCTGCTGCATGCATACAAAGTGAACGGGAGTGGAAAATACTTGCCTGCAAACTATGTCCAACAGGGACCCTAAACATCTTGTTTGAATATTTTTTTTAAAAAAATTGCTTCTTATTACAGCAAGATGGAAAATGATTTTACAGTCTCTGATGCTTTATTTCATGCTTAACGTACAAAGAAAATTAGTTTTCAGCTTGTGAGTTTTCATAGTACGTGCTAACAAAATATGTTGCTTCCCTTTCCTAAGGTTTATGTTATTTCTCTCCTGATGATAACCAAAAATAATGCAGAATTAATATCCCAAATCATTTGTTTAATATTCAGGGGCCAAGAGGTCCAGATGGTCCTTCAGGAGAAGTAGGGACACAAGGCATTAAGGTAAGTGTTTTGCTCAGTACACAGAGCATTTAGCTCATGACAGATATGATGAAAAAATGAAGCAGATCAGGAGCCATAACTTTGTTGAACACAAGAGGAGGCTGGCAAAATTTTGCCTACTTAAAGTGTTTCCTTATTATGATGCATGCACATCTAAACTTCCATCTGCAATATCTGCAGCATTACCCTGTATTTAAGCTGACAGCACATGCACATTGTACAGCTTCACTAGGAAATGGACATTGTTCTCACACATTTTTGGTTATTTGTCAGGGAGAAAGAGGAGATCCAGGAAAGAAAGGACTCCCTGGCCTCATTGTAAGTATCAGAGCCAGTCTTTGTGTTGAGGCATAATGTAATTACTGTTAAATTCTGTATTGTGTTTGGAATTTATCTGAAGCAAGCACTGTCTTTCATTATTTACCTTTTACCAGGGTAAGGCTGGAAATCCAGGAGGAAGAGGAGATCAAGGAGTACCAGTAAGTACTTAGAATGCTATGATACTGCCATCAAGACAGGCAAAACTTTAGCACTTACTCTGGTGATACAGTTTGTGTTTGTCGTAAAAGAATAAGGGGGATGAAGTGGGAGCAAGTGTGAGTGTAGCCTTGTCTAGTACTAGACCAGTGTTTTTTGCATGATTTTCCACAGAGAGCAGTATGATTGTGAAAAAAGAAATAAGAAATAAGAGCATGTGTGGCTTTTTGCAGAATATGAAACATCTTGTTCCCTACTGACTTTTTATTTTGTTTTATTTTAATCTTCCAGGGTCTGCCTGGGCCTCCTGGAACCACAGGAGACAGAGGACCAATGGGAGAGCCAGTAAGTTGATCTTTCCGGCAGCTTAATAATTTTCCACATATTGTACTGAATTGCTTGGAAAGCTGAGCTCAGTTTTACCAAGATTTGGTGTTGTCAGCTGTGGTTAAAAATGAATCATGGGGTAATTGTTCCAAAACGACAGGGCCAGAGTCTGCCTCCCTTACTTAGAGCAACTCGTACATTAGCAGCTCTGATCTTTTTGGGAAGCACTGCAGTAAGGAGTGCACAGCATCAGAGAGCATGACAGAATTCTGACCTCAGTATTATGTGAGTTTCTGCTGCATTGTGGTAGACATCTGTATTATCGATTATGTAAACATTATATGTAAATACAGATATAAGCAGTAACTTTTCAGGCAATTTTTATGACCGTTATTTCAAGAGCAGGTTAAAGTTTCAACAAAAAAGAGACTGTTCTAATAAACTGCAGACATTCCCCTGCTGACTGGATTCTTGTTCTGATTATTACTATTTCAAAGCCACACTCGCTTTTATGCAGCTAATATTGTAACAAAAGGTCATGCAGAATCTGCAACAAATATATGCAGTGTGCTGAAAAGTGTAGTCATGACAAGAATACTATTGCATCACCATCTCTGGGGGGTAAGTCAGACTTTATAAATATAGTGAAAGAGCCTGTGCTTTCCTAGGAGGATTTAGAAGGCTGATGTTTATAGTGCAGACACTTATAAGTTGTCAGTTTGTCTGCTTTTATCGTTTCTTACAAGTCCTTTTGCCCAGCAAATGACATAGTTATTTTAAGTCTTGAAGATTGTTATAAAGTATGTTAGTTTTAATAATACTATTTTATGTAATATCATTAAATGTTATTATTATTTGTGCTCATCTGAAGTTTGGCAGAAATGCTTACAGAAAGCTCTCTCTCAACTTTTTGAGGGTAAAAATTCTAACAGTCAACAGATTTTGTTTTAGTAAACTCTTTTAGATATAATTATCTACTCATCTCAGTTACCAACTTTGTAGGAGGATGTGTCAACAAAAACAAATCTAATGTGTATTATTGAATTCCTGTCATTTTATCTCTTTCATGTGATCTAATCTATCTAGTTTCTTCAATGTGATCCTTGACAATTCTTGCAATGACAAGTTTACATATGTGTTTCTTGCTATTTGTTGGTCAAACCTGAATTCTCTTATAGAAAAAGTATATAATGTATATGTATATTTTATATATTTAAAAATACATGTGTGTATATATATAATCTGCTTATATTAAAGCTGATAGTCACACACAGACACACACACACACAGACACACATGTACATATCTACTCTGTGCATTGTGGTAGAATCTATACATGCAACACTACAGTTAAGGAAAGTTTATCCTGTGAGTAGGACACTGTTTCTTTAAAGTGCTGAAAGAGTAAAATGATTTTGTCTGGATAATGGTACACAGAGCTACGAATGACCCAGGGCGTTACAGGGTGAAATGCTTGGTGCTCTAGCTGTTTGTCCAAGCAGCTTGACTTCATCTTCCATCAGCTCCTCAGAGCACAGAAGCCAGCTGCTGAGGCGGCTCCCCTGGCCCTGGCACCAGTTCCACTAAATATTGGTGGAACAGGAGAGAAAATTAAGCAATTAGAACTATTTGTAGCAACTTGCTCAGTCTAAACTTTTTCCTTATTTTGCCTCTTTGTTGAATCTTTCAGTGAAATTCTTGTTTTGAATTATTGTTTCTTAATAGGCAAACAGGGTGGCCATATTGCTTTAGATTTTTGACTTTTGAGGTTCTTTGTGAGTCAAAGGGAGAGCCATGTCGCTTAGCTCCTTGGGAATATTCTGAAGAAATATTTGGCTTCTGAATTGAACTTAAACTTTGGGACACTAGAATAACAGAAGGCCACAGAGCTGCTGCAAGCCAAAACCAATGCACTTGCCTAAATACTAACCCAGGTGAATTCTCCCTGGAAAATTAACTGCAGTTTCATTTGTTGCTTACATCTAAATGAAACTATTGGGCAAAATACAACTGCTGCCAGGTTATCAGGACAAGCAAAAACGTTTGCATAGTCTATAATGAAAAACTGAAAGGAAAGAGTCCTTATTTGCTTGCAAGCAATTTGTGATTTTCTATCACAAATACAGAAAGTAACTTTTTTGGTTTATATGAGTATAATAGATGTTGTAAGTTTAGCATCTCTTTAAACAGAGATGAATCTAAAAGGGAAAAATCGCTGTGAATTTTTTTTGAAACTTAGACTGAACGCATCCAGAGGTTTGACAGAGCTTCACAGTGGGTGTTAAAGGCAAAACTCTAGCATTAGACACACAAATCCTGCTCTGTGTGCAGTTGTAGACATCTGAGCATGTACACAGAACTTGAGCATGCTGCTTTAAGAAAAAAGCCATAGGTGTGATGTGATAAGCTTATTCCTTGTACTATGGTGCCTCATACTATTACCAAAAAGCTCCAGTCTGCAGTCTGTTACACCTCAGTGACTGTCTTGTATAAACATAGCTAAGTCCATAAAGTGAAGCACACAGGACTTGTTTTCAGTTAATTCCCTACCAGACTGTAGGCTTTTCCACAAAACAAACCAGACAGAGTCTAATGAACCTTAATTAAACAAAGTCTCAGTTAATCAGGAGGACAGCTTAGTTTGAATAATAATTTACTTTTGGCCAAAAAGAAGGGAGATCTGTGGTTTTGTTTTGGTTTTTTTTTTTAATCTGTTATTTTACAGTGTCAAGACTGGCAATAACAACTTCAGTGCTCTTAACTGTATCCTTTTGGGGTCCTTGCATACACCAGAGAATTCAGGAAGAAAGACAATAACATACACCTTACACCAGATTGTATCATGTAGTAATAATAATAATAATATCATGTTCTGCCATAACTGAATGATGCATCCAAAATTTTGTTCCATGCCAGGGTCCAAGAGGACAACCGGGAGATGCTGGCCCTGCTGGAGAAATGGGTTTTGAGGTAAACTTTTAAGCATCTGCTTGTGTACTTATTAAAAGCACTCAAAGGACAGAATCTGCCTGGACAATGTGTTTAGGAATTATTTTTGGTTTAGCTGGACATGACTTAAATACCAAGAGCTATTGAGAGTCTCTCTTAAAGCTGTTACACACACACAGTGTCTAAAATGAGCAGCTTCTGTTTTGAGCCCTGTCTTTAAGTAAATTTGCATGACCTCTGTACGTAGAGGTTAAAAGCTAAGTTGAATGAAAAGCATTTTTTTTTTTTTTTTTTTGGTGGAAGAAGCACCATTCTTGACCATTCTTGCAGTTAGCTTGCCCGAGACTGAGAGATTGCAAGTAGAACAGCATTAATCATATGTCTTTGCAAGTGGCAGAAGAAAAAAAGCAGCTGCAGGCAGTCTTGCTAACTTTTGCTCCTATTTTTGCATTGTTTTTAATATCTTTTTGAAAGAAATATGACAATATATTAGTTACATTTGCAGTGAAGTAGCTGAGGCGTTAACTCAGAGAGAGAAAAAAGGATTTTATTTATTCCAAGATATGCACTTCCTCAGTCACCCAGAAGCCATTTTTTTTCTAACTATCAAGTAAGAGGAGATTTAAATGTAAACTGCATAAGATCTGATACCATTAACTCCTCAAGGGCTGAAGATCCCATTACTTTTGTTCTCCTAGCGATGTATCTACTTGGCTCTAAGCCAAACTGTGATAGAATTGTCAGGTTTTTAAAAGATGGATTATTGCTTAGCCTGCTAGTAAATTATGATGAAGGATACAGCTCAATGGTGCTGCTGAGTGTGTGATATATTCCTGATCCACCATGTGGTCCTGAATGTCTCCTGTACAGTCTTTTATCTTCTTCTGTCAGTCTGTAGGAAGACCAAAGAACTGTAGTGTCCTATTTTTATTTTTCACATACAGCTATACTAGTCTCATGCTTTTCTGTTTGCGTTGTGGCTGTATCATTTGGTAGTTGCAAAATTATTGTTGATGTCTGTGTATAATTTTACCTTTCCTACTATGCAGGGACCTCCTGGCCCTGTGGGAGAACCTGGTTTACAAGGAGAGCCAGGTGCAAAGGTAAATGTTTAAATTGCCCTCTTCTGTGCTATCTACCTTAGCCAAGTAAGTAATGATACAGCAATGAGGCCTTAAGAAATATTATCATCACATGACTGCATTTTAAAGTCATATTGCTATTAGAAATATTGTCTGCTACAATCCAATTATTTTACTTTCTTGTGATATTCCAGGGGGACACCGGAGCTGCTGGGAAGGCTGGAGAGCCAGGTGATCAAGGTTTAAGGGTAAGCTATGTATGCAAATATTCTCCTGAAAAGTACCTTAAAAATCTTTCAGAAGCTTGGGTTAGAAAACTTGCAAATTTTCAAAAGAATCCAATAGGAAGTTACTTTTTATAGCTTTCAAAAACAAACACTTGCAATTTTTTAGCAGGTTACAATGTGGAGATATGGCTATCTAAGCATCTCCTGTCACTGAGATGTATGTGGAAGGTGGTTTGAAGATAAAGCTAAATCCATGGGGCTCTAGCCCAGCTGTTGAGATGACAGCACAAAATAATGCCGTGTACAGTGTTATACGGATACCTTAGCTAGGTCAGATAATGTGAACGTTATGTTCTTAGCAGAGCAGAGTTTCTGTATCGCTTTCTAATGTCGCTGATTTGCTTCTGGTGCTATCAACAACTCATTCTGCACTCAGTTTTACCAAGCAGTCATGACCTTGCTTATTCTTCGTCTGTCTCGTGTCCCCCACTTTGCCTACTGTTGAAGTTTTTACAGTGCTAGTTATGGATTTTATACAGCCTGATTTTGAAAGAGAGTAGAGTTCTTTCAGACAGAAGCTTTACCATACAGCCACTCCCTTGTGCCAGTCCTTGCTGTCATATTCTCTTCTTGCCTGAAGTCTCCAGCAAAGTGGACCAGTAATTCTTCCTGTCCTTGGAGAAAAGTAATTTCTGATACTAGTGCACGGTCTGCAATACTGTGTTGTTAGTACTGGGCAATGACAATTTGCTGCTTTGCTATGGGCAGTCCAAAATTGCAGGTGGCCAGTAGGTTTGAAGAGCAAGCCCCAAGAAAGGCAAATATTCTGGTATATAAAATTATATGCTGTGCTTATTATCTTAAGTGATATGTTTTTCATGGCATATATAAGGTCACTAAATGTACTAAAATAGTAGCTACACATGTGAATGGTAAAGTTCTTCACCTGAAATTTCAGAAGAGGTATATTTTTAAGGTTACTGTAGTTACGTGTTATACACTCTGAAACTAAGTGATCTCTGTGCAGCTGTCCAAATCTACATCATTTTACCACCATGGTGTTGCCTCAGTTGTTTTTAATGTTGATAGTCTTTTACTTTGTCTTTGCATTCTAGATTCAATTGTCATTGTAAATCAGTGAAAAATGAGGATAAATAAAACTATTACAACAGCATGTTTCAGAAAATCCAAAAGCATAATGAGTAGATGTAAAACCAAATAGCCTAAGTTCTTTTAAGGCAATACTTCTTTCCAGAAAAGTGTAGATAAGCAGCAATAACTTTGTTTTCAATTGCTCCATTTTTGCAAGGGTGAACCAGGACCTCCAGGAGAAGATGGTGTCCAAGGAAAAGATGGCCCAAAGGTACTATCAGTATATAAAGCAAATGTAGAGCTATTGTTAGTTTAAGAACTCAAATCTCTTTTAAGTGCACAGTTAAGGGCATGTGGTTTAACACAGGAGGCTCTAACAGGGGTTAACTAGACTGTTTGTGAGGTTTTCTGTGCCTTTTAGGCAAATACCTACCATGTAAGAACTGCCAAGTCATGCAGCTTGGGAGAGCAAACAGACTAGAGAACTCGGTAGAGCTTCTTTCCATGGTGCTCTTCATGCAGGAGAGAGCAATGGCATTGGAATGGCTAAGCCAGAATCTGGCTGTAGGAGAGAATGCACAAATCTGTAGGGGTATACAGTGAGATAGACCTGTAGCCAGATGCAAAACTGGAAAGATTCTTGTCAATTTTACTGAGCTTTCTGTCCAATTGAGAGATCTAGCAAATTCAGGTGTGACAGTTTTTCTCAGTAGTAAGTAATTTTGTAGTATATTGATAAAACTTTTAAATTTGTTTTAGGGAGACCCTGGAGACCAGGGACTTCCTGGAGAAGGCGGTGAAAAAGGAGACATGGGAATACCAGGAATTATAGGTCTGCCTGGTGAATCTGGTGTAATGGGCATCCCTGTAAGTGTTTTCAGAACAAACTGGATGTTCTACTTATTTGTTTTTACTGTTGCTCTTTTTAAAATTTTGCTTGCTTTTTTTTTTCTTTTTTTCCTTGCATATAGAAATAGTCCTTTATCTGTTCAGCTTTTTGAAGTTGGTAGATAGAACAGATTAATGGTCTCCCTATTTTAGTCTTGGACCTCTTAGCAGATAGTGGTTCCTTCTCACTTGTCACCCAGCTGGGTATGTAACACAGTCTGGAACCTCTCACTTCCTATCTCTTCTCACCAGATAATCTTATGTCATTATTAAGTCTCTATCCTTACCTTCCCTGGAGGCTGTCAGCAGTCTTAAAGTATTAAATCATTTTTTAAAATTTTAAAAACACCCAAAGAAATAGGAAAGGTAGATATACTACCATAAATTGTGCAATAAGATCTTTCAGTTTTGTATGACTCTGCTTTCTCATGTTTTTTTTTTTTTTAGTCCCCCAGGGCTATCTGACTTTTAATTTAGATTAAAAGCTCCTCAGAGTCAAGAAGTGCCATTTTGAGAAAGTTTGTAAATGGATGTTTATACCTTACAGTATATTAGATTTGTCTCCAGTTTAAGATTTTGTGGTTTTTACCATGCATTTGTGTTCTATGGTACTACCACCAAATGCATGTTTAGCTGTTGATCCTTTCTAATAAAAATTAATAACAAAAGGAAATTTTAAGAGTGCTTATAGTAAAAGTGATATCCCAAACACTCTGGTTTCTTTATCGAACAAACAATAGCAGCACGGACACTCATTGTGCTGGATTTGTTAAAAGTCTTGGTCTGATTTATAGGCCCCTTTATGGTTAGGAGTACAAAGCAGATCAAAAATGGCTTAAAGCCAGTATCCCATGATAGGTATTGGATAATCCAGATGAAAGCTGTTGCTACTGTCTGTGATTATCAGAGGGCTCCCTGCTTTTCCTAACCTACGTGTTTTTCTACCATCCTACCAAGGCATTGCAAAGACGACATAAGGAGATGTTGTCCGTCTCAGCCTGGAACAGACTTTTGGTAATGAGGGTCTATTGTGCCAGGCAATGGTACTTGAGCTGATACTTCTGTGCTGTGACGTAATGCCGTGTCCTTGGTGGACCCTCTCTTCTTTCCTTCTACTTCCCCTGTGATGAGGCATATGCTGTTAAAAGTAAGAAGAAAGAAAGAATTTCATGGTTCCATATTCTTCTTAAAAGCCACATCGGGTAAACATGAGAAGACCTTTTGTGCTATTTGTCCTGACACAATTTTATCACTGAACTAGTATTTTCTTTCTGAACAAGATTCATTTTTTCCTCTCTCTTTTCACTAGTTTGACAAGAATCAGAGATTACTTATCAACCACCTGGTGCTTGTAGCTTGAAACAGTTCTACTAACTCGGTCACAGTTAATTAAATTGTTTTCACTTAACTCTCTGCATTATTGCATTGTACTCAGGTTATCCAATTTAAAGCACAGCTTAAAGATGTTCCAAAACCATTTTCATTTTTTTTTCAATATACAGGGTCCTGAAGGAATACCAGGAAACCCAGGTCAGAGAGGTCGCCTAGGGAAGAAGGTACTACTTTTCATTTGCCCCAGTTCCCTTTATCTGAAACTTAAATTTATATTATAAAATAATTCTAGTCAGTCCCTGACACTGGTGAATGCCAGTCAGTGTCATAAAAGACACCAAGAGGCTTTATGTTAACATGTGTTGATAATTTCATGTTGTAGTCTAATCACACCAAGTCTGTCCGTGTTTTATGTCACACTTGAAGCCAATTTTTTCTTTTTCCTAGCTTGCTATAGCAATTGGGATTATCATGGTTCAGCAGTCAAGAACATTTGGGACCTGAGGAAATTT
>JAUBOD010001063.1:1187341-1200182 GCA_032353885.1 Nothura maculosa
GGCGGCCCCTGCCCAGCCCAGCCCAGCCCAGCCCTGCCCTGCCCTGCCCTGCCCTGCCCTGCCCAGCCCCTCCCGGCGGCGCCAGCGCGGCCCGCGGCCCCGCAACCGCCGCGAGCGGCCGTGCAACGGCCGGGGGGAGGGGCGGCGGCGCGGCCGGGGAAATGGCCGAGGCAGGTGGGCGGCGGGGCGGGGCGGGGCGGTCGCCATCGGCCGCCGCTCGGGCCTCTGCCGGGAGCGGCCGGTGCTCGGTGCTCTTGGAGCCCATCCCGGCCCTGGTGCGGGCGCTTCCTTCAGGAGGCTCCTTGCAGGTGGCTCTGGCCCCGCTGCTGTTGGCTCTGGGTGGCCCGGGTGGCCTTGCTCCTCCTGCCGCCTCCCTGTGCACCCACCGCGTGTCCCTGGGGACAGGAGCTGTGGGGTGCAGGGTGGTACCTCACAGATGGGTGCAAGGGATACGCTGCTGCGGGAGCACTTGTGCTGTGGGTTTAAAAAATGGATGTATGTAGTGTTTTTTTGTTTGTCTGCTTTTGGGTTTTTCCTTCTTTACCTGCTTGGTCTCACCGTGACCCATTACATGCAAGAGTGAATGTGCCAGTCACCCATTTATCTCTCTTCCTAGGAGTAATAGGAGCAGCAGATAAAACAACTCTCGGTTAGTCTGTTCCAGCCCGCAAAGCCAGCGCACCAGCAACGCGCTCGCCCGTAAGCGCGTTCCGGGGTAGCCCTTGGCTCTCCAGTTCCCGTCCTCTCCGTGCTCCCTTAGCCCGTGCTGTGACCCGCGGGCCCTGCCTGTCGTGGCTGTGAGCAGGGCTGGGTCACCAGCTCAGTGAAACCTAACAGTGCTCGAGTTGCAATGGGAACTGTCTCCATGGCTCCGGCCTTCTTGATTTAGTGTCTTTGTTTAGAAATAAGAAAGCTCGCTCGCCTGAGTGTTTTGTCCAACACTGCAAGCCTGAGACGTTGCACAGATGTTTCCGTGGTCCTTGCCCTTGGCTTGCTGGTACACGGCTGTGTGGCTCCCATTGGCCTGTGGACGGAGCTGGCCCTTGGAGCGATTGCTCATGTTCAGAATTTACCCCTCTGTGTAAATGTATGAAGGGCTGGGCTAAAATATGTGTTTGTTTGGGAGGAGGGAACGTGCTGCTTAGAGCCCAGCAGGTAGCCAGGAAGGCAGAGGGGCTTCTCTTGCCCTAATGGGGTTGATGGCACTGCCGGGAGGTGGGAGTCACTTGACTAAAGCATCATCTGAAGGAAAGGGGAGTATCTCTTTCTCTTCTGAGGTCTCAAATTGTGCCAATGCAAAGCGAATTGCAAAGGCAAGATGTGGTGGTGGAATTGAATACAATGTTGGCTCTGACAACTGGTGAAACCATTTGAGGGGCAGTAAAGAAATGAACAAGCCTGGAACAAGAAAGCAAAGGACACGAGGTCATTTATAAAAAGAAGCAGATTGTTTCTCCCTGCTGCCTTTGGTGTCATTGATTATTCTGGCACTGCAAAGGTAGTGGAAAAAGATGTATAACCCGAGGGTGCAAGAGGGCTGGTGATCTCTGAAGCTCAGAGATGAGGTTTGCCAGACCCTTGAGTGAAACAGTGTTGGATGTGAGCACCTGGTATCATTAATCCTCTTTGGGGATTAACAGCAGCTAATTAAGCACCCAAGTAACTGCTTTGTTTTACCTGCCTGATATTCGTAATAGGCAATATATAAAATTTAATTTTTCCATTAACAAAAGCCACAAGATGTGACATTTACTTCTGTAATCCCAAATATTTTAAATTGTTTAAACCATAATTAGATGTTATTTCCTGGCATCCACAAAGATTTAAAAAATTGTGCTGCAGGGGATGCATATGGTAACAATTTATCTTTAAATTACAGAGTTTATTGTCAGCTTGAGAATAATACAAAATCCATTAGGTTTATTTTCCTTTTTTCTTTTTTTTGCTTGGCCCATATATGCTTGGCCTGACACCAGGTTTCTTATCCACCAGTTACCTGCTTCGAATGAAATAGTTCAGAAGTGATTTGAAGTAAAGGCCGAATGTGGCATCTTCTTGCATGGAACAGCAGAACAGATTTATTTCTTTCATTATCCAGACATGCTTACAAATCTAAAGAAGAGAAAAAGCTTTGAAGCATAATTTGAACCTTATTTGTTTTCTTGGATGATGAGGCAATCCCTGTCAATTCTTTTTGTGAATGAAAAAGAAGAAAAATCCTCTTAAAATTATAATAATGCATGACACTGCAGTATATTATATTGTTTGTCTGATCGTGTAACTCTTAATTATTTATAATGACTCTTCTTCTGACAACATCATCACAGCCCTGCTCTGCAGAGAGGGAAGAGGAGCCGATGGGGAGTGAGGCCCTGTCCGTGGGGTGGCTCCCGGTCGCTCCGAGCGCCGCAGCTGCTGTGGCTGCAGCTCTGGCTTTGCTGCCCCTGGGGACGTCCCTGTGGGGACCAGCCCTTGGTCCCTCGCAGAGCAGGCAGGCCTGGGTCTGTGTTGGGCACTGGTTGAGTTCAACAGGCCTGGTTGGAGGGGTTGCAGTGACCGGGCTGTTCTTTGAAAACAATGAGAAGAAAATAGAGCTGAGCCTCTAGAGAGACCAACCCTCTATGTGAGCGTTTCACCTGGGCCTTGGCTTGCTGGAGTGGCAGGCCTGAGCTTTGTCTGCTCTGGTCCCAAATGTCTGCTTTTCCTGAAGAGTTCCCCAAGGAACAACAGTGATGTTTCTTAGTTTCCCCACTCCATCGAGATTCCTCTGTTCTCCTCCCTATTTTTCACCCTTCTTGGATGTATATGGTGCGGTGGCTTGGCAAGGCCAGCTGCTAAGCCTGCAGCTACTCCAAATATTCAGTGTGAGGTGGCCCTTCCTGAGCAACCTGTTGAGAATCCAACTCTGCAGCACCCAGGAGAAGTTGCTGTTAGAGATTTCTATCTAGGCTGTGAATCCTCCACTGAGCCTCTTCCTGGAGTTTTGTGACAAAAGAAGTTGCTGAGAGGCCACTTAAGAAATCTGTCTTGCTTAATATCTTTATTGGGGACCTGGAAGAGGTGCAGCCCCAAATCCGGCAGGAGCAGGTGGTTTGCTTGAAGAGCAGGCTGCCATACGGGGAGGCCAGGCTGGAGCAATGAGCTGGTGGGAACGTGATGAAAATCAGTAGGCATAAAGGGAAGGAGGATCCCCTGGCTGAGTGGGGACAGTTCTGCAGAAAGACCCTGTTGAGCAGCAAGCTGAGCCAGCAGCATGTGGTGGCTGGGCTCTCGTGTATTCTGCACCTTCATGGACAGTCACCAAATCTGGAGGGCTTATGTCCTGATGGGTCCCCAGTTGGAAGGTTAGAAGCACGAAGCCCTGTGAAAGCAATTGGGCCAGGTCTCTATGTGGTTTCCAGGAGTCTTGGCTCCCATCTCTGCTGGTTCTGGTTCAGGCAGCTCGGTGTCGGTAGGAACCAAGTGCATCATCACTCACATGGTCTGCTGCGTGACACAAGGGGAGAGAACGGAGACAGTCTGTGAACAAAACCACTTCTCATGTTCTTTTTATATAACATAAGCTTAAACCCATGAATATTTGAACAGTGCAATTGATACATGCTTGGCTTAATCCAGTTAATGTAAAGAAAACCACCTAGTGAGTGTGTGCTGCTGACCCAGGCCGTTCTGTAGCACGGCGATGTTGCTTTGGCTGGCCTCCTAGCCAGGTTTGTCCTGCTTTAGGTCATCTCCAAGCTGCTTAACTGTTTAACTGAATTATTTGCAGAGTGGGCAGGAGTGCAGAGCGGGAGGATAGAGATGGATGGGATTTTTGTTCGAAATGCCTGTGAAGAATTAACAGACAAGGGCTTGTGCCCAGCCTAGAGGGCTGGTGACAGAACAACCTTGGAAGCCTGATCAGACCAGTGAAAGATGAAGGACGTGGGGTCTGTGCAGGTGCATCTTGAAGACAAGAGTTGAAGGTGTGGCTGGAGCAGCTCTGTGCCAGCTGCACAGCAGCCTGGCTGCCTGACGTGAGTGACCTGAGGAGCTCTGTCCATCTCCTGCATTTCGTATTACTGAAAACTATAATACAGGATTTAAAACTGTTGCATGTGGGTTTTTTTTCTGACTAGTCTCTTTTCTTTAGAAAGAGTAGCTTATATCTACTTGAGTAAATAGGAAAAATACTTTTTCTGTAAAAAATGACAAACGCTTCCACTTTCAGATATTATCCTTAGTGTAGGGAATAGTATTTTAAATGTTCTGTGGACATTTAAGACTTGTCTTCATAGGGATGATGGCTGATGAAAAATTAGTCGTGCATTTAATAGCTTGTTTGCAAAATAAAACACATATTTCAAAGCATTATGCTTCTGTGCAGAGAAGACTGTATAAACAAGCCCTTAAACATAGATTTATTGAGTTTCAAGCACCATTTTATTGTGGGTTGAAAGGGAATCTTAGGTTTTACTGGCTAGCAAGGTAAAAAGAACAAAGTGGGGATCTATTTGCTGGCTTTGGAGTCTTTCTGCTCTTCCTTCAGAATTCCTGCCTTTTTATTTGATTGAGATCAATTACTGTGGCATTGCATGTACCCACCAAATCAATACAATAGTTAGTAATAGCATCGATTGAGTTCTCAGGCTTTGTCAGTGCTATTGGTTACTCTTTCAACACCAATGGATCCTTTTCTGGTTGTCTGTTTGTAACAAAATGAAAATCTGGAGTTACATTGGTTTTTGCTCCACACTGCTGTAGGAAAAGAGTTAAATTTGGTCCTGCTCAGTCCTTACTGGGAAATAACCCAGTATTTTTTTTAGCAGAGTAGAAAAATTAGTCATGCATTTAATGGTTGGTTTGCAAAAGTCAGACACTTTCTTCAACGCATTATGTTTCTGTGTTCTGAACTTATTTAAAATTTATACTTCCTAGGGAGTTTGGGTTTTATCAGAAAGATAAAGGCTTTTAAAGCAAGCCTGAGGTAGATTATTAATGCAGATAAACTGATGTTTTGTTCAGCTGTGTGCAATCACCAATGCCCTCAATGTTCAAGTTGAGTAATTTCAGCTGAAATGTTGTGGTTGCTGATCAGATTGCCAATTTCAGGATCTTTTGTTCTAACAACATGCTCTCAAATGTCGATTCCTTTCGTATAAACTCTTCATGTCACCTTCTGCACACAACAGGGTTGCTGGGTGCAAAGCACTTTCATCAGCACATTGCTCTTGCTGTATAAATTGCCTTGGCCTACCTGGGGTAGCATTAAATGGCATTTCTACTATTTCTTTGCTCAAGCAGACAGATGAAAATCCCAAAGTTCAGCTAAATGCACCTCTGTGATGGGGCCCTGTGCTCGTGGCTGAGAAGCGATTCCTGCATTTTGGGAGCAGCCCCAGAGCCAGGGTGAAGCTCTGGGTGGCCGGGTAGATAACGCAGTGGAGAGCACAGGTGGTGGCTGTGGTGGAGGGGCAGCACCCTGTGGCCAGTGGCACTGCCTGTCCTGTGGCTCCAAGGGCACCACAGGCAGCGCAGCCGGCTCCGGGCAAACGCTGCAGCCGGGACACGAGGCTCAGAGAGGCTCTTCTGTCCCAGCGAGTAGGGCTCATCTCTACAAACACCCTGGCAGGGTATTCCGAATGTTGAATATCTGCCAGGAGCGAGATGACTGCCCCCCTTTCCCTCTATAGATGCAGCAGTGCAAAATAATGCCTATTACAAACGAGTAGAAGAGCTAGTTTCAAGAGAAGCAAATTTCTGGCTCTGCTATCTCTTGAAATAAGTTTTTTGATTGTTTTATAGCATGTGATAATGTAAGAACCTGAACAAAAACATAAAAGATACTGCCCTGGGTTATCATTGTATTGTTTTCAGAAATAATCAGACTTAGATTAAAATTGGATGCGATATACACACATACCTGGCTTTGATTGTCTGTCTCTCAGCAGCATCGTATGGTGAATGAGATTATTCAGTTAACAAATGGAGCAATCTTCACCAAAGCCCGTGCTGCTCGGAGCCGTGTGCGGTGGCTTGCGTGTCTCCAGGAGCTGCACATCACAGGGTGCAGAAGGCAACCAAGGGACCTGGGATAGCAGCGTCTACACTGGTGTCATCTTTCTTTTAGATTTAATTTCCAGTGTTTTCCTATTAACATATAAATTAAGCAGCAAGCCCTGCCCCGACAGCAGGGCAGGGTGGATGAGCAGGGGTGGTGCGTGCGAGGCTCCCGCTAGGCAGCTGCTGTGCGGGCAGCTCTGCCGTGGGGCTGGGGGCCGCCCGTGCAGCCGCTGCTGCCCCGCAAGGCTGTTCGTGCCTTGGTCTCAGCCTGCACTGCTGGCTGCTCTGTGGCACTGGCACTGCCTGAACAGGCCTGACGTTGTGGGGCAATTGGCTATACCAAGGACTGTGCTTTTTCAGCTTCAATTTTTGCTGCTGTGATCAGATGTAATGAAAATATATAATGAAAGAGCTTCTAGTTAGATCGATAAAGGTGGTTCGTATTCATTATAATTGGTTTCTATCTATAGAACTGTAAAATACAATCTTTAAGGACAATCCTAGCAGCAGATTGAACTTCCATTCAGCCAAACAGAGGCAGCTTTTAGGTCTTGTTCAATTCCTGCATCAAGTTCTTCTGGAATATCTCAAGACTAGAGGAATCCAAAAAAAAAACCAACCAAAACAAACAAAAAACCCCACAACAACAAAACCAAAACAGAACCTAAATCAAAGTTTATTTGTCAGCAATAGAAACTAGTTGTTATTTTGCAAGTCAACTCTCATCTTTTGCACTTTACCTCTGTTCCAGTAGTTGTGATAAATATGATTGCTTACAGTTTGAGCAAGATCAGTGGTTAATGGTTCCAAATAATCTTAAGTATTTCCTTAAAGTGAACAGAGCCTGCTATACTGTTTCCCTTGTACATGGAGCTTGGTTCCCTTTCCTTCCCTCTATGCCAGGGTCCTTTTGCGTGGATGTTCAGACTGAACGTAAATCTTTCTGTAATAACTGCTTCATTTAAAAGCACAGTAAGATCTACTTGGGTAGCTGCCACTACTGGAATTTTCTTCTGAAGACCGAAAGTGAGGTTCTAATGTTCCCCCTGTGTATTGGCTGATTGGTTTCAGTCTTGTGCACTTTTCAGACCTGCAGCACCCTATGCACCCAGCCAAAGAGGACCCTGTGCTCTGGCTTGTGTCAGGGTCTGCCACACCTGAGCGTGGCAAAGTGTGGTGCGGGATGTGGAGCAGCTTTCGCTCCGCATCCATTCCAGCTTGGCCTGCTGCTTTTCTGGGATGCTGGGATACAGCCTGCAAAGTTCCCCTCACTGAGTTTTCTCATGCAGTGCCAGCAGCACTAGCAGCAGCTGCTCCCAGCTCTGTGCCAGGACACACACGCACAGGAAGGAGCGTGTATCTCTGCTTCCCCATCCTTTTACATGCTCCCACTCAACGCCAGCTCTGGTCCCGTGGTTTTCTGCCCAAGACTCTCTGTTACCATCTGCGTCTCCAAGTTTGCCTCCCTCAAGCCCAGTTTATCTGCTCCCACGGGTGCTGCTACCTGAGCCAGGATCCCTGCCTGTCCTGTGAACCTCTCCTCGTGCAGCCTGTGGCTCCCCACCTGCTGTGCTCCCAGGAACTTCCCACAGGAAGCGTGGGAGGCGGGAGCAGCCTCTCGCACCCCGTGTGCCGCTGGCTGTGCCGGTACGAGCCTGTGTTGGTGTCCAGGTGAGTGCGTGTCCTTGGGCAGTAGCCTGTGCCAGTGCCTGTGCAGCAGCCCCAGGCCTGCCTGTCCCTTCCTTGCCACGGTTCCTACCGTGCTCTCAGCTTGCTTGCCTCTGCACCTGTGAGCAAGCTTTCCAAGGCTTCAAAGGATGCGCAATGCTCATCTCAAGGTCCTTCATTTTAGGAAGATGGGCATCTCTTATAGAATGTTAATCCTCTGGCAACAGCAATTACCCAGGTGGGCAGGTATCCCTTAATCTTTTATTGCCATTATCTTTTCAACATTTGCATTTCTTTGTGGCTTTTGCAGGAATCCTCTGGCACTGAGCCTGAAGCACAGAACCTTCCAAATTCTAGCATTAAGTCCTTTGTGCTCATTTGTTGTCCCAATGCTGCATCTTGCCAAGCTCTCTCCAGTTCTATACTGATAATTTTATAGAAAACTCTTCAGACTTCGTATGAAACTAGTGCAATTTTCTTGATGTTCATCCAAGAAAATGAGCCTCAGCTCTGGCTGCAGACAGGCTGATGCATTTTAAGATCTACTTATAACACAGAAGCATAAATGTGGTAGAGGCAGTAACTTCTGGTTTGTTTTGTCTTTGACTGGTCTAGTCAAAGGCCCTCTTGGAACAAGTAGCCCTGAGTCCAGTTGTGTTGCACATTAGTGAGGTAACCAGGACTCACAGCACTTTAGTCAGTGTTCAGCAAGAATGGCTACTTTTTTATTTAAAATAAACTCACACAGACAGTTTCTACCAATACTGTTACTTTTCCTTTGCTCGTTTCTCGCTAACGGCTCTGGAACAGAAATTCAGGCTCCACCATTGGCACAGCACGGTTCCTCTGAAGAGACTACAGGAAAAGACCACATAGGGAGTTTTAATTGACATAACTATTCATATGCAGAATATTTTGTGAGTTTTAGGGCATAATTAGCCCAGGGAAATTGTATGTGTGCTTCTGCGTAAGCTCAGATTTTTAGAGATTTTCTGTTGGCTTGTTATAAATCTCCTGGTGATTGATGTTGAGTTTAAAATGCTGATGAGGTTGTTAAGTGTCTGACCTGCAGGATAAGGTACCTGTACATAGTGGAGTCTCCATTACCCAAGACCATAGAGAGTGTTTAGAACTGTCTGATCTTGGACAAGGCTTGCAGACATTAATGGCTGCAGAGAACATGTTCCTACTAAGAAAGTAATTACTGTGATCAGTAATTACTGGTCATTAAGTGCAAGACAGAAACGAGTCTGTTTTGAAACAGGAGCACATCTCTGCTCAAAGTGGGAACTATGGAGCAAAGGAGTCTGTTGAGATCAGCCTTGCCCAGCAGTAAGCATTGGCTAGTGATGTTTCTAAGGCAAAGATAAATGATGCTACCACACCAACCGAGAATATCTTTTCTTTTGTAGTACTGTTAGAGTTTTCTCTTAAGAAGGACTTAAATGAAGTTTTTCATAGCTGAGATGTACAGTAAGTCAGGTCTTGAACTCAGCTGAGGCAACTGCTCACGCAAGGCAGATGATTACACTCATATGTTGTTTTTCTTTTATTATCAGGCAATAGCAAAACCAAAGCAAGTATGTCAAACTTAATTTATGGGTGAGCCTTAAACTTCAGTTATGTTTCAGTAGAAAATCAGTATTTGTTTCTGTATTAAGAAAAAATGGAGCCTGTGCTAGGAGAGCACAGAAATAGCTGGAGAGAGCAGTGTGTTGGAAGGGTAATAGAAAGTGATGAACATTTAGATGGAGGAGTGCATGAATTGGGTACCTCTGTGTTTCCTGCTGACACTGACGTCCCCTACAAGTTTACCCTTTTTTGGAAGGTGCTATGAGCTGACTCACATAGCTGTATGCATAGCTGTATACATTCATATACATTCAGGAACTTCCAAATGCAGTGCTCTCACAGAGCACATTAAACAAGTAAGTTCTGAGTTATTCTGGATCCTCTTCTGTATCCCATGTCTGCAGTGGTTTGTTAAGCCCTTGGGGAATCCTGTTCAGGTGTTACAGAGAAGACCTGTTTTAGTGTAGCTTCTAGAATAAGTCGGGCTTTATATGATTTGGCTGTTGGTCTGACTGATCTTTGTCCAATAAGTCTGGATCCTGTTGGCTGATATGAAATGTTCCTATGGAGGGAATAATCTGAAAGAGAAAACCTCATTAATTCATTGGGAAGAGAAATCAGTGGAGAGCAGAGTGTTGGTGTCCAAGTCCTATATGAAGAAGAGGAGGGGGTGTGATCTGATGGTCTGCAGGGGAGAGGGCCTTTAGCAGCACGTTAGGCGTCCTAGTGTGTCCTGCACCTTCACACATGCCAGCAGGTTCCCCCATGAAACTCCAGTCCGTATCAATGGAGCTTCATTAGTGCCACACAGCAATCTGTTGTCCTTAAAAAGAAGGAGTTTGACTTTACCATCATAAAATAAAACTAACAAGTTTCCTTGACTCTGGGGTACTGAGTTAGGCAATTTCCCATCTACGTGGGTGTTTTCCAACCTTTCTTAAACACTATATGCCTCCAGTATTACTAAAATATCAGTTTTTGCCTTGATTTATTATGATTATGTTAGTTTCTGGTAACCCATCTTGGAGACACAAGAGTAAATGGGAAAGGTGGAGGAGAAGACCTGGCTGCAGCACAGAACTGCTCTCACTGAGGTGAATATAATTAAATTAAATCTATTCAGTTGAGAGAGCTGTATTTCTGGAAGGAGTAGGGAGCTTTATAGCATCTGAAATGGGATGGAGAAAACAAATGGAGAATGATGGTACAAAACCTTGATGACATCCAGAGAAATGCCCAGGCAGCAAATCCAAGCCAAAGGAAGTACTTTGTCATGCAATGCACAACTGAGCCGTGAAATTCATTGCCAGGATGTCGCGGGGCCAAAAGTACAGCTGGATGTAAATCAACAGGGGAGAGATCCATTAATAGCTGTTAAACATTTTGATCCAGGTGCAATATCTGGCTTGGGAAGTACATACACTGCCTCTTACCATAAGCTAGGGAAAATACACCAGAGAAAGAATCTTTCTATACTTGCCCTCCTCCTGTTGCTCTTTCTTTAAGCTGCCAGTCCTGGCTGCTGCTAAGTCGGGCTCCGTGGGAGCACAGATCTCTGTGCCCCAGTTAGGACGGGTGTGCTCTGAGGGCGCTGGAGCTGCTGCTGTTCCGCAGGCTCCCTGGGAATCGCCCGCTGCCATCCTGGAGGTCACCAGCAGCACAGGCGCTGCAGTGTGGATGGCCTTTTTGGGGGCCTGTTCCTCTGCAGTCCCACAATATCACCATTGTTTCTGTCCCACCAGGCTGCATTTGGGCTTAATCAAGTGGCATAAGCTGAACTTGTTGTTAGCACTAGAAATGGATGCTCTTAGGTCAGATGTTAATTTTTTCTTCTCTGCTTCAGTATATTCATCCTAGCACAGATACTAGAAATGTAGCAATTCCACTATTAAGACCATCTGAGATCCTTTTATACTGTTGACAATTTTTCCCCTCCTTAGCTGGTCAGATTAACCCTAAGAAACAGTGTGCGCTTTGTAAAGCAGAGGTTTCTCGTTGAGGAATGTTGTTTCTGGCTTTCCACATCAGCTGTGAAAACACATTGCCATCCAAGCTTTGCAAAGCAGTTCTTAGAAAGGCCTAGCAATGAATACTTGGCATACAGGGTTTTGATATATTGGGAGCCAGGCTTTTCGTTCTGGAAGAGAGTGTCCTAGAGGAGGCTCTGGACAAATGGGTGTCGTGGGGAGAGCCCTCCTAGGGCTAATAAGATCTATATTGCCATAGGGAAGCTGATGGCAGTTGATAACCTGACAGTTTGTGCTGTGGAGGTTGAGTTCAGGGCAGGCTTTTTCTTAACAGGCTGATATGAACTAAGCAAACTTGAAAATATCAGTATTGGTGGGAGGAAAAGCCGTTTCCAGCACGCAAATAGCTGTTGGTGAAAGATGCCGTCTCTTCTGCGCCATGTCCCTGCTCTGCAGCTAATCGGATCACTGGAGTTGCAGGCTGCAACAGCTGGTCCTTTAGTCTATAAACAGCAGACACGCAGGAACCGTTTTTAGGTAGGTTTGATAAATGGCAGGCTGCCTGGAAGAGCATGCACCTTATCCCTGATAATGCCAGGAACAGCCTGAAAGCCCTCTTTTCCAGAGAAGATGCAAGCTTGGCCTGCCTTGCCTGGATCAGAGCTGTTGGTTATGGAGTGCTTTGTCACTTTCTTTGCTTTTTTTTTTTCCATCTGAGAAGCAGGACTTTGACAGGAGCAGGAATGTGGCTGCCCTCCCAGGGCTCTCCCAGCCCCTGTGGCCGGCACCTCACGTGGAAGCCGAGACCTCAGCACTTCAATTCTGGCACAGCTGTCAGCTGCCACCAGAAACTGCCAGAAAGCTTTTGTGCAGTTGAAATGTGCTCTGTCCACACTTGATTTTAAGGACTAAAGATACTACTTGTCATTCTGTGCACAGTTGCTCAAATTTTAACTTTGTTTCCACTTTGCTTATTTTCCTTGAGCTCTCTTTAAGATTGCTGCACGCAGCCAGGCGCCCGGCTGCAGCCCGGAGGGACCTCAGCCCTTCCAAGCATGCCACAGCACTCCTGAAGCTGTTTAACCTTTGGTCTGTATTGCTCTGGGAGGGAATGTAAGCAAAGGACTGCAGTTAACAACAGTGTGTAAGGTCTTGTTCAGATGTGTACAAATATTAAGTTCATGTCTAAAGCTACTGTCCTGTTTCTCGTTCCTGGAAGCAGATTCACTAAATGCCTGCCGCATCTCACATAAAGTGCTCTGCTGCTAAGAAGCTGAGCTTCCCAGAGCCGTGCTGAAAGCTGATTTTGATCTTTAGCCTTGTAGAATATATATTGACCATCACCTTAAGTATTTGAACACATGGAATGGAATGCAGTCTTGGGCCTAACAGAAGGCATCCAGTATGGAAAAGGACCTACATATATCCGTTAAGGAAGTATAACTGCTGGCTGGCTGATCTGAGAAGCTGGCGTAACTCGGAGCAGGGAGGGATGTGGGTGAGCTGCTTAAGGAACTGGATATAGATTTAGCTGACAGTTTCAATCAAGATGTAGTGAAAGGATAAGGACGGATGATGGCTGTCTGCATGTG
>JAUBOD010001063.1:1219799-1233103 GCA_032353885.1 Nothura maculosa
AGGGTAAGAGATGTCCCACAGAGTATGTTTCATGTTTTGTCAATGGAATAATTTGCTGAAGGATTTCTGGTCATCTCGCCTATTTCTACATGAATCTATTTTTACGAAGATTGTGAGTAAAACTCTTACTATGAAACAATTATGTCCTGAATGTAGGTTTTTGGTTGACTTGGAAATTCTATAATGTCACTTATGATTAGTGACTATTTCTGCAATAATCATCAAGTGGATTTGGATGCGAGCGATGATGAACACACACAGGTTACCTGTGTACGCCCCCTGCGATCCTTTCAGCTGTTTTACAACTACACAAGTTGTGCAAAAGCTGCCCCTGCTTGGTGAGCACCAAACCTCAGAGCTGCAGCCTGGAGTGCTGGTGTGGGCTCTGTGCTGTGACCCCAACTAACACGGCACTTGCTGCTCATTCCCGTTCCCTCGTCAGCCGGGCTCTGCCTCATACCCACCCGTGTCCCCTCGTCCCTGGTTTAGCATTGGTGTTTCTGCGTGTGGTGATGCCTCAATAGGTTTGAATTGCAGAGTGTTGATGCGTTCTGAGCTGTGCAGGGTCAGGCCTCGCTCTGATCGCGCAGAACTGCGGGGTCCTTGTGACTTGGGCAGGCTCCTTAGGAGAAGGCAGTAGCTGTGTCCTTCAGCGGTTTGCTGCACAGCCAGCAGTTCCCGGGGTCAGCTCTTGCCTTGTGCTGTCCTCCTGGGAGAGCACAAGCTGTGGACACTAAGGTCCTCAAGGAATAGAAAGGGGAATTGCCTGCCGAAGCCACCGTGGTCCTTCCTGCTTGCAGGCAGGGTGGTGATGGCAGGTACAGGGTGTCCTTTCCAGGCTCTGCTGGAGGCCGTTTGCTGGGAGGGAGCTGACGTTGCTGGACTCTGCACATGATGCACACGCAGCTTTGCGGTGTGATCTGCCTCAGCGGTGGTTCCAGCACCTAACTCAGGGTCTTCTTCTTCCTGTGCTTCGTGACTGGCCTCTTAAGAACCAGAGCCTTTTCTGGGATCAACAGAGAGGGACCAGAACTGGAAGCAGGAGTATGAAATGCTGCCACAACCCACATCCCACTGGTTTTTGAAATCGTTGTACAGGAGAGTGTGTTTCTGACTTACTCAAAGCAAGAAAACAACCAGCAGGTAGGATTTTATTTTCAAAAAACTCGAACTACTACAGTACTTTATTTCCTCTGAAACATCTGCTAGCCCAGAGTGAAAATGTTTATCACCGTGGAGAGACAGACCTCCCTCATCTCCAAGCCAAGCAGATTCAGAGAAGCTGGAAGCTGGATCATGACCAACACTGGTATCCAGTTGTGCAAAACTGAAGTCTGCCCTTCTTGGCCCTGGATTTGTCCGCCCCTATTTATAGATTTTACTCAGAGCCTTGTTGAAAAATGCATTAGGTATCGATGGTGACACTTGGTGAGCTCGGAACTGATGGCTCCAGGAATAGTCACCTCAGAGAGATCACAGTCTAACTTTTGCGTCTATTAAGTCTGACATTTGCTTTGCACAGCTCTAAATGATGATTGAAACTACAATGGATTGGAGACTGAAATCCAGCAACTGTGACTTAACCACACTGGAGAAATTGGTGGTGGATGTAAAATTTCAGGAGACAAGGCAATAGTGTTTCTGGGGCTAAGAGTCCTTTTTGTTCAGGCTTTTTGTTAGGTCTCCGGAGAACCAAGCTGGTAGCACTTAAAGCTGAACTCTGCTGTTGTGGGAACCTAATTTATTGTCTGGCTTATAGGATGATCTGCTGCTCTCCAAATGTGTGTGAAACAGCAGTGTGCAGAGGTTTGCCCCCTTGGACGCTAATTGCAGTCGTTAGGAAGCGCTTGGCTTGGCAGCATCCATAACTTGTGCTGAGCTGCAGCTGAGTCCCCAGCCCAGGGTGGCCTCCTGGCCCTCGCAGGGCGTTGCTTCCAGCCCAGTCCCTGGCCCCAGCATTAGCATCCCCAAGGAAAAGCCTCTCCTCCAAGGCTGGATCCAGAGTTACCAGCAGAGCTTTCGGTGCAACGTTCAGGCCCATCGCTCAAAGCGATTTCACTGTTCTTGTTGTCTTTGGAAAAGATAATTTTCTTCCTCCCATCTCAACAAAAATCTCTTGATATGGTTAGTGCACAGAATGCCAGCAAATAATTAAGGAAGCAGCCTCTGTTTTGAGTCCATCAAATAGTAATATAGGGAAGGAAAAATCACTGCACATCAGTTACAGTAATTGATGAAACGCATCAGTCTGGAGGGTAACGAGCTTCATTTTTAAAATGCAAGGAAATTAGATTCTTATAAATGTCAAGCCAGTTATTGTCCTCTTTCCTTGAAACAGAACTGAGCTGGCTCAAGTCCATTGTCTCTCAATCAGCTTTGTGATGGTTTAGATGCATTCCAGCTCACACCAGGAATGTGCTTATGAGAAAAAAAAATCACCACACAAAGCACACAAGCTTTAACACTCAACTGATGTACTACTAATGGGCACTTTTACAATAAAACCCAGTATCGTGTTACAGACTGAAAGCTGACCTTGGGTGATACGATACAGAAATCTTGAGTGATACAGATGAGTGTTTTCTTTGTATGCTGCAGTTCTGACTACCTGGGCTACAGCTTTCAAATACAGGACACAGAATAAGGGAATGGAACTTCTCTTGAGTGCCATGAAAAAAATAAACAGTAATATCGCGAGTATGTGTCTACTCAGTTCATCTCCAAATATTTTATGTATTTTTCTATATATTTTACTATTTGCCTTTGAGGTAAGCTTGGCTACCTGCAGCATTTTATCCATCCAGCTTTTTTTCAGTTATCTCCTGGAAGAAAAACAAAACGAAAACAAGTGGTGATTTGCTCATAAATCAGAGCTAAGTCTGTATCTTTCAGTCATTAGTAAATCTTACTTCTATGCACTAACATGAAGTGCACTATTCATAGTTTTAAAATGCAGTTCACTCACTGTATCCCTGCTTTTAACTTCTTAGTAGAGGATTACAGTCACCTGCTCCTCGTTAGCCATTGCTGCTTGCGTTCTCCCTTGGGAAGCTGCTCCCCATCCATCCTCATTTGGGAGTGCTTGCAGAAAAGCTTCCAAGGGCCGAGGTTGGAGCCACCCTCTCGCTTCCCTTTGGCAGTAACAAGATAGAGGCTCAGGCAAACAGTGCAGTTACCATTTCTTAACCTCATGTGTGGATGGTGCAGTGCATTTTTCAAGATGGTCACGTATCTCCGGCATCAATACACTTTGGCCATGCTGCTTTGGAGGATCTACTCGTGATTAATGTCCCTTTGAAGATGCTGTGGCTGCGGTAATGGGTGTCTGAGCTAGGTACTCTGCAGGGAGCTCTGCTGTGTGCAAGAATAGGTGGGTTGTTCATTTTTGGCTTTTTTTTGGATTCCTATATTTACAAATCCTGCTTTCCCAGACTTCTTTTTAATAATGTCACATCATCCCTCTCTTTTGCAGTCTGTGCTCCAATTCTCATTTCTTATTGACTGAATGAGCTTCCTGCTGTTGCCCTTGGTAAAAACAGTAATTGAAGAAGACTTTTTATATTGCCCAAGCAACGGATCTTGAAAGATATTCCTAGCATATGTCACCAGAGGTGTGAACTGCACTTTCCAATTAAAACTTTGGGACTTCCTACTGGTTGCTTAAAAATCCTGCAAAACATTGAGCCATTGACTTGAATCCATTAACAACCTTGAGAGAGCAAAGATCCTGCTATTTATATGGCAGTTCTAACTCATTTCATTTTGTTTTCATAGTTAAAATGCACTCAACTGTTGAGGGAAAAACATCTTGAGCATCTTACAAATATCCTCCAAGCCTGGAACCATCAAGAGGCAGATTAAGCTAGTTCTCTGTGATTTTGAACAATTTTTAGTTTGAGTAACTTTTCTTAATGTCTGTGGTACAGCTGCATCAACCTCTGCAAATTAAGTAAGGAAAACAATTCACAGCATCTGTGACATAGTCTGTTGGTTAAATTGTAATCAGCATCTGGTAATTAAAACGTACATCTGGCTGAAATAGCAAATCCAAAGTCAATCTTTACCTTGTAGTGTTATCATTAGCTAGGAGCGTTATTTTATTGCTACTCTAGTGCAAAAGTCATTAATAGGCGCTGGGATTTGAGGGACTGCTGCTCCTCTGCCTCTCCCTGGGAGGTTTCACGGTGTCTTTATCCCCAGCCCCAGGTGCCCTCCCTGCTTGGAGCCACCGTGTGAGTTTATTGCCTGGTGTAGGTGCGTCCTGCAGCCTCTCGCCCGCGTGCTCTAGCCCGTCCCCTGAGGCACCGCTGCTGTGACCGTGTTCACTGGCTGTGTTTGAGCTGCTCCGGAGGAGGCCGTGAGGATTTTTCATCGTTGCAGAGCTCGGACACTTTTACCTGAGGTTTCCCACTGCCTGCAAGGGGCCTGCATGCATCTTGGTGACCCGTTCCATGCTCTGCTCCCGGGCATGACTTCTCCTGGGCAGATCGGCCTTCAGCCTTGGCCCTGCTTAGCTGTCCATCCATCTCCTCTCCCCAGAACGGGCAGTGCCGCTACTGGGGCCGCGGGCGGCCCTGCCGGGCTGGGCTGGGGGCTCTGCAATCACCTGGGCTCCCGCTGGCCAGAAGGGCTCCTATTCTTCAGCAAAGCCTCTCTGAGAGCTTCCTCTTCGGCATTCTGGGTTGGAAGCTGTGGGAAACGGTGGATTAACTAGAGTTGTGCGAGCACAGAACAGGCCGGGTGATTCTTTTTGCTGCGCTTTGTCAGTCTGCCTTAAATAATCCCAGCTGATGGGTATATTTATTTACTCACATGCCTGTGGCTGGAGCATGCGTTCTGGTGCCAGGGCCTCCTTGTGCCCAGCCAGGAGCTTGCTGGTCTGCTTCACTCTGGCACAAATAGCAGGTCTATGTGCTCTTGGATGGGGAGCCTTCTTGCATAACACCACAATGCTATTACTCCATTTAACACAAGTTTCTGTTCTTTGGGGTCTTAGGGCTCTAAGGCACATGGTGCCAGCAGAGTAAAGATTTGGGCTTCACAGGCCCAAATTCTCTGTGCCAGAGAGTGCATGGATGTTGTGGAATGGTGCTGTGCTTCTACAGGATAGCTTTCAAATATTAGGCCAGCTGTTTCCCATTTATTTTTAAAATACCACATGGATCCAGTCTTCCTTTTAAACTTGATTTTAAAGATCACCAGAGATAGGGCAACAAGAGCAGCAAGAAGGATTAAGCCTTACTAGTAAAGCTTAAGCACAGCTGAATGGAAATATAAACAGTGCCTCAGCCTGGAGACCCTTGAGACTGAAGTTTCAGCCTGAAATCATTTTAGCACCACGAGAAAAACAAAGGATCAAAGAGAAATGTTAGTAATTGTAGTGAGGGCGCTGCAGGCCCGCTCGGATCTGAGTGTGCAAGCCCTTGAGGGGGAAACACGAGAGGATGTGGGGGAATTTCCTATGTGGGGGATATAGCCCCTTGGTCTTGGATGGCTGCCGAGTCCAGTTCCCTGTTGCAGTGTAACCATCAGCGCTGTCTGGGTGGCACCTGCCTTCTCCCCATTAAACTCTGACCTGAGGCACCTGCTTGACCATGTGCTTGGTCTGGGCTTGTCCATAAAGTCAGTGGAGTGTGAGAAGGGACCAGAGAGAAAGAGGCACCTCCAGAGAGCAGACTGTGCCTTAGATGATAATGTTGCCCAGTGTATCTCTTCTCTTTCCCCATCAGCTGTCCTGGCAATCCGCAGGAGTAGCCTCTTGTCAGCCCTCGGACATGGGCTCCAGAAATGTAAGGGACAGCCCAAATTCCAGGGAGCCCCGTTGTGGAAATGACCAGGGAACGTGGGCATGGTTGGATCGTGTCTGCCCTGCTGCTTCCCTCGGCTCTGGAAAGGCCCCGGCAGTGGAAGCGTGTGCTGCTGGTGCCCGAGCCTCCTGCATCTCCTGCAAGGGCCGCGTCCCCAACGCGTCCCACGGCCTGGCAGAGCGGGGCCTGGCAGAGCCACCCCTCGTCATGCACTGGGAGAGACTCCTGTCATCTGAATCAGCTTCCTGGGCTTCTGGGTGAAATGCTCCAAGGAGCACGTGAAATAGATAAAGGGCCTGTGGGGCTTGCAGAGCTTAGAGCTAGCAGAGCTTTGTGCGTCTCCTGCTTTTGTTAGTGCTTGCGAGGGAGCTCTGGTTCAACACAGCAGTGAGGCTTCAGTGAGCACAAAGCTGCCCCGTGTGTGATCAGAGGTCTCGTGTTCTGGTGGAAGAGGTCATATTTATTTTGACACCCTGTGAGTTGCAGTCATTAGCTTTCTGCGAGTGATTTGTCTCATGCAGACACCCCTTTTGGATAACAAGGCACCAAGATGGCAAGGGTGACAGATGACACGATTCTCAGTGGAGACAACTTCTGCCCTGAACATCCTTAGCAGCCTCTTACGAGGAGAGAAGGGACCTAACAAAGCAGAATTCCCTGGCTCTGCTGTGACTGTGCTTTAAACCTTTTAACAGGGAAGGGGTCGGGATGGCTACATGCAGGGCCACAAAGGACCCTGCCATCCATCTCGCTGAACTCTATTGACTGACATTTTTATTGAAGATAAGCCATTTCATTTAGGCTTTTTTCTAAGACTTGCAAAGGTGCAGACAAACTAATAGTCTCGCCAACTTTCTTTTAAACAGGTTGAAGCCATGAAGAAAGTACTAGAAAGCCTTAACCTCAATATAGTAGAGATGGTAGATGAAAATGCAACCTTGGATGGTGGAGATGTCTTATTTACAGGTACAGTTGTAGTGAATTTGCTGTTTATGTTTTCTGATGTCCTAGAGACTGCCCAATAAACCGTCATTTGTGTAGTCTGTTAAATCAATTGTTTACTGAATGTCAGGTAGGTAGCTGGCAGATGAATTTTCATTGCAACACTCAATATCCTGACTAATGTCTGAGTAAATGAACTAGCAACACAGTACAGAGAACAGTACTATGCATACAAATTTTATTTTAGCTTGTAAAGTGCCAATAAGCAGTCAGCTGACTGCAGTTGTTTCATATTTCCTATTACCAGCAGCTACGTTCACACAGACTCATATTCAGGAATTCTAAATGCTTAATCCAGACAGTTGCCGCTGGTTCAATGAATTGCATACAAAAAAAAGGGCAATTTTAGTTTATGGCAAAACTGGTGGAGTTGCCTGCCAGATGTCGTGTGTTAGACACTTACATGGGTGGCTGACTTCAAAGGCGAAGATGCTGGCAGTGTTATTTATGTCGTTAAACCCACTGGGCACTTTTTCGCATTAGTGCATATATTGCTCCCTGTCTGTGGTGAATGAGCCTGTTTATTTTGATCAGCATCAAAGTAGCCCCACTGCCTGCCTTAATTCACACAGGGGAGGGAAGGCTCTCGAAAGAGGCAAACTGAAGCAGGCTTTTCTAGCACGGCGCAGGTCCAGCTTTGCAGCTGAGGAGGCCACATCTGCATCGCTGCCTTCGAGAGCAGAGGAGGCCGCATGGGGAGGGGGAAATGGTCAGTAGGTTCCTACTAATGTAGCCCAGCTGCTCGCTGCCCTTGCTCAGTGACCACTGCAGAGCTTCAGAAGGGGAAGCTGTTTATGTTTCTAAGAAAGTGCTTCTGGAAAAAGATAAGCAGTTTAAACTACTAGCTCACAGTTATAAGTTGCATAACTTTAAGATGAATTTTCAGTCCTATTACTCAACTTGAGCAAAGAAAGAATATTACATCCATAAATAACTGTTTCAAAATATCTGAAGAGTTGTTCTGTTTTTGAAGTGTGTATTTTCTGGTGAAGGTGCTGATGATGTGATTTTTTTCTTTCTTTTCTTATTAAAAAAAAAAAAAAAAGAAAAAAAGGCAATAATAGTTTTGCCCTCTATTGTTGCTTTTCCATTCCAGGCAGAGAATTTTTTGTGGGTCTGTCTAAGCGGACAAATCAACGTGGAGCAGAAATCCTGGCTGACACATTTAAGGTTTGTAGATTCATTCATGCTACAGGAAATGCAAGCTATGATCCACTGAACCAATTTAAGAATTATACTGGCTGAGATGTTTGGTAACAATAACATGAAGTCTTAAGTGATTTATTTAGGACTTATTTAATACAAAAATAGCCCAACTAACTGAAATTGTCCAAACCTCCTTTAAGTGACATAGGCTAAATTTGGATCAGAAATGTGAGGTTATTGCATGAGAGTAGCTTGGACAGTGGGAGGCTTTGGTCATCTGCAAGCATATCAGCATTCATGTTTTAGATCTGAGAAGCTTAACAATATATAGCAACGTGTTCTTTTTGCTGGTCCCTGGAGAGATTTAATGTACATAGTGTTTAATTACACATTTTAATGTATTTCTTTACAGTTGCAACAATAGTAATATTTGAAACATGTTCTGGATTTTACTCCAGTGCACAAGACAAGACAAGCTGGTCCAGAGGGGTATGTCATACTTAAACAGTTGACACTGTGCCCTGGGATATGTTGCTATTGTTAATTTGCAGAGAGTAAAAGTAATTATGGAATGTCTCAATATAATTATGGAATTAGAGCAATTTAAAAATATTTATAGCACCCATTTTTTGCTCCCATACAGGATTACGCTGTCTCCACAGTCCCTGTTCATGATTCTTTGCATCTGAAGAGTTTTTGCAGCATGGCTGGACCAAACCTGATTGCTATCGGATCGAGTGAAGCTGCACAAAAAGCTCTCAAGGTAAACTGTATTAAAAGAAAAGTATATAAGAAAATCTAAACAATAAATACTGATTTTTATTTCTGCTCAAGGGTACTGGAATCTTAAAATAGGTATAGATCGATGAATGAGAAAATCATTGTGTCTCAGGGATCCTGCATGTGAAAACCACAAAAAAATTACTAGGCAAAAGAATAGTGATGTTCATTTGGTTTTAGCTACCTATAATAAGTTACAAAATGGATTATACAGGTTACTACTAAAAGCTTTAATGTCTGAAAAGGTGATAATCTGGTGAAAGGAGAGACTGGAGGAGACAACGGGTCAGAGCAGCAGGAGATGTTCGCTTCAGATGATGCCTTGAGTGAACAGGAGATGTGATGGCTTTTGAAATGCTGGAGGCAAAGTATAAGATTCAGCACAAAGATGAAGGTAGATCTGAAGATCCGATCCCTACTGCAAAGATGACCTGTATCTGATATTACAGTATAGACTTTAGGGATAAAAACAGGAAATAACTCTGGCAGTAGGGACTAGGGTCCAGAACTGCAAATTCTCAGATTATACTGGTTCTTTTGCAAGTATATATATAAAATAATAATGTAGGCTTTCCTTTTTTGGGCTACAGAACCCCCCTCTAATAGGCCATGGTTGTTAATCTGTGCAGAAATCCAGCTATGTGTCCTATACAGAGAATGGGAAGCAGTAGAGATTTTTCTGTTTAATAAACGAGCTATCTTAAATCCCCTCCTGCTGTGATTGTAAAGCATAATTTAAAGAGCCCTGCTCTTTGTGCTTAAGGATACTAGTCAGAATCAAGGGGACTGTTGGGCCATGCAGAACTGCTACAACAGCAATAATACAATTCTGAAATCAGCATTACATGGCTCCAGAGGGCTCTGGAGCCTACCCTGCATATCTTATACACCCCTTTAGCTTCAGTAAGCTACTGGCATTTATTAATTAAACACATCCTTCAGTGTTTGCAAGCTGGGCAGAGATATTTTTTTTTTTTTCTTATGTGGTAACAATCCAAGATTTAAAATGCTGTCAGTCCCCTGCTAGGATAAAACCAGTGTTTCCAGTGTGCTCAGGATCTCCCCTGCTGGACACGAGCTGAATGGGAGAGGACACAGCCTGGCCGGGCGCAGGGCCTGGGCAGCACCTGCGAGCCCCGGAGAGCTTGGAGCGCCTGGGACAACGGGCTGCTCCCATGGCCTCACTTTAAGGTGCCCCTTCAGCTGGACAGGCCATGGGAGTTACTCCTGCCTTGAAAGTCACTGCACAAAGCTCTTGGCGTAGCCTCAAGCTGCAGCTCTCCTGCGTTCACCTCTGGGAAATGCACTGCCAGTGGCTTTGTTTGCAGAGGTCTGATATTCCCCAGTGCCGTAAAATTGATTTAGACTGGAAGGACAAGTGCTCCATGTCCTTCCCTATGAAATACACTCTCAAATATTCAGGCTTAAAGTAGGAGCACACTGTGAGCAGCAGCCTGATAACGTTTGCAGATATCCAGACAGCCCCACACACTTGTGTACAGTGTTTATAAACATGAGCAAAATTCAAGTGCAACGCTGCTCACTCAGAGCTGCAATTTGAACTTGAGCCAGTGCTAATCAGGGAACTCTCCCACATGATTAAAGCCTTTTGCACAGCTCAGCTAATCATGTTGCAATGCTTCAATTCAGCTAATGCAGCCAAAATTGTTTTTTGGAAAAGCTAATTAAAAGATGTTGGTAACTTGCTGTCAAGTAAATACCATCAATAATAAAAGTACAGTGAAACACAGATACATTTTGAACAGGAAATCATAAATAAGAATGTAATCTAGCCTTGCCTATTAGTGGATAGAATTTAAAAGAAATTAGCTATCAGTTTTCATTAAATTTCAGTTTATTCCTCTACATCAGAGGTTTAGCAGTGCATGCTAAACTTAGGTTTGTGTAGTGTCATGCATTTATTGCTTACTGCACATAGACACTACGAGTTGGGGTTAGAAACACTGGAGAAGCCCTTGGAGCTGTGGTTCTGAGGCACATGCCCAATCTCATTCTCCACCAGAAACTGAGAGGTTACATCAAGCATTCCCATGAAAAGGGGAGCAAAGTACAAGGCTCTCAGGAGCATATTCCTTGCTTGTTGTTTTGGATCAGAAGCCATTCTAACCTTGGGGAATTAGGAGCTGATCCTCCAAGATACGGAATGCCAAATCTTTGCAGAGAGATGTCTTGAAAACAAATAAATGAACAGGGCGTCTGTCTCAGAAGTGACAACATTGGTAGTATTTATCATTAGATTTGTCTAACTTGTGAATTTTTGCTCTTTTAAACTCAGTTTTTTTAACCTGAGTCGTTTTTATATTTGTTCACCTCCCTCTGGAGAAAAGCATACTGGTCTGTAATATACAATCTTGTAGAAGAAAAATTGCAGTAGGATTTTTGAGGTAGTGATACCCTCCGAAACATCTCCCTGGATTCTACCAGACTGATGGAGCTACAGCAGTGCTGCATGACCTGCCAGCTCCTCCTCTCATTACCCATCACTGGTTTGTATTGCAAAGCCGTCCCTAGAGCTTCTACAAAGTCATTTACTTGTGACAGCCCAGAATGCTGCTTGTCTGTTTGATGTTTTGTTATTTAAACCTCTTTGTTGATGATGTTTTTCATGTCTGCTGTAGAAATCTCATCCTGCAAGCGAGGTGATTAAGCTACTTTGAGCACCCATGGTAGTTCCGTAGCTTTCATTCTGCAGTTTTGTAGCATGTCTTGTTAGGCAACAAGTGAACTGCATCATACTATGCTAATATTTTATGTATGAAGTAGCCTTTTTTTTCTATTAACAATCTTGTTTGAAATATGGTCGTTTTTCATCGTTCTTTATATTGCAGTTCATGCATCTGTGCAATTCTTAAAGGGCAGAAAAATAATTATCTGGTGCTCAAGTGTGACGGAACGCAATGGATTGTGAGTTTAGTGCTATCTATGGTAATGTAAATGCTGCAAGTGAACTATCAAATGACTGCCCAAAGTTTGGGATTAGAGAACACATACTATAAGCCAATATTAAATCAGAAGTGACATTTTGACCATGAAATCCTCTTCAGGCCCAAGCACAGTACAGAATATCTGTTTGAGCTGCAGCTGAAAAGTGATGCTACGTGAAACTGTGAAAAAAAGACAAATTAATTGCAGAAATTAGCATTGCCTGCAGTGGATATCAGAGCTGGAGCTTTAACTTCCCTCTGCTGTTTCAGCATGCATTTATGTCTGTTTTGCAGTTAATCCCATTCCTAATTCTGTAACTGAATGTTTCCCGTAGCTGTTGAGTGGATAAAGCCCAGGATTATTTTTTTCTGTTCTCTCAGTGAGGCCAGGATTTCCTCCAAATAAGTCACCTTTAGGATCTGATCTATATTACTGGAGACAGGGGCTTTGCCATGAGGGGCACGTGCAGCTGGTTGGCGCAGGGAGGAGCTGGTCCAGCAGATCTCGCTGTCCTGTATTTCCACATGGAGGGGGGCAGCCTTGGGCCTGGCTTACCCTGAGCCTGGCACTTGAGGTTTCAGTAGCAAAGGGAAATGCTGAGCAAGACTATGATGGGAACAGTGACACAGCATCAATTATGCAGTTCTTTCCTGCTAAAATCCTATAAAGCCTGTGTTTGTGTCCTTTGGATACTTGTGTACATTGGTGAAATATGAATACCCTGAAATATTCTTCTCTTGCTATAAAACTCTCTTGTTTTCCATGGTGAGTGAAGGCCTGAGCGGGGGCTGTGGATGACAGAGCTCTCAGTTAAGAAACTTGTCTAGGATCAAGCCCTTCTATGTCATCCTTTGGATAACTCGGCAGCAATCCCATAGGACTTCAGAGCTGTACATGTTGTTCCCAGCTTGGCAACCTCAGATGTTCTCTTGCAAGTGGTACATTTTTTATTAGTAGCAAATGCTTGCTAATGAAGCAGTTCTCCCATCCACTGGGAAATGAGTTGTGCTTTAGGCAGGCTCTGATGTTAATGCTCTCCCGAGCATTAATCCCAGGGTTTTCCTGCAGGATTGCTATGAAAGCTTAGGTGCCGAGGCAGCTGACCCCACTGCTCACTGGAGTAATGTGGGGTGCGCAGTGCCCCCGATTGCTGCTCATCTCGGAAGAGAGAGGAGGCTGCGAAGGAAACACTTGGCAGTGGGAAACCTGGCACAGAGAGCAGCGATGCCAGGGAATGGCCTGAGCCACCGACTAGCCAGGGCGCTCCCCAGGAGCTGGGAATAAACGAGTAAGTTTTAGTTTCAAGGGAAACATCTGGATTTCTGCCTGAAAGTCCCATGTTCCTGGCTGCCTCTTTCAGCCTCAGCACGTGGGCTTTGGTCATTCCTGGTTTGTGGGTGCGGAGGGCGCAGGGCCACCTGTGCACACAGAGCACCCGCTGCCCCCCCAGCAGAGCCTGCCCTGGCGTCGGGCACCCCGCGCTCCGGCTTTGTCAGTCCACGAGATCTCGTTATGGTCTGGAATGCACTGGAATGTATCTAGTAGTGGGACAGTTTGGCTTCGGTGAGTGTCATTCTCTCTTTTCACCCCTCGTCAGTAAAAGACACCAATGATGTCATTGCT
>JAUBOD010001063.1:1339373-1352115 GCA_032353885.1 Nothura maculosa
CCCCAGGTACGTGCGGGGCTCCGGGTGCCGTGCGGGGCGCAGCGCGGCCCCGCTGCCCTGGTGCGGGCGGCCCCGCTGCCCCGCGCGGCTCCGCCTGCGGTGCCGGGCTCGGCCGCTTGGGCCCGTGGCTCTTCCCGGGCCGGCTGTGGAGCCCTGGCTAAAGGCTGCTGTCCCGTGTCCGAAACTGGCCGAAACTTGAGTCGTTTACTCAAGAAAGGGGCTCAAATGCCCTCTTCGCTCCTCTGCCTCGCTAGGAAGTACCTTTCTAACAGCAAACCGGGCTTAAAGCTCTTTGCACGACTGCCAAGGAGATAAACCCTTCTTGAAAGGCAAAGGCAAAGCCCGTGCCCTGGACTTGGACGTTTGCTTTGCATTGCCTTTAGGATGGAGGGCTAGATGCTGTGTTCCGTGATGTTCACCCTTAATAGCGCAGAATTATTTATTATTTTTAATCATTGGGTCAAAGTTTCTGCTTCTGCAGATTTAATCTGGTTTATTTGAATGTTGCTCTGAATCCATTCAAGGAACTGACAGATTATTCTGTGTTTTCTACTCCTGAAGATACTGCTAAAAATTCCCCTAGAGCATTGCTGCCTCTGTCTGAAGCAGAATTCTTGCAAGTCCAACAGGAATATAGGCAAGAATCTCATCTCATGCTCTTAACTTGAGAAAGGCCCTTGCTCTCCTGGGAAGAATTTCCAACTACAGTTTCTGCAGAATTAATGAAGGAAACCAAAAGCATCAGGACAAAAAACATCCTTGTCCAGTTGGGTTAGATGGGAGTTGTGCAGAAGTGAGAGGGTTGGTATTATTCAGCATGAAGAGTTTTTTAGAATAGCAGTAGGGACTTAAAAGATGGCTGGATGGGGGGAAAGCACCGTGTTTTGCATAATGTGTATTTGATTTGCTAAGGAAGTACCGTTTCTTAAAAGATTTGGTGGTTGATGTAAGATGGGGCATTTCAGATGTCTTTTTATTGGAAGTTTATGGAAGGATTTTGCTTGTGTCTTGGAGCTGTCCTTATGTCAGGCTTCACACACTTTGAGCCTGCATCAGTTCCCGTGTAAGTTTGTTCTCCTCTATTTCCCACTATTCCTATTATTTTTATTCTGTCAGATCTCACACACCCTTTGCCCACAGCACTGCTTCTGCCTGCTCCAGAGCTGCTGCTGCAGGAGCAGCTCTTGCTTTGGTGTCCGTGCTGCATTGACGTGCATGTGTACTGGGGCAATATATGTTCTGTAACAGTATAACACACCTATAACAACTGTGTGCTTTCCTGTCAAATATGTTTGAAGTTCCCAATTTATACCTGATAGAAATATGTATAAATTTGTCGTTAAAACTGGTTCAGTACAAGGTGTTTTTTGGTTTGTCTTGATCTAAATGTTCAGCTTATGCTAAAATTCTTGTATATTTTTTCATCTTAATCTTATATCTTAAAAACAAAATCAACTTTCCCTCTTAATCTTCATGAATGATTGATGTTATTCTACATAATAAAAGATAACCTTTGAGCTTCTTTATGATAAAACAGATGTTCACTTCCTCTTATGCATGAATGCTGCTGTCAGGAGGTAGCTGGCTCAAACCAAATGTGCTTTGCATTCTCAAGTTCAGGGTCAGAATAACTTTAGACATGGTATCCTTTATAAAATTCTGAATATCGAATATTTTTAATGGAATTGTTAAGAGACGGATTTATGGAGCATATTTTCAGATATGCTTGCTCTGTTTTAATGGAGGGAGGGGAAAAAAGATTTGGTGCTGATCTCTCAGATATAGAAGAATTTTGACAATTGCAGTGCTGGGAAGCAGGTTTAGAAAGCTGGAAGGAAAATGTTCTTGTATTAAAATGTGCTATGATAATCTAATGTGTTTATCATCTGATCATAGAGAAATGTTTTTATGATTTGTTGTTAAAAACTTTACAGACCTTTTGTCATATGGAGAGCTGAGGTGAAACTGTAACATGAGGAAGCTGGCTACCAAAACATTCTGTTTTTTTTAATTAATGTATTATTTATGGCAGAAATATGATGGCCCAATCAGATATAGATCTAAAAGAAACGGCTCTAAAAGAGGACTTGAAATTTTACTTCATGAACCCATGTGAAAAATACAGAGCAAGACGTCAAATACCATGGAAACTGGCCTTGCAGATTTTAAAGATACTTATGGTTACTACTCAGGTAATCTTTTATCTGTTTTTACTCTTAGAAAATGTAGGAATGTACAGGATAAGCAGCAGGTCTGTGCTCTAGCTCCTTGTCATCTCTAGATGTTTTTTACTGACTTCCCTCTTTGGTCCAGAAAGAAAAAACATGATCAGGAGGGGGAGTGTGTTGAAATAAGACAAGGAACTAATCATCTGGTCAAATATTACCCCAAATTTTCCAGGAGGCTTTTGTAATTTCATGTTTTTATATAACACTAAAAGAAATTACTTTGCAGATGGGCACATGAGTGGGGGCAATGAAGAAGAGAATTTTCACCTGCTATTTATTACCCTGCAGGTGGTTATTTGGCAATCCACCGAGATAGGCCAGCTGGTGGGTGGGGAAGGAGAGTGGGGCAAAAGTGTAAGAAATTGTTTATCTGCACCTTTGAAATACAGGACTGACACCGTGCACTTTGCACGTAGCTGAGTGTACAAATCCTCAGGATGTGCAGGGTTGTGGGATTTGGGATTTGTGTTTGAGTTGGCTGCCAGAACGAAGCCCTGCATGTCCCTGTGTTGCATGGGAGGCTCGTGCTCTCCAGAGGCCTCTGGAAAGATGTGGCGGCCTCTGGGCTGCCCCGGCAGCGCTCGGCCTGCACTGCGGCCTGGGCCCTGGTCACCCTGCCTGCACAGGGTGGCCTAAAAGGGTGGCCATTGGAGCTGCTGCTGCTGCTGGCACGGTTGCTGCCAATAGCAATTTCCCTGCTAGGTATAAGGAGTGCATTAAGTATGTGTGGGTGCTGTAAAACAGGACAGTGCCAACACAAGGTAACTCTAGCCAAATGGGTACCTTTACTCCTTGGTACTGTTGTAAGCTGAGGGAAGGCTTGTTCTGTGAGCAGATGCATGTGAATTGTGGGTTAGTGCAGTCACTTCCTAAAAGCTGCCAAGGCAGTAACCTCAAGTGTGAAGTTGTTTTGTGTCCTCGCTCACACAGTGTTTAAAGGGTTCAGTGCTATTTGACACATCCTAGCCGACTGGCATAAACTCTTAGGAAAGTAACTGAGCTTACGCAGCTTCTCTGCCTGCTTTGGCAGTCTCAGGCCTTCTGAGCAGGTGGGGTACTTGACTCCCCTGCTTTCCCGGGCCCCAACACTTGCTGGGTCCCTTCGGATTTGCCAGTGCCTGCAGTGCTCATCAGCTCTGGCCTCGCTTGGGTGCCAGCCGGGCAGCCAGCAGGGAGAGCAGAGCAGCTTCTGAAGGGAGATGTGCTGCTGCTCCACGGGGCAGCCCTCTGCTAGCAAATACACAGCTTCTAGCAAGCATCTCTGCTTCAGAACGAAGGCAGGGTGGTTGGAGGATGATAAGGAATAACTTCAGCTTTCTTCTGACTGTTTTTGTCTGATAACATCCTATTAAGCAGGACTATTGCTGCAACTTCTTCAGTGCGGTGTAGCAGCTGGGGCATTTGCACCTTCCTGAAAAGCAGAAGTGGCTTCTGGCCTAGCGTGGGAATGTGTCCTGCCCAAAGCTGCACTGAAATCCCCGGCTGAATCCCCCAGGAGAAATGTATTGAGCATGTCCAAATCCTCTGCATTGCAGTTAGGAGACCTTTCATTTATAGAGATATGTGTTGCAGATTGATTTGCAGCACTCAAGCAATTTTGTCATCACCTGAGGATACACATAGTTGATTTTAAAGATGGGCAGAAGAGTGAAAATTCAGTTCTGAATAAACTCTGCCTATATTATGTATGTTCCTGATGCGTGTATGCAAGTCCAGGCTCTGTGTGTGCTGTTCCTGCTGCTCCCATAGCCCCTTAACAAGCAGTGGGATCAAGCAGATGACTTGGTTGCCCTGGGGTCCTGCACAGTCCTGCCTTAGCACTGTGTTGTGCTGCAGCCAAAATAGAAGCTGTTTGTCCCATAGCAGCACAGAGCACTTCTGGTTTAACGGGCTGCACTGTCAGCTTGGCTCTTTTGCCACTTGCATCCTTCACAGGATTTCTTTTTGTGAATTCCAGTTAGTCTTGCGGATCCAGGATGTGTGAAAGGTAGAAATGATCTACCAGTCTTAGCAACACTATAGAAACAGACTCCTTTCTAATTCTTATTATAGCTGAAAGAAGTGAAGCTGTTTCAAAAATGCTGCTGCTTCAACACTTGTCTTTGTTTTCCTTCTCAGCTTATCTTGTTTGGTTTGAGTAACCAGTTGGTGGTTTCATTCAAGGAGGAGAACACTGTTGCTTTTAAACACCTTTTCCTGAAAGGGTATTCTGGTGTTGATGAAGATGACTACAGCTGCAGTGTATATACACAGCAGGATGCTTATGATAGCATTTTTTATGCTATTAATCAGGTAAGTGTGTTTGTTTATAATGAAGAGTAGCATTAAAACTGACATTACAGCTAGTGAACTGCTGCTCAAATTCAGTTTTGTCTCTATTTGGATTTTAGTATTGATATTTCAGTGAATCTGCTGAGGTAGAGTGTTTCAAATTTGTGTGTGTTTCTGTGTCTTGGAGACAAGTCTAACACGAAGTTCTTGTTTATTTAGTGTATAGTACCAAAGTCCAGAAAGTTTGAAATTTGGCCATCTTATGAGAACTGGAACCTTTGTTTAGGTCTGTCTTTAAAGAAGTATGATCTTGAATACACCTATTCAGGGAGATTATGCTTACCACTATACTGAATTGCAGCTACTAAGTGCCAAAGGCCTCCAAATGGGGAATATGGTGCTCCCAGGAATGCAGGGGCACTGGTCCTAGTTACAGATGGGGAATAAATAAATCTGGTTATGGGGGAATAAATCTGACATGGAAATCCAGTAAGTAGTTCTTATTAATACTGCTACATTTAAGTATTGGTCATGACGAGATGAAAGTGCCTGTGAGAAAAATGAGAAATATCCCTTGTTTGAGAAGAACAGTGAACAGATTCAGGGAGATGAGCAGAAAGTGGCCTTAAACCACCACCTTTCATTCTCTCTGACACTGGGTATCAGTTTGGAGGCTTGGTTTAAAGCTGGTTTTCCAACAGAGGTGTGAAGGCCAGGCCTCCCCTCCCAGCACTTGCATAGGACCATCTCCTGTGAGCTGCAGCAGAGCCACCAGCAGATCAATGGTGCTGCTTCTGCTGTGCTGCACAACTGCTGCACAAAATAACCTGGCTGCTGGTGTGTTCAGTGAGTATTTAGGTCCTCTTTTTGGTCTTCCCTTGAACTCTCAATATTGCTGCTGTTTCTGCTATAACTTGTTCCCTTTTTTCTTCTCTCTTCCTTGCTTTGCTTTCCTTCTTTTGTAGGCACTAAGACTGAGGTGAAGCCCAGATAGAAGACAGTAGAGAAGTAATAGCTTTATATCAAGAAAGAACCAATGTGTGATACAGGCATCAGAAAAAGGTCTCTTCATAAATGTCTGTTATATAAATGTAGACATATGCTGAAGAGCTTAAATTCATGTGATCTGAGTTCTTTAGTGTCTTGTGTAGCTCCTGCAGTTTTTATTGCATTGTAAGCCATAAAAATGCGTAGCTGTCAGGTGGCCTTTCAGTTTTGTGTTGCCTTTTTTAAGGCTTAGTGCTTCTTAGAAGGCTTATTTCAAGATGGGCATCTGGGTATTGTGTTTATTTTTTGATGGTGATTGTTTTTTGCTTGTTAAAGCATGGAGTGTGTGTATACACACACTGTATGTACTTGACCTCTGGGGTATTTTAATGTTTTTTCAGAAAAATGGACTGACTTTTGTACTTGAAGGGAACACAGCTGCCCCCTACTCCTCTCTCTGGTCTAATTTGGAAACTTCTATTATAAAAAAGCCATTCAGTTGTTACTGCTATCCCTGTCATCTGGCACAGCACGGAGTACCAGGATGCTACAGAACTTACTCCTGCTGGTTGCTCCATCATAAGCTGCTTGGAATTATATAGATGGGATTTTACTTGTGTAGTGTGTTATTTGAAAGTGCTGCCTGCTGAACTTCAGCATTTGTGTGTTGCTGTCAGGAGGGCAGAGTCTCCAAGTTTAAGTTTGTTTAGTAGAACAGCAGCTAAATGCAGTGATCTGGTAATGGCCTTAGTGGGATACTGTGACTAACCGTTGTCTCTGTCCACTTGGCATGCTCTAGTCAGGCTTGGCTTTATTTTAAGATGACTTTTTTTTGCAGGGTACTGATGCAGGGGTCACCTCTGTAGCTATGTGTGTTTTAGTGAGCTCAGCTGTGAGGCTCGAAGGCAGCACTGTGAGGCAGAGCTGGGGCTGTGTAGGTGCCCATTGCAGCAGCTTTTGGATGTGGTAAGAGCTGCCTGCTCTTTGTGCCAATGTAGGGAGCCTAACGTGAGACTGATGCAGATAATGCCGATAGGAAGGAGGCGGGGGGGAGGTGACAATAGGTGGTCATTAATAACCAAATTGGTGTCTAAGAGAGCAAAAGTTCCATCTCTATGAAAGTCAACAGAATGACAAGTTTCTTAGGAAATGTGAAGCCCTGCCTAACTACCCTGATGTCTAACTAAGCTGATGTTTATTAACTCACGCTCCTGGGAAATACTCCCCAGAAGGATAAATATTTCCAGCAGAGGTGGACAATGAGCATTGCCCTGAGCTGGCTTGTCAGGAGCAGTATTGATAAAAATTAATGAGTTACTGGATGTTTATGCAATCTTCCCTAGAGGGCTCGTGGTCTTAGAAGCTTCTCTTGGGCAATGGTAGATGGTGTTAAGCTGAGCTGGCAAATTCCTGCTTTCCTGCTTAGTCCTAGTTGTGCTCCACTGTTGGTGAGTCGAGAACTGTGAGAAGTGCTGTGCTCCCAGCCTTTTGCCTCTGTTGTGCAAGCCTGGGAGGCAATTCCAAGGACAGATCATGTAGATGGCTTTGTAGAGTAAGGGAACAAAGTGTCTTCCTCCCAGACAAGCTTTCTGTTGCCTCCCTACTTGTGTAGAGATGTCAGGTTAAGCTGCTTGCTCCTTGCATGGTCTTTGGATGCTTTGCTGCCCTTTAGCCACACAAGGAGCAGCTTGGGGAGGAATTAGTGGGGGAAAAAGAGGAGAAATGTTTAAACTGTTTATTAGTCTTTTCACACCTTAAGATCAAGTCTGAAAAGATTATTAAAGTTTTAAAATTTCTTCTTAGTATCGTGGGTTTTTTTAACTGGCCATCCTGCTGATGCCTGAGTTCAGGATAGGAAAGGGTCTTAAAGTTGCCTAAGATTTAAAAAAAAAAAAAATTTAAATTAAGATTCTGTATTTTAATCAGATGATTTTTAAGTTTCAAATGGTTAAAAAAAATGAATACATAAGAGAACCGTGGAGCTTGTATGGTTAGTGGCTGCACTGCAGTCAACACCTGTCTGAGGGAGATGCCTCTTGCTGGAGGGCTCCTGGTCACTGTCCAAGCAGGATGCTAAGGACGGTCAGCAGCCACCTCAGCTGCCCATTAAATATCCACAATCAATTTGCAGGCTTTATGGGAAAGGGAAGCTTTGTTTTGTTTTTTTCTTTATTTTTTTGAATTCTTGGGTAAAACCCACATTAATTTTGTTCAGCTTGCAAGCTATTATGTCGTATACAAAAGACCTAGGACAGATGGATAGGGAATAGGAGTGAGACCTCAGCTTCTCCTCAAACTGCTCTCTTGATAACTTCTAGTTCTGTTTTGCTTTTAAACTAGTACAGACAACTAAAGAACATTTCCCTTGGGACACTTGGTTATGAACAAGATGAAGATGAAGGATCAGGTTTAAAAATCTGTAAACAGCAATACAAGAAAGGCACAATGCTTCCTTCCAATGATACACTGAACATAGATGTTGCTACTGAAACAGGTATGAAATTTTTGTGCTTAAACCACAAACTTCTTGCTATGGTTTGTCTACATTGTAATGGTAAATCAGGGATTTTTTTTAATATTAAACTTTTGGCTGTCAGTCACTGGAAAATTAACATCCTTGTGTCTTCCCCCTTCCCCCTGCCCTTGCTTTATAGTATTTGTTTAGACATTAAATTATTTTGCAGTTTATAGGAAGAAATTTGCTCTGTACTCTTTTTTTCTTTCACCTGCCATTGGCTTTTTCAGAGTGCAGAAGGTTCAAATACAGACTTCTCAGTGCTGTTAGGGCTGCAACTTGAGTGCTTATTAGCACTGCTCTAGGCAGTCTCACCCTCCGGCTTCTCCAGAGTTACTCTGTGCAGCTGCTTCTGATCTCGCTAGCTGGGCTCTGCATGAAGAGTTCTGTGCCAAATGAATATGATGCTTGACTGTGGCTTGTGCTTGCATCTGAATACTTCAATTTTATGCTGCTTCCTATGTGTAATTTTTAAAACTCTAGCTTTTCTCCTTTTCTCCCCAGAATGTATCCTTTTAAAGTCAAAGGAGCTAGCCAATAAGAACGCTGAAAAAAAGCTGAACTCCTCATTTTTCAATCTTGAATTTTACAGGTAAAGTTTTGGGGCGGGCAGATAGAATACATTCTATGATTTTTTTTTTTTTTAAATTTCTCCTTTCATATGAATATTCTGAGTTATGTTCTGTGTGATTTCTGTGTGTTCTGTGCTTGTTTTTTTTGATTGCTTATATGTTTATATGATTCTCTTAAACATTCAGGCTTATACAAGTTGAAATCTCTTTCAAGCTAAAAGGCATTGCTCTGCAGACAATCCATGCCCGTGAATTGCCTGACTGTTATGCATTTCAAAATACTGTAAGTGAATATTGAGCATAGTTTACATTAAATTTTATAACACTATGTAGTCACAAGGGTCCGTAGATGGTATCTTTACATCCAGACGGAATGGAAAAACAGTTGGGGTATGTCCTGGGCTGTAAGGAAACTGCCATATGTTTAAACTCCCTTTTTCCAAAGGCAGCTGAAGCTCCTAAGCAATTATATTGCCATGATGCCATGTAATTTTGTAACCTGTTCCAGCTGACAACCTCATAATCTGAGAAGGGGATAAACGTTGCTCAGTTAGCAAAGTTAATTTTGAGGTCTGACTTCTTAGAAAGTTGCTATTTAATGCTATACATTTTGTGCTCCTGAGTGCTCTGTATATGCTGCCATTTATGCTTTCTGGAAAGTCTACCTAAAAATGCTAACACAGAAATACAGACCAAGATTTATTTTATGGAATATCTTTTGCTAGTCTTGTTTCTGATTTACCTTTATTTTCAGATCACGTTCAATAACAGAGCCCACAGTGGAAAAATAAAAATTTATTTTGATAGTGATACTGACATCCAAGAATGCAAAGACTGGCATGTATCTGGTTCCAGTAAGTACTCTGTGTGTTTGTGTGTGTGTTAATAGATGGATTAAGAAGATATTCCTTGTCTACTATTTTAAAGCATAATAATCTTATCTAATGCAGCTCATTGCATCTTTGTAAATAGTAATCAGGAATCAGTTCCTTTCTGAAGAGCATATTTTATTGGCATTGTGTGCATGTTGGTAACTTTTTGCAGCTGGCTGTTAACTAACCATTCTTCAGTAGTCTATATGCATATAATGAGCTGCTGTGGTGGCAGGAACATATAACTTTCTTATTAAGGTGAACTAAAGAGTGGTTAAACCAATTAGAAATTAGTTTTTAACTATATAAAGAAATACTATGCTGTGAAAGTTACAGGAACGATTGATAGGAATAAGCCAAAGAAAATACCTATTTTGAAAAGTTGTGATCCTTGATTTACATGATCAATTCTAGATCTTTGTGGGGAAAAATAAGAGTATGGAGCAGTTTCTGACTGCAGGTCAGGGAGTGAGAAATATAGTCTGTGTGTAGGAAGTTGTGGGGGGTGTGTGTGTGTGTGTGTGTGTGTGTGTGTGTGTGTCTCTAACTACATTGAAATGAACCAAATCCATGCAGTTGTAGTACTGCTCAAGCTCAGGTGGATAGATGATCTTAGGTGCAAAATGATATGCTTGCATCAGTGTGCTTTTATTTCGAGGAACTTCAAATCTCCGTTTAATGATTGTGGCACAGTCTGTGTAGTCTCTTTGGGACATAATTCTCTGTTCAGCTGTGCTGGAGGCATGCTTGCAGAAAGCTTTCTCTTGTTGCTCTTTTTACATATATATATATATGTGTGTGTGTGTGTGTGTGTGTGTGCGTGCACGTGCACAGGCATGTGTACACACACGTATATCCCATCTCTTAAAGGAGGAGAGACTTAAGGGAAAAAAACATGACAATTTGTAGTAGTGTCAATGCTTACGATAAATGTGTTCCCAAGGAGATATGAACAGACTAATTCTTTCCTTTCTGTGACTTACAGTTCTGCAGAAAAACACTCAGTATGTTCTGGTTTTTGATGGATTTGTCATTATAAGTTGCCTTGCTTCTCTCATCCTCTGCACCCGATCCATAGTTCTTGCCTTGAGATTGCAGAAGGTAAGTACAATATTTGTAATCTCCATGCTGTCTCTGCTGTCATGTCTGATGCTGGTTTTGTGAAGTGTTAGTTATGAAGTTTCAGTTCATCTGTGCTCCAAGAAAAGATGTGTTATATCTAAGTTGCTAACACAATAAACTTTACTTCCACTTGTGTAGTACTGTAGTAAGTATTCTCTTGTGTATTTTAAGGGCAAAAGTGGGAGGGATTGAAAAGAATATGAATTCTTTCTGCCTTGGCTTCAAAGTAGAACACCTATGCAAGCCATCCTGTGAACTAATGCTTTAATGAGTTGGCTTTCAAAGCCAACTGTAATCTGAGAAGCAGACTGTAGGCTGTGCCACCTTAAATTTGTTAGTTTTCCTGGTGTTCCTGGGGCTGGAAACACCCTTTTCAGTTCTTTCTCTGTTTACAGTTCTTGACCATAGTCTGCTGTCAACTTTTCTCACTTGCCCTCCCCTGCATTCTCAGAGACTAACTCTGGCTTCTTCTCAGGCTCATGTAAGCAGACCCAGCTCTTCCCTTCTGAAGAAAGCAATGCAGAAACATGAGCTGGCCCTGCGCTGGGTGCTTCTGTTCATTTGATTTGTCCATTGTAAAGCTTGGAAGAGTTCCCAGGTGTCCAGAGCCTGGTTGATATTTCACACTTCCTTGCACACCAGCCCAGAGTTGCTGCATAATTTGGTGCCATTAATTGTGATGTCCTTGTGGATAAAGGAGTTGGAAAAAGAGAGGACAGGATATGCAGCATATGAAAGTGAAGGTAGCTGCTTATCTAATCCAATATATCCTCTTTGGAACTTGTAAACAAGACAAAGGTGACCAGGGCACAGCTCAGCAAAGGTATTGCAGGGTGCTGTCAGGAACTGGGACAGCGACATTTATTCATGAACAGAGAGAACAAGTGAAAGCAGATCGGCAGTGCTGGGGTCGAGAGGCAGAATTGCTGCCTCTGGTGGAAACATGAGCCCTTGACAGGTGGTTGTATTTGAACTGGTTACCAATTTTCCTGATTCTTTCCCTGCCCCAGCTGAGTGGCTCTGCTCTTTTGTGGGTGACTAGAAAGCCCTTGTGAAGGGCTTAGAAAGGAGATAGAACAAGCCCTGCATGCTTAGCTTCTTGGGGGTCATCTGTGTTTATTTTGTGAAAAGCTAACTTCAATGACCCAAGCCTATCTTAAGAACTTCTCTTGTATTTTTTTTTTCCTGTTACTAACAACTTTTAGGCTATAGGAAAAGTGGGCAGGTGAAATTCAAGCTTGCAACAGCACTGGGGCATCTGTGCATATATTTCAGCTAAGGGGAGCTATAACTAAACATCTAAATGCTTCTCTGTAGAGATTTGTGAATTTCTTCCTGGAGAAATATAAACGTCACGTCTGTAATGCGGATCGCCTGGAGTTCATAAATGGATGGTATGTCCTGGTAATAGTCAGTGATATGATGACTATCATTGGATCAATCTTAAAAATGGAAATAAAAGCCAAGGTGAGAGTTTAATGTTTCAGATAAAATACTGGTGATTTTTGCAGCCAGCTATAATAATTTCCAACTATGGAAAATGTGATTGAGCTATTTGAGTCACTAATCACTTTTTGACTTTTGCCAGTTCCTTTCCCCTCATGTAGTTGGATGAGGTTTTGTGTTTGCTTGTTCCTGCTTGAGGTTGTTACATGTTTTGAATTGAGCTCTTAGGCTTATTCTCTTGTGTGCACTAATGCTCTTCTGAGTGCTGATGGATGCTTACAGCAATCAAAGAGGATGGGTGAGCATGACCCATTAAAACAAACACTGTGGTGTGCAACTTTGACTAGTAATTGGTTTTATTTCTCTTCCCCAAACACTTGAAATAAGACCCTGGAAACTAATTAAATGTCTTATTTTTATAGTGTTAAGCCCCTTAATCCCTGGTTTAGAACTTGTAAATAGAGTGTTATAGATACTATACTAAGATAGTTCTTAATTAAAAGCTTTTGGTTATGTTAATTTATGTTAATAATTAAGAAGTACTAGTACATATTGCACAAAGAAATTGAGTCATTATGCTGGGTAAAGCAGGCTTGGCCTGCTTGTCTGCCTGCCCAGACTGAAGGCACAGCCAGTGTCAGCAGCTGGTCCTTGACCTTCTAGTCTGGACTTACTGAAATCAATGTGTTTTGTCCATGTGTGTCAACAGTTCATGTGTTCAAAAGCCCT
>JAUBOD010001063.1:1362488-1373558 GCA_032353885.1 Nothura maculosa
GTTCTTACGGTCTTCTAAGTAGTGCACCAGGAAGTACAACACAACAACCCACTTAAGTGGTGAAGAATCCAGCAATCACCAAGTTTATCTGTGTAGAGAAAGTGAGTTGAAAAAGAAAAATGTGTTTGGAAAGACCGTTACCAGCACTGAGGGCTTGAAGGTTGTTCCCCCCTGCTCCTTCTGGCCCACGCCAGTTGCCAGACTTGGGTTGCAGACCAGTTGGGCTGACTGTGTCCTCCTGTGTGTCTGTGGCTGTTAACCACTTCAGAGCATCCCCTGATGAGGCTTTGCTATCGGCTAACGAGGGCTTTAAGTATAAAGCTTGGCATCAAAGAACAGTCTTGTTTCACTGAAGTGATTTGCTAGATACATGGTCTAACTTGTGATGGGAAACCTGCTGCTGATATGGTATTAATTCCACTTCCCAGCGTCTAGCAAATATACTTCTTGAAATAGGTAGGTTTAAGCAGTATGCTGGAAAAAAAAGAAAAATATATTTAGTCAATGTATTGAGTCTTTTGTGTTCTGTATGTTTGGGAAAAAAATCCTGCTAATTAATGCAATTATAAAATGAATGTTTTAATCATTCATGATTTGAAGGTTTTGAAGAAAAGGGAAAATTAAGTTCAGAAGCAGGACAAATATTTTCTTCCAGGCATGTTTTACAGTGTAAAGGCTATGGGAATGGCTTCTAAATATTTTAAATACCGTGTCTGTTTCTGCATTATAGGATGACCTGCCAGCTCCTTGCAGAACCACACTTAAGGAGACTGTAAATGAAAGCTTTGCAGTGAAGTTTTTATTTTGGACTCCATATATAGATTTAGAAAAACCATAATTTCAGAAAGTCTTAAATTATCAAAGTCTGAAGTCTAAACTTGTGGTAACTAGTGAGTTGCTTAGCATCTGCCTGTAACAACTTCAACTTTGTAGGGGATGCGAGCTTTAAACAGCAATTTGGGGCAATAGAGTAGCTTTGTACTGAAGGGATCTCTGGAGTTTAGAGCCTGAGCTTTGTGATGACTTAGCCTGGGTGTCCCTGCATTTCCCTGCCTTGCAGCCCAGCTGCTGGTGCCGCTCTGCAGTGACTCACAGAGGAACCAGAGTGTCACATACGAGCACAGGGTGACACTTCTGCATCCCGCAGTGATCCTAAAGGCCCCTATCCGCCTTTGTGCACCAAGTGTTGTGGCCTGTGGCTCACAGCACTGTTTCCTGTCCTAGCAATTCAAATATTGAGGTTTGAGGTTCTAAATCTTTGCAAACTTTAATGAATTTCTTGTTAATAATGAATCATTAAACCTTGGATGTTTGTGCCTGTATCACAAGTGCTAATTCAAGGAGAAATGGTTTATGCTACTCAGAAATGTGGCCTGCCTGTAAAATCATCCTTATCTTCTTTACTTCCCTCTCCATTTCCCTTTTTGGTCCAAATTTATACTATTAATATGGACTTTTACTGAAAATGATCAGAACTGCTGCGGAAATTTGACCATACTTACTATCAAGTTAGCATTACGTGGAAATGGATGTGGCGCTCTCCTTATGGAGCTAAAGGGAGTTGAAGACCCAGGTAACGAAATGATGCTGCTTATGCCTGCTTGATTTGTGATCATAACCAATTCCCTGCATTTGGGAATACTCAAATTTAAGCAAAGAAAAGGGGAGGGAGGAAAAAGCTACACCTTACCAGAAGTGGGATTCCCTAGTAATAAGTAGATTGTCTGTACTCAGCAGCCTAGTCATTAATCCTATGATATTTTTTCCAATATTTTTATATATTATACAATATCATAAGCTATCTTATTATTATTATTATTATTATTATTATTAATATTATTTTCCCTCTTTTCTTGTACAATCTGTTCGCAATCTCAAATTCTGGAAAAGTGGATTATGCTGTTCCGAGTACAGACAGTGCCCACAGAATTTTCTTAGTAAAGAAAATGCAGAACTGTTACTTTTGCAGTAATTTTTCTCTGTAAATCCTTCACAACTAGTTTCTGAGATTCAGTGTTAATTTTGTGTTCTTTATGCCTCAGCAACTTATCTGGTTCTTAGATTGGGGATTTGGTGAGAAATTGTCTTTCAGTTTATTTTTCTAAACTGATTTTTGTGTAATATTGATTAAGTGTTAAAGATGATTAAAAAATAAACTACAATGCTTACCTCATAAAATTCCTTCTAACAGTTACATATTAACATTTTTGGCTTCTGCTGTGTTACACACCCTTTTCTGCATTGGTATTTCTTTTTTTTTTTTTTTTTTCTTTCCTGGGCTGAGGTAACCTGAACGGATTTCTTGGGTTACTATGCAATCATTTGGCTGTGTTCTTCTCCATGGCCTTGCATCTATTCAGGGCGTGGAGGAGAACAAGCCACCAATTCCCTTTCGGAACTGGTACTGCTTGTACGTGGAGCTTGGCCGAGGGGCACCCTACTCTCCTTTACCTCCCGAGGCTCCTCTCTTTGGAACGAGATGTGAGAGAGCGTCTCAGTAACTTGGAAAAGAAGTCTCGTATGCAGAACAAAAAGGTTCCACAACAAGACAGAGTTGTCTTTCCAGGGGGCAGATTGCAGGAGGGCGAGGGCACTTCTTCAGGGACCCCTTGCCAGGGGCTTGCTAGGAACATAGTGTGGAAGCATTCAGGCACTCCATTAGCAGGGCTGTTTCAAGGAATGTTTTTGCCTTTTGTAAATTATCCTACTTGGTATTTGTATTGCTGCTGCTAGGTAATTTTCTGAGTAATGCTTTGAACATAGGCCACAGATTGGTGATTTCAGGTGACTTGCCTCCTCCTGCTCTACCACCCATGTCTGGGATAAGTCAGTGCAATAAACTAAGCAGCTACTTTTAAACTTATTTCTGAAGAGCTCTGATTTATTTGTCCGTTTTAATAAGTCTCAAAGCTACTTAGAGGTGTATATCTCATACCCTTCCTGGTGAAAGGAAAGCCGGCAGCAGGGAAGTGCAGTGCTGCGGCACGGGCTGGCGGCCTGCCCGCCTCATGGGGAGCAGCATGTGGGCGAACCCTGCGCTTCCCACCCGGCCCTGCTCCGCGCTCGCTTCCCGCCTGGCCCTGCTCTGTGGCAGCGCTCCGGGACCTGGAGCTCTCCTCACTTCTGCCCCAGTCCCTGCTCAGCTCCGGGGGCGTCCGCCGCACGGGGCCTGGCGGCTGCCGGGGCCACAAAGTCAATGCTGGCATCTCCATACCGCGGGCATCTTGGACATGCACCTCTCCCCACAGCCCAGCGCTTCCCCATCTCCTCCCTGTGGTGCTTGGGCAGTGTAGGGCACATCACGCATCTTAAAATCTATGCCAACTTTTCAATAAAGCAGCAAATGTATGATTATTTTCTTTAATGGACAGGAAATGGGCAGCAAAACGTTGAGGTGTAGCGTGCATCCGTTGGTGGTGTGCAGGCTGAGTCCTTTAAGTGACCTTCTCATCTGAAATCTTGCTGCAAAACATTGTTTGAGGTTTTCTTCAGAATTGCCTGCATTAATAATGAATGGCCCTACTTGGAAGGGGTATATAGGCAGAATTAAAGTTGAGTCAGTGATGAAAGAATTGATTTTAATCGCAATTTGGATCAGCAAAATCTTTGATTAAAAATATTAAATTTCACTATAAATATGCATATTTTGAGTCACATTGTTAAAGCAAACTAGATTTCAATTGGGTAATAACTACTAAGCATGTTTACTGGCATATAGGTGAAGTTTTTGTTTTAACTGTGCTAACCAGATGGTTTGGTTTATTTTAATAATCCTTTAAGTAGCTAGTGTAATATGCCACTTTATACATTCATGCAAATCTTTGACTTTTGAGAACAAAGTAGTATATTGTGCAACTTGATACAGGTAACATTGAAAATGATTTAATTTTCTCTGTATAATTGGTCTTTAAGATTGTAGCATTCAAAATGTGCTAAATTAGGAAGAAAGCTTAATGCATGTATTAAACTTATCCAGGCTCATGCATTATAGAAATCTTCTCACTTCTAAACACAGAGTGAACACCAGGCTCAGGAACTGCATTGACTGAGGTATATAGGCTAGGAGAATACTAAAGGAAGCGTCTCCTGGTTTTGCATTTGTTCTTGAGCTGTGTGTTTACCAAGACTGTCACTTTAGGACTGATCTGAGTAATATAGCTTATAGTGTTTATTATTTTTAAAACATTGACAAACAATATTGTGTCTGAATTTTTGATTTTGTTTAGAAATGTTTAATAAATATTAGAAATATAATTTGAGATTTTTTTCTTTTTTCCTTTTTTAAGCTTAAATCTTCCTTGATTCAGATAAGCATCTTCAGTCTGGCTATTGAAGAAAAGACTTGGAAAATAAACTCCTGCAACGTGTTAAATTGTGCTGTGCTGCAAAACATGGGATATCCTATCGCCCATCTCTTCTGCTTGATGTGGACTGGTGCAAGGCTGCTGAGGATACAGCTCATTAGGTCTGTTGCAGCTGTGCAGCTCTCCTGAGCCCAGGCTAATTCAGCTGGGAGGACATAAAATAAAAAGAAATCATGAACTAAACCACTTCCTGGAAGGACCAGGGAGGGTCAAGTGCCTTTGCTTCATAGGTCGGTGCAGATGACCAAGTGCCAGCTACATCTGTGCTCTGAAGTACTAGGATGCAAACCCAGCTCTGGTTCAGTTACTTTTCTGATGCAACCTCCACCTCTCTTCTGATGTAATCTCCCCAGAGACTGCTCCATGACCTTGGGACCGCAGCTGGATGCTTTACTGCTCCCCCCTGCCTTATTTCAACATCTCAAGGCACCTCATTCAACGTCCACTCTTGAGCGTATTTTTTTTGAGCTCTGCTGTGTGACAGTGAGTGTTTGTACTGTGGTTTTGGTGGAGATTTACCCATGTGTGATTTTTTTGTGTGACTGAGATACTATTCTCATTTGAAATAGTAAGCAGAGGAGTTTAGAAAAGGTTTCTAGTTGTTTGGGATTCTTTTAAAGTTTGTTCTCAGATGTATAAAGTATCTGCAGTTCTATCCTACTCTCCTGTTAGAACTAGCAAGAGAGATTCATTTCCTGAGATGATTACGTAGTAACATGCAGCATATTCAGAAAACTTGCCCTATAATTTTCAGAGTTTTCTGCTGTTCATGCCCAAAATGTTGCTTCTATATGCAGGCATTTGGGTTGTTCAGTAAAAGTTTCCTGTCAAGCTCAGCAATTCTTTAGCCATCGAGTCAGGGAGGTCAGAGCCATCTCGCTTGGGCAGGGTTCCCAGCGCTTGCCTGTCCGTGAGTAACTGGTGTCTGCAGCTTCTTAGGGCATCTTAGCATTGATCTAACAGCATCTTACTCTTTTTGAGCACTTCCTAGATAAGGATAGGAAATTTACTGGTGCCCAACTCTAGTATTTTGCCCCAAAGGGGGAAAAATAAGCATCCAATCTGAGCCGATTCCTTAGCATGGACATGAGTTGCTGGGGTTTTTATTTTTAGATGAAGGGATGCTCTGTATTATTTCGGTGTAAGGGATAATTTACTTGTTTCCTTCCTTATCCTTAAGGAATTGTTCTTCTGAGTACGTACTCAAATTTGATTTTTTTTTTTTTTTTTTTTAAAAAAAAAAAGGTATTCTTTTATAAAATAAATAGTTGCCTAGAAGCCTGAGAGTAGGGAGATGGATGACGATATCAGATGCCTGGCCTTCACATTGGCTATTGGATGTAGGGTAGAAATTGAGAAATGGCAAGGAACTATTTCAGGAAAAAAAAAGTATTTGAATATTTTTATCTTCTAATTTGCTGAAAATACTAATAATGGAATGATACAAGTTAATTAAGATCAGATAATGCAAATATTGCATGACAAAATATTTTTAGAACATTAATATAAGATAAATATTTTATGTAAAAGACTCTCTGAATTTTAATAGATGTGGATTGTTAATCAGCCTGCTAGGGCTGTGCTTAATTTGTTTCCCAGTCCCCAGAGAAAGCAGAGCTGTCTGTTAACCTAGGTAGTAACCTGCCATTAACTTTTTTTTTTTTTAAAAAAAAAACTTATTTTCAGATCAATTTTATCTGTAGAGGTAAAAAAAACTTATGCCTTGCCATAGTTTGTCTTGTGACCATTTTCCAGTTCTTTTTTTCCATATCTCTTTTCAGCATTCCTTAGTCTACTGCTCTGACACTTGTAGCACGCTGAGACTTACAAGGAGGTTTGCTGAAGTTTTTATTAGCATTGCTGCCTGTCCGGTAGCATCATATGCAGGTGCTTCCTCCTGCCTGTCCCCCAAGTTTGCAGTTCTGTAGTGTCTAACATGAGTGAGATATCATGCCAAAATTGGATTCCTAGGTTTTATTATAATTTTACAGTAGCTATTAATAATGTTATTCACATCTGAGAGAGGCTGATGTTGAAATACATTTATTCAAATACTGACAGAGAATTATGGAGTTAATTAACATTAGTCACAAATTCACTGCCAGACTGCGAGACCCTGCACAAATGATTACTCAGAGCTGCCACTGTAAATTGGAACTACTTTGGGTTGCTAATAAATGCAAAATGTAACATGGCCAGAGCAACTGACACTGATTTCACTAGAGAAGTTGATGTAATTGGGAAAACAGACTTCCCCTTCCATCGTGCTTAATAGCGATCTATCCAAAATAGTGCTATGTGGGTGTAAGAAAAATACCCCACGCTATTGCTGTTGCTGGGGCTCGCTTTGCTCTGCGGTTGGGTAGGAACTGCATTTTGGTTTTTGAAGATAATTTTTCTGTGTTGCTCAAAGGCCTCTGGGCTGACAGTGCAATAAAACCATTTGTGGGTTTAGTGTAGTCAAATATGTAGAATTTTTTTACCCCTTTTAGCACTCTTAAATTCTGTATAGCAGTACATAACAAGCATGTGTTTAGATATGTTTGCTCTGGGCATTACACATATATGCATTATTACATTCATGAATATACAACTTAAAAAGAGCATAATAATGAAAAAATATTATTGCTTAGTCAGTAAAATGGAAGAGTTGTGATTTTTGCTTCTCTGTCTTGACAGGCTACATGGGGAAGTGGAAAAAATAATGGAGCTGTGGCTTAAACATGGGATTTCAGAGTAAGAAGGGCCAGGCTGTTATTCAGACTTTCCTTGGGATCTCCAGAAAGCTGCTCTTAACCTCTTAGTTTCAGCTTTTTTGCCTGTATGATACAAATGTTGCTGCTGCAAAAGGTTTGAGGGGTTTAAGTCTCCTGCAAATTCCAAAGTCATCAAGGCTTTGTCCTTGCAGAGATAGAATATTTCCTTCTATATTAACTCTGCACAGTGCGGCTCTTTCCTCCTACCCCACCCCTCTTCCTTGCCTAGCTAAAAATGTTAGGTGGAGTGGTTTGGGCAAGCACCATTAGTTAATTTTAATCCTCTTTTTTTTTCTTCTTTCTTCTTTGCCCCTTGCTAGGACTCAGGGGCTTTAATCCAGGATGAACGAATGCTACTATGATAGACGCATGGACTTTTTCTATAACAAGACAAACACTGACACAGTAGATGAGTGGACAGGGCCAAAGCTTATTGTTGTTCTGTGTTTTGGGACGTTTTTTTGCCTCTTCATTTTTGTTTCAAATTCACTGGTCATAGCAGCTGTGGTCAAGAACAAGAGGTTTCATTTTCCTTTTTACTATCTCTTGGCCAATTTAGCTGCTGCAGACTTTTTTGCTGGAATTGCCTATGTCTTCTTAATGTTCAACACTGGCCCAGTGTCTAAGACGTTAACTGTTAACCGCTGGTTTTTGCGTCAGGGTCTTCTGGATACCAGCCTGACAGCTTCTCTGGTGAACCTCCTCGTCATAGCTGTTGAGCGGCACATGTCAATAATGCGGATGAAGATCCACAGTAACCTCACGAAGAAGAGAGTCACCTTTTTAATTATATCAATTTGGTCCATTGCTATTTTTATGGGTGCTGTTCCTACCCTGGGTTGGAACTGCCTCTGTGACATTACAGCCTGCTCATCCCTGGCCCCTATTTACAGCAGAAGTTACTTGGTGTTCTGGAGTGTCTTAAACCTCGTAGTTTTCTTCATTATGGTGGTGGTTTACATAAGAATCTACATGTACGTCCAGAGGAAAACAAATGTCTTGTCGTCGCACACTAGCGGATCCATTAGCCGTAGGAAGACCCCAGTGAAGCTTATGAAGACAGTCATGACCCTCTTAGGTAAGAGACTGTGGACCATGCTGTGGACCATAATAAAAAAACAACAATTAGACAACCCTAGACTGCCTAGTGCTGGGGCTGCTTAGTTTTCTGTCGGGTGTAGCCCCAAAGAAATGCGAAGTAAAGGACTGTTGGACATGTCAAAGAAGGGTGTATCTACTCAGCAGTGCTCAGACCGCCTATTTGTGGGTGCTTATTACGAAACAAAATTATCTATAGTTTACTTGGGGGTATGGAGGAGAATTACAGAATGTATTTGCTGGAAAAAGTCTTGTAAAAACTCTTAACTGCCTAGTAGGACATGTTCAAATTAATGTTCTTTATCTGAACAAGACCCTGGCTGCCCATGGATAGATTTTATTCCACTTTTTAGATCTTTCTATATATACTAACTTCTCCTTCTACAAACACGCTTCTGGTGGCAACAGTGACTTTGTTTCTGACAGAGGTTTGCTTTGCAAAGCACAATTCTCCTTGATTTTATAAAAATTACACAGTGCCAAGTGCTCTCAGATCGTGGTGGAGCATGGCCTTGGATGTGATGAAATGAGACCTGGACATGCAGTCTCGATACTTGAGCAACTCTTTTCACTGCATCAACGAATTGTGATTTGGCTGCTTATTAGTGTAAGATAAGTAGATGTTTCGAGCTTTAAACAGGAGGAGTTTGAACTTTAACAGAAGGTGCATAGAGTGAATGATGATCACTATGAGGGAACTAAAAAGAGACATAATGGTGTGAATTCTTCCTCAGGAGAAACTGAAACTGAGCAAGATGTTTTCTGAAGATGGGCTTCTCCCCAACATGGCTAGTTCAGCTTGCTGCAGGTCTAACTGGGACATTTCCAAAGCAGGATTCAGATGGTGGGGAAAGTCCTTCTGGGCATTCAAAGGGTGAACCTTCCCATGCCAAGATCAGAACTGCACCCATGGTGTATGGGCCAGCACACGGGGGATGTTCTTGAGAAGGGGACAGGTGGAGATCCTCTTGGGAGGTGGGTGCCGGGTGCATGAAGATCTGACCTCTGTCTTGTTTAACCAGACTTCTCCAGGGATGAGAATGAAGCTGTTCCTGACACTGAAAGTTTCACCCTTTTTCTTTTTTCCCTCACTGGATTTTTCAAAATACTAAGATCCTATTGCCCTGACCAACCTGCTCTAGCAGCTGGTGCTTTAGCTGCAGTTTTTTTATGCCGCAGCTAACACTTGCCCTTATAGTCACTGTTTCTTCTGGATGGTATTTAATGGAGTACCTCTGGGAGCTGTAAGGGAAGAAGGAGTTCTGGGAGGAAAGTACCACATTTTTTCTGGAGGTGGTAGTTGCCAGGGCAAGACGTTGAGACTGAGGGTTTTCTTCTTGCACAGTCAAGGGTCTTTGTTTCCACTCCTCCCCGCTGATCTCTGGGCTTTCTCACTGTCCCACATCAGGAGGCTTGATAATGTTTGTAAATGTGGTGATCTAGATGTAAGTGGAATTAAACCTAGTTAGCACTGGCCTTCCAGTGATACGTCTGGGACTTCAGATGTCCCGAGGATGCAGTGCTTCTAATGCTCCTTTTATTACTAATTGATGCTAATAATGAAGTGATTGTAATGGCAGCGTTGCTCTTGTCTCCCTAATTAAATGCTAACAGCTTGTTTGAGGTCTGGGAGAAAGGGAAGAAAGTCCCTCGGAGAGCTGTGTGCTGTAAATGGCACAGGGACAAAGCTTCAGTCTTGTCAGGCACAGAAGTTGATAACTTGGCTGAGCAAGAGACAGATCCGCAGTTCAGGCTCAGGGCTACTTTTAAATGTCTATGGAGTAAGTTATTTTCTTTATTTATTCAGCTGAAAAAAAACTATTATTTTTAAAAATGACATTTTTTTGTGTTAAAAAAAAAATCCAGTCTACAATGATTTGGTCACTAATCTTAGAGGTGGTGGGGACTGTGTTGATGTCTCTGTGAAGTTCCAGACTACCCTGAACTGTTTTCTCATCCAGCAGGCAAGGGGAGCATTAAGGTTGTTGCTGAGCCCTGTGCTGCAAGCAGCTGGCTGCTTTGCCATCTTTTCTGTGGCAGGATAGAGGATGGCATGAGGGTAAACTGCAAACGTAGCTGGCTTCATTTTTAAAGGTGGATAGATGGGCAAGAAGCCTCTAAGATAAATGGAAAAGGAAATTTTTTGTATTTTTTTTTTTTTCAGTCGATCCGATCCATGTGGTCTTTGGCGCATGTTTGTTTGCTTAATCTTGAACCAGAAATTGGACCTCATTTAACTTCTAAAGCAGAGGTAGAATTGAAAAGAAGAACAGATTTAACCTCTTAATCTCATTTTCTGAGAAGGCACATGCAAATAAATCCTAATGTAGAGCTTTGTCTTAATTATTTTGTATGTATGTGCACATATTTATGTAGATGCGTGTGTATATTATGTGTATAAATACATATGTTCCTTTATCGGTGTGTAGATTACAGTCAAAATGTGGTCAGTCTTGGATAGACACCCTCAGCTCTTGGTGCCACCCTCGTGTTGTTGCAGGTCAGAGCAGAGAGGTGCTCTGCGCTGGAGAGTCCAGTCCCAGCTGGCTGATAATGGGTGTTACAGGCACCGCCACCGGCCTTCCAGTTTCCTCATCCCTCCCTTCAGCCTGTGCTAAGTATTTGTCAGCGTTGCCGTGGCCGGCCATCTTCCTTAGAGAGACACCAAAGAGGATGGAGGCTCAGGAGTTGGACGTTCAACTTGTAGGACCTTTGTGCAAGTCGCTTCACTTAACCCAGCTCCTATTTTACCTCGGTCCTTAGAGAACTGAGATGCACAATGTCCAGATGTACCGAGGGGCTGTGCATGTGTTAATGACTGTATGACCGAGTCAGTGTAAACAGGGAGATTG
>JAUBOD010001063.1:1423730-1445474 GCA_032353885.1 Nothura maculosa
CTTAATAGAAGAATAATTTCTGCTCAAAAAGTTTATAAAAATATGGCTGTATAAGTTTTTATAGCATAGTTATAGTTTTGGCTGTGACTTTTATTTTAAACATTTAGAATTCTTTCACATTTTTTTTCTTTTGAACTGGTAAGTTGATTTCCTCCTGCACTCAAATGCTTGAATAGACATGTATGATGAATGTTTTTCACCACTGAGTTTTGACTATTTTTAAGGAGAAAAATAATATTAAAAAAGAAAAAGTAACAATGGACTTATTAAATGGCTCCCTCTTGTAGGGGCTTTTAAAGATAAATGTATGAAACAGCTGGCAAGTGAACATAGATGTTTGAGTTTGTTTTCTGGGCAGATTAAGTTGCCTGCCCTGGCGAAATGAAATTGCAATTTCATTTGCAATTCCTGTAAGTATGCTACCTGTAAGTGTGAAGTGATCTTCTGTAATTGGAAAGTGTTTATATAGAAACAGAATTGAGATTGTTGGGATATTTCTTAGGAAGAATGGCTTGATTTAATGCTCTGTGAATACCTTGAGAAGGCTGTATGCTAAAGCTTTTAATTTGAAATTTCCTTTATTTCCCATTTTTAGTGTTTGTAGACACACTTAGTGCAATATTTTCTAAATTGTATTTTTCAATCTTAGGAATCCCATCTTTTAAGCAACTAGACAATACTAGTAGAAAAAAGAAAACTGCTCACTAACACAACCATTTGGATATTATTCCCCAAATTATAATTAGAACTGTTTTTAAAATGAAATTTTCATTTTTATGAAATCAGTCTAAAGACTCTCAATTCTTCAGCTACAGTAAATACTTTAGAATACAGAATAAATCTTTTCTTTTTCCCTCCTAGTATAATTGAAGACTTGGAAACTTAAATATGAAGAAAAAATGGCAGGAATTGATCTGGCCTTGCCACATTTGACCAAGTCTTTCGGTTGTCTTTGCTGATTGCTAAATTAGGTCGCATAAATGCTAATGAATCTACCTTTTTTCTGTATTCAGGCAATTTTATAGGTACTTGTGTTGGTGTTATTTTCTTTAGCTTTTTTGCATGCATATTGAAGTTTTTTGCTTTTTAACCAAGCAGATCCACTGCCAATCTTTGTGAGATTTATCATTATAAATACAGTAGGAGTTGATTTGTTTTTACTTAATCTGATCCTTCAAATATTTCCAACTGCCCTGTAGTTTTGTGTATGTATGTAGTGTATATTCCTTCTAGGATCTTTGGCTGATTATACACATTCCTTTTAGGTTCTGACCAAGGCAGTCGGTTAATGAACTCCACATCTCTACAAAGAAAACCTCACTGTGTGTTGAGCGTACCTGTTCCAGCAGAACCTTGCCAGACAGCTCAGTGTGTTTCACAAAACAGGTATCTGAAACGTCATTGCAGGTCATTATTTTGATAAAATATTCATGTAAACCGTAGGGAGTTCATGGTCATAAAACCTAGGCATTTTTGTAAGTTACGACTGATACAGCAAAGCATGCTAATATTACTAAGATTAAAAACATCATACTAATTGTAAAATCTTACTGTTGTGATGCTGTCTGTACCTTAATTTGTGAATAACTGTGTTGTTATTTATGTTGTAAATAAAATTATTATTCTTTTTTTTTTTAGCAGTTCCAATGCTGCATCAAAGAAACCTGCTAGAGACAACAACATAAATCAGTGGGTGGAAAGTGACCAAGAAGAAACTGAATAGTGCACAAAGTCACAGGAAGGCTTCTGAAGCTGGCACTCGTTGTTATGTAGAAACTTGCACATAGAACAACTGCCTTAGACTTCCTAGGGTTGCCTGTTGTTTTTTGTTGGAATACGTATATGAACACATCTCTAAAGTGAAACGGAATGCTGTGAGTTTGAGTGTCCTTCTAGAGGGTTATGTGGTGACCTGAAGTGTGTGTCTGTGTGTATGCTCACGGCTTTTATTTTTTAGACCATTTCTTGCCTCTCTTTTTCTTGCAGTTCTTGAAAGATGTTTATTTAAAAATATATAAAAGCTTTGATATTTTTCTAGTAACAGAAGCTCTGATTCTGTGAATGAAGCAATGGTTTAAAACTTTAGCTGTAATGAAAAACACAATCCTAATATTTCATTACAGGCAGAGATAGCACTTTTAGAACTTGTTTGATTATTGAAAACATTCATTTATGTCAGAAGTGTAACTGATATTAAAAGTTCTTTTGCCTCAACTTGAATGTACAGTATACTGTAGATTTTTAAAAAAAACAGGTTCTATATTTATTGTGTGATTTGAAAATACCTCTTTGATATTTCAGATGACTTTAAGTGCAAGATCTTTATATATTTGTAAATAGACAAAGTGATTATGCGAAGATGCCATGAATGAAACACATGCATCCATAATATTATTTTACATGATAATTTAAATTGTTTTATAGTGATACTCAGTTTACAGATGCATTCGGACTTTCACTGTTTCAGTCAAGAAACAATATATTTCAAGCATATCTGAATAATAAATGTGTCTGTTCTAAGAAACCCTGATTCTGTGTTTTATGTGCATTAAATGTTTAAGCTATCTTGATTTTAGAGTGAAGGCTCATTACCTCAACAAATGTTTGGTGCTGTTTTTGTCTTTTGTTTGTTTTTCCTCTTAGTGGATGCCAGAATTATTTTGGTGGAGCCTTAGGGAAATCTGCTTTTCACTATATCCTAGTGAAAGTAGTCGAGTAAAGATGAGATGCTTCAAACTTTCCCTCAGCTGTGCACTTTTCTTTCCTTGTCCATTATAAATGCCTCTTTTCTTCTTTGGATCTTCATACCTTTATGAACGCTTGCATGTAGACCCTGCTCTAATCTAGCTGACCCTTTGGAAGGTGCCGAAGAAACTTTCAGAAAGCCTAGAGTCCTCTGTTGCAAATGAATTGCTGCAGTTGCTCTTATGTTCAGAGTTGGTAGTGCTTGGGCTCCCTGAAAAATTAGCTGTAAAATAACATAAGAAAGGAAAATGAAACTACAAGGAGGTAAAACTGAAAACTCTGGTGTTTTTGCTAATTATCTCAATGCTTTGTATTGCAGCTGGAGAAAAATTAATAGTAAACTTGTGAACGTGCTTTTAGAGTAAGGTTCTGGGCTGAGCATCTTCAAGGAAAAAGTGCTCTGGCCATTCATATTTTTTTCTGCTGCATAGGCTGGGCTTACAGCCTTTACTGTAATCATCACCATCAGCAGCTGCATGGGTTTTTGGAAATAATCTTGATTTTTCTCATCCCAACTCCTCCAGTTCACTCCCAGTGAACGGGAGATCATTAGTGATACCTGCTGGTATGAATTAACAGTGTACAGGTAATGTTCAGCTCATATCTGGAGCTCATACCAGCTCATATCTCATATAACCTGTTTTTTAGTTAGGGAAGAATAAAACTACATTTTCTGAAACATAAAGCTAGGCAAAGTGAGAAGTGGAAGGTATTGGCAATTTAATGAGAGGACAGTGACTTGCATGTAGGGCTCCTCTTTTCAAATAGATTAACCAATTCTTTTGACTACATAGTTGTGATGGTATCAACATGCCAGTAGGGGTTGCTGTTGTTCTAAGGTAATTAAGTCATGTTTTTTGATGGTTTATTGATGGATAACTTAGTTGGACTTTCTTATTTGACAATTTTCCTTCATGGCAATAACTCTGGGGCAGTAATACCTTTCAAGGAGCAAAATAATTGCTTATCTTTTAGTGCATTAGTAGTTGTCTAGTTATTAGTAAATTGTGTTTATTGAATAAATAACAACTAATAACCCTTTTTCGCTTTGCTTTAAGATACTATATCCCATGTTGCAAGAGTTGTAACTTGTTTAAATGCCTCCATGGGAGAACTAGCTCTGCTAGAGGTAGCAGACAGGTCCAGATTTGGCCTTTTAGACCTCGTGGAGCGTGTGGACATAGATTCAGCCCTGTACTGTGGAGAAGTTTTGGATTACTGCATGCAGTGCTGGGGAAACTTCTCAATCTGTAGCTGCTGCTACTAGTGAGTATTGGAGTATTGCAGATGGCCTGGTTGGTAGCACAGTGACACTCCTTGAGTGGGGTGGGGAGGTGTTAGGGCTGTATGGATCTACCGAGACTGCTGAAGAGCAAAGGGGAGGCAGCTCGGAGGAGGTGAGAATCAGTCAATATGAGTGCATAGTTGAGCTAGTGAAGTAGCCAGCTTTAGAGGGGAGCAGCAGTACTGCTACCAGCAGCAATGGTTGGTGTGCTGTCAATATTCACTACATAGGCATAATGCTGAAAAGATTCTCTTGCACCCTGTGGTGCTTTATTTTGCAAAATGTTCAACTATAATTTACATTGCTTGTTGCTAGTTAGATATCTCCCTCAGTTTAAATGAAGAGAGCACTATTAACAAAAACGTTGACTAGATTAGGTATGAGAACTTGCTTTCAGCAGTCCATTTGCAGTTCTTAAATGGTTTTCTTTCAATTGCAGTAGTTGAAGATATTTTTTCTCAAAAAAGCCTTTTTTTTCTCAAAACAGTACAATAAAAAACATTTTACTTAGGAAAAAAACTTATTCCTGTTAAAAATTACTATGGAACTTGAAGGAAGCAGACTCTGGCACATGTTTTTTATTTTGCCTCTCCACAAAGCTCTCTTCCTAACTTGAAGGCTTGGTTCCAATTCTTTGTTAAGGTAATTAATTACCTTAACACAGGTAATACCAATTTAAACGGGTTGTCACTGGAAAATTTAAAATTTGTCAAAGGAAAATTAAAAAAATTACTTATAGTCAGGAATGCTGAATAAGGTAAGGGTCAGATATTTTAAGGGTGTCAGTGTATGTAGAATTAAATACAGCTCCTGCTTTGACTGTTTGGAATTTGCTGCTGTTAATCGTTTTAGATGTGAACACAAGAAAGGTGTCTTGTTTTCACCTTTATTCCCCTCATCCATCTAATTTGGAGAGAAGTAAATAATAAAATATGAATGACAATGAAAAGATGATATCATTGGATCCAAGAAATTTTGCCCCCTCAGATTTATATACTGATGATTCATTATTTACTTTCAGACAATACAACTGCTTTCTGAAGTTCACCATCCCCTGCAAAGCTACACTGTAATAATAATAAATCCTATGGTATGCACTGTGTTTTAGTTTTCAGGTTGACACTGAAGTCACGATGTTAAAGTCCTTAATTTTTGAGTTATACAAGACATACATTTTATGCAGCTGCAGTTTTAAGTTTGTATTAAGGAAATATTCAACTATAAAAAACTAATTGCAGTTGCATGGCAGAGTTTGCCAGCATCATTGTGGAAATTCATCACCTGAGGCACACAATGTGCTCACCTCCTTTTAGCCTGATAATAGACGGATAATTACAGAGGAGGAAAAAAAATCAGTCCTCTGAAGTGAGCTGGATGGCGGTTCACAAAGCAGAGTTTGCACAACCTCAGGTCAATTCAGATTTAATTGGGGCTGTATTTGGAAAAGTCAAGATTTATTGAACAGATAAACTAGAAAGAGTGGTTATTAGTGAGAAACTGTAGAAATTGCTGAAATAGATGAGGTTTTTGGTTGTTAGAACAATCTTTACTACATTTCATACAGTTCTGACTAATCTTCCTATATAATAGTAGGCATTATGGGAACAGAAATAAAATGATTAAATAACCCCTATGTCATAGACTTTAAGTTAGCGGTCACAATGTTCGTGGCTTGAAGTCTACAATTTACTGCAGTCCTTGAAGTTATTCCTCCAGAAACAGCCATTAACTCAGAACCCCTCATCTGTTTTTCACGTATCCTCCTTCCATTGCTTCACCCACCATCCAGCTCACTTTAGAAGATTGTAATTTTTATTTTTGGAGTTGACAAGGTATCATTTCTCTATGCTGCTTAAAATCTCTATGTTTTAATTATTCACATTTGAGCAGTCATTTACCTTGGAAGATGCAATATTTACAGATTGCTGTGGAAATCTTTGTTCATTTAAAAAATACTTCTGGTCAGTGTGACCTGAGCTGAAAGGACATGCTGGTCTTCTGATGAAAATAAATACATTATATCTACGTACATATCAATATGTCTATATAGATAGAGCTTCTCAGTATAGTGTTTAATGTGCTTTGGTGCATACATGGGAATAAAAAATAGTAAGGGTACAGACCTTGATCTCCTCTCTGCAGGAGAGGTCTGCCATAGGTAAAGGAGGAGACAGGAGAAAGAAAACGGGAAGCATTGGATGCTGATGACCCTATTTTGTTAATTGGGCCACTGTCAGTTGGGTAACAGTGAGGGTCAGGTGCCAGGTCAGCATAACCTGGGCAAAATCAGCCTGATCTGTGGCAGAACCAAGTACCTGCAGCCAGCCATGACTTCATCTAGGAAATTAAGTAACATGTTTATTATAAATCTATGGTAAACAGCCTATTAAAAATGTTTTACTAGGAAAATTAGAAAATCTTAGAAAACCCAGCAAAGATTTAGAATAGTAAAGTCATTGGATGCCAAGGTGATCTTGATTTCCTTCATTCTATGCGAAGAGAATTTATGATTGCAAAAAGGGAAGTGTTTACATAAACTGATAAAAAACTTGAGAATTCAGCAGAATAGGGCCACGTGTTCCTGCGTATGCTTCCATAAAAGTGTCCCCATACCTGGCAGGTCCTCATTCACCTTCACTATGAGGGGAATCACGTTAGCCCTTGTGTTCACGCTTGTGGGTAAGCTTGCTCTCTTCCCTTCTTCATTTGTCTTTCCTGAAATTTCTTGAACATTGGTGAACAAATCTGGACTGAATGTTACTCATGTGTCTTTCCCATCTCTTCTTGCAGCTAGCCAGAAGTTTGACATCGGTAAGTAAGGATAGTTTTAGAATTTCTTCAATGGCTTTGTTTGAGTGACTATATGTTAGAATATACTGACAATTGTGAAAATGGCTGTTAATTCTCACAGATCCTGGATTTAGTAGCAAAAGGACCTACGTTTACAGCTATGAAGGCTTGATATTGAATGGGCTTCAAGAAAGAAGTTTAGCCAGAGCTGGCTTGCGCTTGAGCTGCAAACTCGAGATCAGTGGGCTGTCAGATAACACCTATCTCCTCAAGGTACAGTGGCTTATTTCAAAGAAACCTCACCAAATAATCCTGAGTTATAATCTACAGTTGAACAGCCAATCTGTATTTTGAGAAAGTTGTAGAAAACAATTCCAAAGACTTGGAGCTCTGCAGATTTTAGAAAATAATTTGCAAGTGGAAGTTTAATTTGCCATTCAGCCTTTTATGGGTGTTTGGATTGACAAACTGCTGGTATTGTGTGTGTGTGTGTGTGTGTGTGTGTGTGTGTGTGAAACTTCTCATCAGAAATGGGGGGGCCACAATCAGGAGCTTCTTTATCAAATTTTGGTTTTCAATGCAGGAGACTCCAGTCTGCTCTATTTTTAAGACTGGCTTTTATTCTGATCTTCTATTTCCAATTCTTGTGTAAAGCCAAGACTCAGTTACATAAATATATATATATATATATATGGCAAATGTTGTTGTCTATATAATTTATTTACAAAGGAGACCTTTTTTTACTCTGACTTCAATGACAGATCTTTCAGTAGTTTTAGTAAGACTGTAGGTATTCCTTCATTAATGAAGGTAAGAATTCACTGTAGATCTTCTTTCATTAGTGAAGGCAAGAATTCTATATTATGAGATTTCACCCTGAAGATGTTATAATGTGTGTAATCCACTAGACTGCTCTCAGTCACCAGTGTAAACTAGCAGTTGATTCACCAGAGTACAATTGCTTCTGATATATATTATCTGTCTGTGTGTTTTTTTTATGTATACACATATATAAATATACATGTATATGTATAATTACATAATATATGCCTATATACAAAAATTCATTATTCACTAACAGATCATTAAAACTAAGGTCAATTTAAGCAATTCACAACTATGAGTGAAATTTGACAACATTTTTAGGTGAAACAAATTGTCGGAACATGTTCTGGGAAGAGGAAGTTGTAAATGCAAAATTTTAATATATACTTTTTATAATTTAGAAAGATGTACCCTTTCTGAATGGTAACTTTCACCTAGATCTAAATGTCTATCTAAAGGCTAAAATAAATATTTTGATTTGAATCTTTTGAGATTTTAAAAACCTCACCACAAAATAATAATAATGTCAACTCTTTTGTAACATAACACTGCTAAGTATAGAGAGTTTATCCCGATTTCAAAAACATAAACCAGAGAGGAGAGAATAGACTGCTGTATGCATATCTAGGCCTACATTGCAAAGAAAGAGTATGTAACTAATAATGACGTTAATTTCTTTCAATCTGTTGGCATATTTAGTACCAAAGCACTACTACTAATATATACAATGTTATTCACATATAGAAATAAATGTATTTTCTCACATTCCCTCTCAGGTCCGCTCTCCACAAGTGGAAGAATACAATGGAGTCTGGCCCAAGGATCCATTCTTTCGATCTTCCAAAATCACCCAGCTGGTGTCTACATGTTTTACCCGACCCTTCAAGTTTGAGTACTCTAGCGGGCGAGTTGGAAATATCTATGCCCCCACAGACTGCCCTGTTACATGTGTTAACATGGTGAAGGGAATGGTGAACCTGATGCAGATAACAATTAAGAAATCACAGAATGCATATGAATTGCAAGAGGTTTGTTTTCACTTTTCTAAAACTACTTCACTGAAAAAATGTATTATTTTGGGATACTCTTTATTCAAGTTCATATTTCTTTGCATCTATTTTCAAAACTCCGTCATCCAACAGAAAGTCCATTTTCATTTCCAGAAGAGGGAAAGTATATATAGATGTTGAAGTAACTGCTTTTGTTGGAAATTTTTTAAAGATGTCTCTGTAATTGATTTACTTAAAATGCAATACTTTCAAGGAAAAAAAAAGAAGAAAATGAATCATTAAGTATTAGTTATTTGTTATATAACTTCCCAAGTACCGTTGCTTCATCCACTTTAATCTGTTCACTACTTCTATTAAATAATTGATTACCTTTTCATTTGAAACTCAGTTGGCTTTTGTGCTCATGTGTATTTTTCACTCAAATAGCATTAAGCATGAGTAGTAGTAGCAGCTCTCAATCTATAGCTAACACTATAGAACACCCTTCCCATCACACTCTACTACCAGGATGTTCATTCAGTAAATCCGCACATGCAGTGAAATTATCTCTGTGGTTCTGTGCAGGGTGGAATCGGAGGCGTTTGCCATACCAGGTATATTATCCAGGAAGACAGGAGGAACGGCAGAATGTCTGTTACCAAAACTATAGACCACAGCAATTGCCAGGAAAGTGTGAAGAAGAGTATTGGAATGGCTTATCTGCGCCCTTGTCCTGAGGACATGTTGGTATGTAAGATCCGAGCAGCTCTTCCTAGTGTCCAGCAGAGCCGTTACATTCCCATTCATTCTGTGGATTTCTTTGTCCTTGTTTAGAAAGGGCCTGTGAAAGGGACTTCAGCTTTCTCCTACAAACTGAAGCAGTCGGACAGCAGTACGGTCATAACAGAAGTGGCATCACAGCAGGTCTATCAGATCTCACCCTTCAGTGAACCTACTGGCGTTGCTGTCATGGAAGCAAGGTAGGCTGGGGATGAGACTATCAAAAAATGGGAATAATTATAAATTCTGGAAGTCTCTTTTTTTACCTCCAATTGAAATGAAATGAGAAGCAAACTTGGTAGTGGTTGGGTAGAGCAACATGTGCTCATTACAGTGCTTCCCCAAGCTTAAGAATTGAGTGAACCCTTCTTTGCTTGTAGCCTACTGAACTTTGCACAGTAATTATGTGGAAGAAGGAAAAGTCTTTTACTCTCTAGTGCAATCAGAGTGCAATATTTCTACCATTGCTGATCCCAGAAGCCTAATTTATGCTGTCAGGAGGAATACTGTGCACATAGAAATGAAACAATTGATTATACAGAATCAGTAGCTTGTCTTCAAAGAACAGCAGCTTCGCTCTTCTTCAGAATAGATTTTACTGTAACTCAAATACTGTTTTATTCCTATAATAAGATGCTACCTATTCCCAAACTGTACAATTTTATTGTGGTAAGAAAAATGAGTAAAGGCCAAAACCATTATCTTCACAGTGTTACTGAATCGATAAATAGCCAGGGCAGATGGAAAAAGATAAGTATTTTATTTCTCAATAACCATTTCTCTCTGGCTGCTGACAGACAACAGCTTATCTTGCTGGAAGTGAGAAGCGAACGAGCAAGTTCCCCAGATATTTCCATGCAGAGCCACGGGAGCCTTCGTTACCAATTCCCATCCGTGCTGTCACAGATGCCACTTCAGCTGATCAAGACAAAAAACCCTGAACAACGGGTATAGAATTCCCAAGTCTTCAAATTGCTTTGCTAATCAAAACTTTAATAAATAGCGTATCATCACAAGCACTGTATGATCTAATTATGGATTCTCTCTCCTCTGGTGTTTTGTAACAGATACTAGAAACACTGCAGCACATAGTCCCAAATAACCAGCAAGATTTCCATGATGACGTCTCATACAAATTCTTAGAGCTTGTCCAGCTCTGCCGGCTTGTGAGCACTGATACTCTTGAGTCTTTCTGGAAACAGTTTTCAGATAAACCTCGTTACAGGTATTTGGTGGTATAGCCCTCAAAGAAACTTCTCATGTTTGGAGAAATGAGATCTACAAGTTAAGACTTTTTTCTTTAACCTGATTGCAGGCGATGGCTGCTGAGTGCCATTTCTGCAGCGGGCACAACAGAAGCACTCAAATTTGTCAAGAACAGAATTCGCAATGACGAACTGAACAATATTCAGGCTTTTATGGCTGTTTCTTTTACTCTTCATTTAATGAATGTTGATGAAGACACTCTTCCAGTAGCAGCAGTGAGTAAATCCATGTGGATCTTTCTTAACAGATAACAACAGAAGTGATAACAGATGATTTTTGATTCTAAATTATTTAAAATGTGGATTCTCCTCATATATACTAATTTTATATTAATGCTACTCAGTCAATCTCTTTTGACATTACTTGTGTGAGAGGAGAGCTCAGCCTTGTATCTTCATTTTACTATATTGATATAAAAACTCTTATAGCATCTTCTGATAGTTACTCCCATAGTAGTTTGCTGGAACTTTGTCATAGCTTCTACACTCAAATCTTGCTGCACTTCTGTATCTTACTTCTGAAACAAAGGGTGATGTCAGTCGTGCCATCAAAGGGCTTTGTCATTTGAACAGCTCTTTTAATTGAAAAATGTTCCTGTAAACTAGAATAAAGGATTGTAAGTAAAAGTGCTAAACACCAACTTTTTCACACTTATCGTGAATAGGATTTTTTCCATCTCTAGCCAATCCTTGTCTTTTTAAATAGAAAAAAAAGTGTGAATGCATCACTAATATAAATGAATTGCACATTGTCATAGGGATATTCTATTTGTAGATTGGCACTTGCCCATAATCTTTAGATTTGCATCTTGAAGCTTAGTTGAGGAAAAAGGGAACTGTGCTTTATAAATTAATTTAAATATGCTTTTTTAGAATATTCTGACTAATAGGAAGTGAAACTCCTAAATTAAACTTGCATGTAAAATGATCTACAATGCGATCTATTTTGCTTGGCTGTGAATAATGCTCAGTCTGAAATTGCTCTCCCTGCAGAAATCCTGATAATTTTATGAAAACTGTGCTAAGAATTGTATTAAATAACAATTTAATTCTTTTGACAGGATTTACTGACCAGTTCTCGAATTCAGAGAAGTCCCATGCTTCAGCAGGTTGCCTGCTTGGGATACAGCTCTGTCGTTAGTAGATACTGTTCTCAGAGCTCAACTTGTCCTAAAGAAGCTCTTCAGGTCAGTGGTCTTTTCTTAAATCATTCTTCATAAACAGGTGTAATAAATGCTAATAAGATGTAGTGTGTAACTAGTAATTGGAGTTGCAGATACATAATTTATAGGCCTCTTTCAGAGCAAAGTGAATGAATAATTTTACTAATATAGATATTTGCTTTATCATCAAAGATACATAAGTTAAAAATCTTGAGAGAAGTGACCACTAAATAATTTTATCAAAACCTATATGGGCAAAGGAAACACTTAGGACAATTTCTACACCAGGTAAAAGAGCCTGACCTGTGCTTTGTCTATAGCCCCTCCATGACCTCGCAGATGATGCCATCAGCAGGGGCCGTGAAGACAAAATGAAGTTGGCTCTGAAGTGCCTTGGTAACGTGGGAGAGCCTGCCAGCATAAAGCGCATCCTGAAGTTCCTTCCAATGTTTTCATCAACTGCTTCTGATATCCCAATCCATATTCAGATTGATGCCATAATGGCCATGAGAAAAATAGCTTGGAAGGACCCCAAAACAGTAAGTAGCAAATGACAGGGACTTCTTTACTTAGTGCACTTGAGATGGAGAATATATATTACTATGTAAGGCTAGTTAACTTAAAGACTCTCTATATATTTAGGATATATAAAGGATTCAATATATTTATTTGTAAGAATAGCACAGTACAATCTTAGATTCCAACTAAAGCTTTCTGCTGAGGAGTAATAATTGCTAGTAGAAAGCTTTCAGAAGCATATCAGCACAGTTTCTTTAGTCACCTGACTAGCTATATAGGAGGGAAATCTAGCTATCTCAAAGTCAGATATATAATTTAAACTACTTCTATAGTAAGAGGAAAGGGATATGCCCCATTGTTTTCCCAGGTAATATCTCAACATTGTTCTGCATCTATCTCTGTTAGACCCTTTCCTTAAGGTCATATAAGTCACTGATCTCTTATTGACCACAGAGGGTGCCAGTGTCGGGAGGGCAGGCACAGCTTCTGCCTTTCAGATGATTTAGATACCAAAAGGTGTTCTGTGCCATAGCACCCACTGAGGTTGTCTTTAGTGAGCTGAAGGCCCGTTTGCAAAGTGACTAGACGTTTAAAACAACTGAGTTAGTGGAGCCACCTCAAGAATGATTCCCTTTTTAGCCACAGATATTTTCTTGAGATTTAGTCACTGATCTTTGAATGTCAGCTCCTATAATGCAAAAAGCTACGCTGATACCTTTTTTTTTTTGTCTGCACTGAAGGTCTAAATCATTGCTAATCCCACATACTGTTTCTTCTCCATAGATGCAGGGATATCTCATCCAGATACTTGCAGACCCATCTCTTCCCCCTGAAGTACGAATGATGGCTTGTGCTGTTATCTTTGAGACAAGGCCTGCCCTTCCTTTAATAACAACCATAGCTAACGTGGCAATGAAGGAGAGCAACTTGCAAGTGGCCAGTTTTGTATATTCCCATATGAAGGCTTTGTCAAAGAGCAGATTACCATCTATGTACAACATGTAAGTAGAGACATGAGTGATCAGGTTATTTTCTGCAAATAATAATTCTATTATATTCTTGTTAATAAGAACTCCATATCCTGACAAACTGAATCTAATTTGTATTCTGGTAGGGTGCATCTCTTACCTGAATATTATTAATTATTCTTACTTTTTTTAGATCCTCAGCTTGCAATATTGCTCTTAAGCTGCTGGCCCCCAAATTGGACAGACTAAGCTATCGATACAGCAAGGTCATTCGTGTTGGTGGTTACTTTGGTGAGTAAAAGCACTTCGGTGACCGGGAAGTTTCATTTCAGAAATAGATTCTAGAGAAATAGCAAGTCCTCTGGAAAAATACTGAAAGAGGTTGTGAATCCCAATGAACATTATATCTAGAAAGGTCATTTAGAACTGTCTAGTTGTAAAACAAGATTCTTTTTAATAAGACATTTACTAAGATTAATGTCTAGAATATTAGAATGTTCGATTAGAATGTTCATTTTAACCAGGCTTGAATGTTCAGTTTATTTCTGAAAAAAAATGATTTCCTTTTACAAATTACTTTAGAAGCTTACCCCTACTACTCACAAAAATCCCTTTGCAACAGTAATTTGTATTTAGCATAGTTCAGGTTAGCTGAATAGTGTCCCAACTTTCTGCAATTGTAGAAATACTGCATTACTGCATTCTGCAGTAACAAATGGAGTTAAATGTGTATGTTCAAAAGTCCACGAATAGCCATTAATTAATTTGGACCTGGACAGTTAAATCATCAATAATGATATAATTGTAATGGCAGAGCTGCAGAAATAAACCTTGGATGGTAAGAGTGGCTTGAAGAAAACTTCTTCTATATATTTCAACCCTAGATAACTATAAAGTTGGTGTTGCTGGAGATGTCTTTGTTATGAACAGCCCAGGAACAATGTTCCCATCAACAATAATTTCCAAGTTAATGGCAAACTACGCAGGTTCATTGGCGGATTTGTTGGAGGTAAATATTTTACTTAAAGCAGTAATAGAGCAAATTAAAATTGAATTTGACTACAAAGTGTCTTGCCTATGAGTATGTTTCAGACTATTCTTTGTTACGATGTTTTTGTAGTTTGGCGTGCGAGTGGAAGGTCTCACAGATGCCATAATGAAACGCAATATCCCATTCGCTGAATATCCCACATACAAAAAGATAAAGGAGCTTGGAAAAACAGTAAGTGTTTTTAGTCATGTATTGTTTGGGTTATATGAAGGAGGCCTGTGGTATCAATTAAGTTGTGTCGGTAGGCAAATTACCCACTGGATAGTTAGCTTGAGTATCCCCGTATGAAAGAGGGATTGATGCGGGGTTGTAGGAGACGTTATTTGTGTAATATCTTCAGTAACTTCTGAACCTGTTTCCTCATCACCTTATAAGTGACTGCAGAAGAAGCAAGAGAGGAGACAGGGAAGACACACGCTGCAGGGCAGAATGTTTCCATGTCCATCAGGGTTGCTCCTTCCTCCTATCTGTTTACCTAACTGAGTCTGAAATAGTGACACTGTGTTATTAACAAAACAGCAAATAATCCCAAATGGCAAAGCAAAATCACAGCTTGGTCAGCGCCAGTCTTTGTTGCCTCGTTGAGGAACTTTGCTTCTTTATCTATTTCTTAGCTGCTGGGATGGAAAGAGCTGCCAACAGAAACCCCCGTGATATCAGGCTACTTGAAAATACTTGGTCAAGAGTTGGCCTATGTCAACATCAACAAGGATGTCTTGCAACAGGCTATGAAGGTATCAAGGAGTGTTCTTTTTCTTTGCAAGATTTGGCACCATTAGGTAACTTAAATTCCTAACGTCTTGGGTCTCTCTCTTACTGTAGATTATGGTAGAGCCTGCTGATAGGAACACAGTCCTGAAGAGAATCACCAGCCAAATACGCAATGGCATTGCAGGACAGTGGACCCAACCAGTATGGCTTGGAGAGCTTCGGTATACTGTCCCTAGCTGCATTGGTCTGCCTGTGGAATATGGATCATACACTGCTGCTCTGGCACGTGCTGCAGTGAACGGTGAGTTGGAAAGTACAAAATCTCTTGTACTAGCTCTGAGCACCAGATGAGAAGGGCAAATGAAGAGGCTAGAATGGCGAAACAAAAGGTTAGAAGAAGAGCTAATTTCTGTAGCTGCTTAAAATATGGAAAGGGAGGTAGTAAAGGTGTTTGAAGGAAAAAATGAACAGAGCTGGAGTAGCAGATGTGCCATTCTGTATCATATTTGAATGTATTGAAGACAGATGACATGAGACGAACAGAACGGAGGAGGTGGCTGTGAAGTGGATGAAAAGATGACTGGACAACTGAACTCAGAGTAGCCACCATTTAAGACTAATTGGTTGATTGTTATGAGTGACATTACTCTGTTGTCAGCACAGTGACAGTGCAATGTCTTTGTTAATAAACTGAAATTTGGAAGAGAAGACACGTCTAGCAAATCTATGGATGACACCAGTTTTGTGGAAGTAGTCAATGCGATCAGGCAAAGTTAGGCTGCTATTTCATGAGATTCTAACAAGAGGGAGAAATGGCCTGATGGAAGCATGATACAATTCAGCAAAGGCACAGGCAATGTCCTTAAGCTGGGATGGAGTAACTCATACAGATGTATAGGCCAGGCATTGCCTGACAGAAAGCAACATTGCAGAAAAGGTCTTTGGATTCTCCCAGTGGACAAGCGGATTGCGAAGCAGCAGTGTACCCTTGTGGCGATGAGCATTGACTGCATCCCGAGCTGCAACAGCGGTGGAATTCACTCAGTTGCCTTTCCCAGTTGTCATCCTTTTTAGTATTACCACATATTCTTTTTGTTGTCTGGTTTTCGGACTCTTTCACTGATCTTTTCATTTGCTTTTCATTTTTTTCCTCCTTTCACTCTGACAGTTTTGAATGTTCGGAGTCCATCGATATATGTAAGACCTTCTGACTCCAGCTTTTATTCTGCGTGTGCTTCCTTTGCTGACAAGTGCACTGGATGCAGTGGTTTTAGGTTCATATGAGAATGCTCTTTTTGGAAACAGTGCTTTCCTTATGCTTGAGGCTTTGTTTTCACTTTTACTATTTTAAAATATTGTTTTGTCTTTTGCAGTTGTTGGAAAGATGACTCCCCCTTTAACTGGAGATTTTAGACCTGCCCAGTTGCTTGAATCCACCATACAAGTCCAGTCTGACATAACCCCAAGGTATGGCAGGTTTCTAAGACTTTATGTACTGATGGAGAGTCTTCAATGGAGAGAGTACTCCATGTTAAGAAATATATCTTCTTATATATGCAGTATACACAAATACATATACGTACAAAAGGCATTTTTTAAGATGTGACCACTTCACTCTTTTTCAGCTTATATGTGCATACAGTGGCAACAATGGGTGTCAATACAGAATACTTTCAACATGCTATTGAAATTCAAGGCAAGGTCCAGGCAAGAGCTCCGATGAAGTTTGATGCCAAGATAGACATGAAATCAAAAAATATTAAGATTGAAACAACTCCATGCCGTGAGGAAACTGAGCTAGTGACTGGAAGGTACAATAGTGCTACTTCAGAATACCTCCTGGTCTTGTTTTCTGTTTCTGAAGTCTTGTGAAATTCTCTCTTCATTGATATTTTACAGAGGTTTCTAGATATGCATTACGCTTTTTCATGTTTATAGCATAATTTTTAGTTTAATTTAGCTTAATTTTTGTTTTATGATTGATTTAAGCAAACGCCTCTCATGTACTGGAATTTTCTTTAAATTTACCTAAACTTTCAAAACTTTCTGTGGTATAATGAACTAATATCCCTTATGACTTCTTATTTGTTTTTTTGTAAATATTTACAAATATAGTTACCTATACATTTCTAATATTCAGACAGCATCACTTTGTGATGTGACAGTTGGCTGACATGACTCCTTTAATGCAAAGATGTAGGGTTGATAATATCCAGCCTTTTTTGTGCCTATCTCCACAGCCATAAGGCTTTTGCCGTATCAAGAAATATAGGAGAACTAGGTGTAGAAAAGAGGACTTTAATTCTCCCAGCAGACGCTTCATCAAATATTGTGGAAGAACCTTTCAAGCCATCAGAGAAGACTTCCAGGGAAGCCGTCCCAATGGTAACCTTTGTTTGCCTGTAGAGTAATATTCACCTGCTCCATGCTGCAGACATCTGCAGCTTTACCTATGTTATGCTTCCAATGTTATTCACATACTTTTCTCCAATACAGCAAGGGACTGACAGCATGCCAAGGAAACAATCCTCTAGCTCTCAAGAGGATCTTTACCATAGCACAGGAAGAAAAACACATAAACGAGACAGCTGCATCAAAGTTCATCATCTTGGTTGTCAGCTCTGCTTTTATGGAAGGTCACGAGATGCTAGCTTTATAAAAAATACCTATTTGCACAAAATAATTGGAGAAAATGAAGCTAAAATAGTTCTGATGCCAGGTACAATATTGAGCACATGTTTTTTCTGTTTATGTTTGTCAATGTGGTTTGAAACAGTATAACCTTCTAATGTGTGTAACTGGTGTGTAGTTCAAACAGATGCTGATCTTGACAAAATAGAGCTGGAGATTCAAGCAGGATCCAGAGCAGCTTCCAAAATAATTGATGTGGTAAATTCGGGATCTGAGGAAGAAGATGCATCATCTCCATATGAGGACATTCAAGCTAGACTAAAGAAGATTCTAGGCATTGAAAAAGTGTTCAAGGTAAGAGTCTGGACTGGGGGATATATTCCAACAAATGAAGTAAAGCACTAAAAGAGGAGACCTGGCAATGGACAGCAAAGCTGGGCTGCCAATGAAAGACCTTTGCAGAACAGTGCCTCTCCCTGCCAGTGAAAAGCACATCCACCAATGCCGTGCCTGCAGGGGACCTATGGGATGTGTTTAGTGGAGGCTGCTCCTCCATTCTGGGATGGCTTTTGGCTAACAGGAGTGGCACTTAGTGAGTTCTGGTGCAGCCTCTGCAGCGAGTGGGGCAAGGAAGTTGAGTTTCCTTGCAGGGCTGCATTGAGCAGCTTGTCTGATACCCAGAGATAATGATGTGCTTGGTAAATGTAGAACCAGATGTATCCTCTCTTTTGCTCTTTTCTTTTAACTCTTTTGTAGGTTGCGAATAAAACACGACACCAGAAGAGATCTTCTAAGAAAGAAAACGCTATGTTAGCAGATCTCAGGATAGACCCTAGTGCAAAAACTCCCTCTGACTCATCCTCTGCCTCCTCTGCTGTCTCCTCTTCTTCCTCATCATCATCTTCCTCTCCTGATCATAAAAAGCGTGTGGATGGAAATGCGAATGATGAAATAAAGCAAACTAGAAGCAAAGAAACAAGCAGCGAGAGCAGCACTGGCAGCAAGAGCAGCAGTGGCAGCAAAAGCAGCAGTCGTAGTAGTAGGAGCAGTAGCAGCGGCAGTAGGAGCAGTAGTAGCAGCAGCAGTAGCAGTAGGAGCAGCAGCAGTAGCAGCAGTAGTAGGAGCAGCAGCAGCAAAAGCAGCAGTCGTAGCAGCAGGAGCAGCAGCAGCAAAAGCAGTAGCAGTGGCAGCAGTAGTAGAAGCAGTGGCCATGACCACCATAGCCACGAGCATCACTCAGGACATCTGAATAGCAGTAGCAGCAGCAGCAGCAGCAGCAGCAGCAGGTCAGCGAGTCACCACAGCCATGGGCATCACTCAGGACATATGAAAGATGACAGCAGCAGCAGTAGCAGCAGCAGCAGCAGCAGCATGAACTCCAAAATATGGGTAACTCATGTTTGTCAGTGAACGGATTGATATTGCTAGTGTTTGTGAACTTCATTCCTGATGGTAGCTAGCTTTGCAGAGTAAATAAGGAAATTATAAATTGACACAGTAAATTGTAGCAATATAATATTAAAAAATTATTCTGCAAATGCACCTCCAATCACTTGGCTTGGATGTCTCAAAATGTTTCAAAAGTTTCCACAACTTTACTGGAACTTTTGTTAAACGCAAGCAACCATTTTCTGCTCATTTAATAAATTCTCTCAATAGATACTGCATGTTTCTTAGCTTAAGGATAAGATCATTAATCTTTCTATAGAAAATATTTCAAGGCTTGCACTGTGTGTGACTGACAATACAAAGCTGTGTATGAATTATAATTATGAAATCTCTACTTAATTCTCAGTTCTCAGATTTCAGTTCAATTGTGACATTTCCTCTGAGGTGTTTAATCTTGTTTTGATTATTTCCAAAGGATGATCATGAGATTTATCGACATCGTTTTAGATCAGCACACAGGCAAGAGGTGAGTTTTCTTTCATTAGTAAATGAAATTTAAAATCTACCATAAATTAAATGAAAACCATAAAAATTTATTAACGTCTTTGAAAAAAAATACAATTCTGATGATATTTAGAACACCAAAATGCTTGTGGAAGTTCTGAGATGCATAAAGACAGAGACCAATGTACTCCTTTGTGTTGTGCTCGCGATGCCATTTGTGACTCTGCAAAGTAGATACAAAACTCTACCAAAGCACAAGGAATTTGGGTTGAACACTTTGAAGGAACAAAGGTTCTATCACTTGAGCTCGAATCCTTTAGCATCTTCGCACTGGAAACATTGTTGATAAACCCTGGAAGAGCTGTATTGTTAAATATGTGAGGACACCTTATTTCCTTTGAGCAGAGGATTCGTACTTGGTCTCACCCAGTCAGGAGCAGTGACCAGTAGTTGTGGTCAGTGCTTTGTAAGACACTGACCCCTTCACCTGATCAGGCCCTTGCAGAAATAAAGTGAATGGGATCTGGTCTTTTATATTGAACCAGGAGACTGGTTCTCTTTGTCTTGCCCTGCTCCAGAGTTTTTGCAAAGACAGAATTCTTATCTAGGCTTGTTCCTTAACTGTCTATTCAGAGGAGTCAGATAGGTGTGAGTAAATTAGGTTTTATAAATCTGGACTGCATGTAGTAAGCAAGACAAAGCATATTGTATTTGAAATCATTGAACAGCTCAGTGATGGAATGTATATTTATCAACCATAAGTGCCATGATAGAAATATTTTGCAGTGCTATCTAGAATAGTTCTTTTATGTTGCTATCTGGAACATGATGTGTTTTCTTCTTGCAGTTCCCAAAAGAGAAAGGACCAGGTGACCGAGATAGCAGCAGCTACTCATCCACGAGATCCAGTTATGGCACATCCCGAGCTGCTTCCCGGGTTAGTTGCATGTCAGGAGTTTCCAAGAGTTTGGGAGAATGTTAGAGTGGCTGTGCATATGCCATATGCCACAAAACTAAAACTCAGAGCTACAGTGCAAAATCTCTATCTTAGCCTGTCAGGCTACAGGCTAAGATAGAGACCAAACACCACAGTTTGGCCATGACATTGCTATGAGAATGAGTGATGTGTCTAACTGATAGCTTAGGATGTAAGTTAAATATAACTCATTTCTTTAATTTCCAGGCAGATATATTAGATATATTTCAGATATATTTCAGATATCAGATATATATCATCCAGGCAGATGAAATGTGCACGTGAGTTTGTGGGTCTGTGTATTTGTCATACATATACTGATATATTTTTGCAGTTAAGTTACTTATTTTTCACTTATCCATCCAGATTTTGTATGTAAAATGTTCCATAGTAATTCCTTTATAACGATATTCTTAACATACTTCCCTTTCCCTGCTCGTAGCCTGAGTTTTTGGGAGATGTTAAAACACCAGTATTGGCAGTTTTCCTTCATGGCGTTCGGAGCAGTAAGAAGACAGGCGGCCTCCAGCTTGTGGTATACGCTGATATCTACTCCATCAAGCCCAGGATGCAGTTATTTGTGTCAAACATCACAGATTCAAGCAAGTGGAAACTCTGTGCTGATGCTTCAGTCCTCAATGCTCACAAGGCAGCGGTAAGACTCAGAAATAGGTATATTTAGCTATGTGCATTGCAGGAAAATCATGTTCCACATGTTTAACTTGGACCACTTTCTCTCCATTTTAGGCTTATCTGAAATGGGGCCGGAATTGCCAGGACTACAAAGTTTCTACTGAGCTGGTAACTGGGCGGTTTGCTGCCTACCCTGCTGTACAGGTGAAACTGGAGTGGCCTAGAGTTCCATCAAGTGTCAGATCAGTAGCGGAATGGTGAGTTCTGCTACTGATTTTACTGCTCAGTTTTACTCATTTTATATATTGGTGAATTGGGAATATCTCCATCCACATGTGATATTCTAGTGGTTAAAGCACCAGATTTTTTTTTTTTTTTTAATTCTTACTCTGTTTAAGGTACAATACTGTCTTTGGACATCATAACCATCCTATAGTAATGTACAGAAACGTTTTAAACTGGTCATAACCACTGAAAACCAAGGAACATTTTTTTCTAGGTTGGATGCAATGCTCTAGGT
>JAUBOD010001063.1:1454882-1466020 GCA_032353885.1 Nothura maculosa
GTGCTGTGGTCTTCACCAGAGTGGCAGGAAGCTGGGCTCCTTGCTGTGGTGCCACAGAGGTTGGCTGGGGCAGCACTTGGAGGGTCACTGCTTGGTGTCACTGCTTGGTGTCATGCCAAAGCTGTGAGGGATTTGCACAATCATACTGAGCCACTCACTATCAGTTAGATAAGGTCAGTGCTTGTGGCCAGGTCAGGGTAACCCGGGCAAAGTGAGCGCAGGAGGACAGGGGCTACTGCTGCTTCCGACCAATGCAGGCATTAGCAATTCCCAGCACAATTAATACTTATAATTTCATACTTTCAGTTACCTCTGCTTCAGGAGCCCCCATCAGCATGGTTGGTGGTGGGAGGCAAGAAGAAAAGGGGCATTTGAGGTGGGTTTGGGGCCTGTGGCCACAGGAGCAGCTATGTCCCCAGCCCCCAGCAGCGGAGCTCAGAGGCGTTGATAAAAATTTGATAACGCAACAGAATCGGCCACACCTGTCAGTAATTGCTCTATAAAAGGTGCTCAATCCCAGTGGTGTCCAGTCCCTGCAGCATGAAGGGTCTGGTGCTCGTGATGCTTGTGGCCCTGGCGGGTGAGTCAACATGTGGGCAACACGGAGGGCCGTGTCGCGCTGCAGGGGACACCGGGGCCGTTGGGGCAGCTGCTGCAGGTGCCTCTGTGCAGCCGTGGCAGAAACACAAGTTGCAGGGGCTGAGCGTCGGGGGCAGCACCAAGAGTTTCTCACAGTCCTTCTCTTTCCTCCCACACAGGCGGACAGAAGCGGGACCTGGGTAAGTGCAGCCTCACGGCCCCGCGCCATGACGCTTTTCTCCCCGTTTCCCCTGTTTCCCACATGTAACACCATGGTGGTGGTGGTGAGGGAGCTGTCTCACCTGCTGTCTTGGCAGAGCCCGTGTTCCGTGCTGGCCGGACCTACCGCTACAGCTACGAGGGGCTGGTGCTGCAGCGGCTGCAGGGTGGCGGGACGGCCGCGGCCGGCGTGAGGCTGCGCTGCCAGCTGGAGCTCGGCCGCCTGGACAGCGCCCGCCATGTGCTGAGGGTAACGCGCCAGCTGCACACACGGGGAGGAGGCCATGAAGGAGCCATCTCTGAGGGCGGGGCGGTCATCTCCGCACACAAGAGGGTTTAAAATATGTCCCCACCGGGGTTTTAGTGGGGAAATGCTGCTGCAGCCACCTAGGGGAATGAACAGGGTTTGGGCATGAGCTGTCCGTGGTTGCCAGCCTGCTCTGTGGGCTCAAAGGAGACCAGGCTTGGCCTGAAACCTCCCTTTTGAAGCCTCCCAATGTCTTCATCTCTTGCTCTTGGGGTTGCTCCAAAGGCCTCATGGCAGGCGTGGAGAAATGCAGTGTTCACGTTTGCACCTGAGAGGGCTGTTTCTGACTAAAAAGTATGGTAACAAACATCTTAAAACACCATGAAAAACAGGAGATTTAGAAGCAAACATCTAGGGAACAAGCTGTGGGAGAACATTTAACATTTATTCTAAAAGTTTGTTGAATTACGGCCATGTATTAACCAGCACAAGGAAATTCCCCTTAACCACTACACCACACTACTACCGCTGCACATGCTCCACAGCTTAGCTAGAGTTGCTCTACCTTTAACAATTACAGACAAAAGCCTTGAGCAGGATTTATTTTGGGAATTTAACATGACAAAATGGAGAGTGACACTTGCCGGTAGTAATTATAAATGCTTAGGATGAAATTGAGCACTTCACACCACACCATTCCTCTCTAAACAACAGTAGTGGGTATTTGTATGTATGAGGGTAGGAGATACATTTATGTTTATATGTATACAGTATGTACATATATGTGTGTGTGTGTGTGTGTGTGTGTGTGTGCGTGTGTGTGTGTGCAGATAGGCACACATTTCCCACTAGGTAGCAGCCAAGGGCTGGCCAACAAGCTCTGTAGCTAAGTAGGCTTTAAATTGCCAAACCCATTTCCAAATGAAAGGACATCAGCTCCTGCTGGGCTGTCTCTCTTGGGTCAGCTCTAAGTTGCTTTGGTTTCTCTGCTTGAGGACATGCTGGGCAACGAGCAGCAGCCCTAACAGTTCCTGTGTGCTTAGGGAGGCAATCTGAGTCAGAGCTCGCCTGTGCTTTTTAGACCGACAGAAAATCTAGCTGAAAATATGGGGAAAGCAGAGAATTCCCCTTCCATACAGATTGCTAACAGCCAGTGTTTCACTCACATGAATACCCAGTAAGCTCTACCTGATCTGCAGAACTTCTCAAGACCGTTAGCATTTTTCTGGCAGAAATCCTTTATGGAAATGGTGTTTCCAAAAGCTCCTAGGACCAGCCTAGGGAGTTAAGGAAGTAAGCATTTCATGCACTGTTGGACAAGGGGCTTGTATCTGGCCATGAACTGTAGTGTTCAATTTCTTTGAACATTTAATACAGTGCAATTTCTTTGTTATTGCACTGTATAAAACTAATGACAAAAAATATATGATTATGTTTTCTTAATCTTTTTGGCAGATTCGATCACCAAAGCTGGATGAATACAATGGATTCTGGCCCAAGGACCCATTCACCCCGGCTTCAAAGCTCACAGAGACCATTGCTTCATGTTTCACCCAAGATTTTACGTTTGAATATAGTGAGGGAAGAGTTGGAAATATTTATGCTGTTGAAGATTGCCCCATCATATGTATGAACATAATGAGAGGAATTCTGAACAACATGCAGCTAACCCTGAAAAAGTCACAAAATGCATATGAAGTAAAAGAGGTTTGTTCTTTTTCCATTCTTTTATTGTTACTCTCATTTCATATTATATAAGAACATGCTTGTACCTACACTTCCCAGGCAGTTTTCATTTATCTGTTTGTGTCTGTAATGAAGGCCTGTTTCAAGTGAATAATTCATTGTGTTTAATCAATATTCACAGGATGGAATTGAAGGCATGTGTCAAACCAGATATGTTATCCAGGACAACAGCAAGAATAATTATGCCACCATATCCAAAAGCAAGGATTTATCCGACTGCCAGGATAAAGCAGTGAAGAACATAGGAATGGCTTATATCCGCCCTTGTCCTACCTGCCCCCTGGTATGACCAGCGCAAGTATAAGCTGCCACACTCATCGTTGGCATAAGCAGTTGTTAAATATACATCCACTGCACTAATATTAATAAGGAATTTAATTCATCTGTGATAAACTAACTGCTGACTGTTCCTATCCATAAGTGAGTTTCTCTGTACTTTTAGAAAGTCAGAAATATCAAAAGCACCATGATGTTCACTTACAAGATGAAGTATGATGACAGCGGGGCCTTGATGACATCTGCTGTGTCTGAACAGATGTATCAGATTGCTCCATTCAACGAAGCTGATGGTGTTGCTGTCACAGAAGTAAGGTAGGAGTAATTACAATGTGTGTCCGTAGGTGCAGCTGTAACCAGCATAGCCAGGATGAGGTGCCTAAAACATTTACTGTGGATGTGTGAGTTAAACAACTATCTTATTTCATTGCCACTGGAGGCATTTTTTAATGCCTAAGGTCTTTGGGTTTGGTTTCTTGGGTCAGGCGAGTGATCTCTGAAACCAGACTCTTTTGTAATCAGCAGAGATGAGGTCACTGCACAGTAGCAGCCAGTTTCCCGAAGCCAAGCCTCTCTGGGGAAAATTGGGAGTGTTTTACAACAGGTTGGATCCAGTGCATTGCATCTTCAGCCCAGAGTTGCTGGTGCTTCACCTGGGACACTGCAGGGCTCCACTCCTGACACCCTGCTCTGGTGCAGTGTGGTGCACAGTGCTGGGGCAGCAAAGCTGCATTTTCAGTGATCCTCAGCCCTCTATCTTCCACAGAAAGGAAAAACTGAGAAATTTAAACTTCAACTTACCATTAGAGTCATCCTATCAGATATTTCCTTTATTTTAGAACTGTTAAATTTTTCCAATCTCTCAGTGACCTGGGAAAACTTTAGTGAAATCTCCCATTGCCATGTTATTTCCAAAAAAACTTGATTAATGAACAAACTTAAGAAGTGCCTGATGCACTTGCAGTCAATATAGTTACTCTGTTGGGCAATACTCAATGTGCTCCAACTTCAGCTTCATACATCCACCACTCACTCAGGTCAGTAAGATGCTAGTGATGCATTTCTTTCTTTCCCTTTAAGACAAAAATTAACTTTGGTTGACATTAAAGACACTGCCATAAGCCCACCGGATGCTCAACTGCACAACCATGGGAATCTTCACTACCGTTTCTCAGGAGAACTGCTCCAGATGCCAATCCATCTCTTAAAGATCAAAAATCCAGATTTGCAGGTATTAGGTGCTCACTTTTCATACTCTTTCATTGCTTGTAAGATTAGCAGATTATCAGAAATAATTTTAGACATAATCTTTTATGCTTCTTTCCCCATAGTCAGCAGAAACACTGCGAAAATTAGTTCAGCACAACGAAGAAGGATCCAGCAAAGAAGCTTCAACCAAATTCTTACAGATGATCCAGCTTTTTCGTTCAATGTCCTTGGATCAAATTGAGTCTTTGTGGGAGCAATTTGCAAAGAAACCTCCTTACAGGTAACTGCATTTCTTTCCACCAGAACTTCTGATCAGAGAAATACTGGGCAACGGAGATAACGAATCCTCCCCTTGTTGGCAGGCACTGGTTTCTGAGCGCAGTGTGTGCTGCTGGAGCTACCGACACATTCAAATTCCTTAAGCAAAAACTTCACCAGGAGGAGCTGAACACCTGGGAAGCGGCCGTGACTCTCCCCCTTGCCTTCCATTTCGTTACACCTAACAAACAAACCCTAGAAATCGCAACAGTGAGTACAAATTATTCTTCATTCCTCTGCTTTCCATTTCTAATGGTGAATTCCTAAAATTTTAAGTGGAAGATGCAGTGTATTTCCTTCTAATACTGTAAAATTCAGAGTATTAAGAAAAATTAGGATTGTATTTTAGAAAAGGTTCCTGATACTTGTAACCAAAATGTTTTAATGTCTTTGTTATTGATCTTATTAAAAAAAAGGAAAATTTCTTTTTGCAAAAATATAAAAAATTAAAACTAAATTAAACTAAATCAAATTTAAATTAAAAGTAAATAAAATTTAAAGACATAATATCAAGCAATAATTAAAAGCATATATTTTGTAATCGAAACAAAAATTCTTTTATTGTATCTAAAAGACTGGTGTTTGTTTTCACTTCTAAAAATATGTAGGTAAAATCCAAAATAATTTTATCTGTTTATTACAAGGGGATGCAAGGGAAATGTTCATTGTATTTCAACTGTAGTAAATAGGAACACTAAAGAATGCTACCTTTGGCTTCTGCAGACTTTTCTGACATGTCCTCAAATCAAAAAGGCACCAATGCTTCGAAGACTTGTTTACCTGGGATATGGTTGCATGGTAGATAAATACAGCGCTCAGGTTTCAGTTTTGCCTAATGAAGTTCTTCAGGTAGGTTGTTCTCATTTTGTATTTTGTAAGGAGTGAAGATGTGTTAAAATAAGACCTCTAATTCAATTCTCACAGTGTTGGTAATTAGGTAACTAGTTGTTTGGATGCCTCATTCTAGCTATGATTTCCTGCAAAATTACAAAGACAGAATGAAATAACAAGCTGATGTTTTATAAAAAATGTGGTCTTAGCCACTCAGAATTTCAAAGGTGAAAGCCCTTGGGGACAGTGAGTTCTTCACACAAACTGAAACAAAATTTATATAATATTTAGGATTAAAGCCAGATAATTACTATTCTTCTTGCTATTACAGTAGGTAGATTATACCAAAAATCCATTACAAAGGCACTAAAGTGTGAATACAAGCCAAGCTCTACGTGTATTATAGGTGAGAACTTCCAAAGCTTCACAGTTGCCTATCACCATCAGAAACGTTTGCATCATTGTCCTTGGACTATGACACTCCAGTTCCTTAGTCAGGAGGACCACAGTCCTGGGGTGGACTGCTGACATTAGAACAGGATTTAAAACTTCTCTAAAAGAGTGAAACAAAGCCAGTCCACCAGAAAAGTAATTTGTTTTGTCAGAACAGCAAAGACCTTTAGCTAAATCATCTGTTGACATAAGAAGTGATTGTGCTGCTGAGGCAGGTCCTGCAGGGATGCAGGTGGCAGGGCTCATGGAGTGGCACCAGCACCACCAGAGTAGCCCTTTGGGGACACCTGCATCAGTCTAGTGCCCCTCTCAAACTTGCAACAGATTCCCTAGGGCAGGCATCTAGCCAGGAATATCTCCAAAGTTTCGGCTCAGGTACAATGTAAAATCAGTTATAACGCCGTGTAAGGAAAAAAATTGCTCACATATTTCCTATTTGGCATCCTGATAATGATGGTGAGATTTTTCTTTGAAGAAAACTAGGACAGCTTCCCTCGAGGTTTTGCAGCAGTTGTAATGTTTTCTACAGCAATGTGCATTTTTATGTGTCATCATCAGATCATGACTTGAAGTGATTAGCACATTTTCTGCTCTGTTTTCAGCCTCTCCATGATCTCGCTACCGAAGCTGTCAGCAAGGGCCATGCTGGAGATATGTCCTTGGCTCTGAAAGCCATGGGCAATGCAGGAATGCCAGCCAGTATCAAACGCATCCAGAAGTTTTTACCAACGTTTTCGCCTGCTGCTGCTGCACTACCAAGCAGAATTCATGCTGATGCTGTGTTGGCCTTGAGAAAAACTGCCAGAAAAGATCTTGCAAAAGTAATTGAAATTATTATTTAAGCGAATGTGTTAGCAGATGATTTGGTTTAGCTTTGTGATACAGTGTTAATAAATAACATGATGTAATGTTAGCAATGTATTAGCAACCTGGGACAGATTCCTCACAGTGACTTTCTTCTTGCCCAACTGCAAATTTCCTGACAACATCAGGTTGTTCTAGTTGCTGCCATGTTATGCCTATGACAAATGGCTGTTTCTTCCAGACCTGCTCACTGGACATCAAACAATATCTTTGTTTTCAGTGACAGCTCCTACGCTCAAGTCTCAGCACAGTGTTTTATTCTCCAGTCAGTGCAGATCAAAAATTGGCTGTTTAGGGAGAATTTCTTACTAGGAAGCTGCAAGGCACTCACAGTCTGTATCTTCTTTCTCTAGATAAGAGAAATGTTGCTCCAGATCTTTATGGACAGTTCACTTGCTCCTACTGTCCGAATGGTGGCCTGTGTTGTCCTCTTTGAAACTAAACCTGCTCTTCCAACTGTAACAGCAATAGCCAGCTCGCTAATAAAGGAGCCCAGCTTACAGGTAGCCAGTTTCACATATTCACACATGAAGGCTTTGGCAGTAGGCAGGATCCCACAGCTCTATAATTTGTAAGTAAAGGAAAACATACAGTTTTCATTAGCAAATGATTTTTTATAGTTTTGAAGAATTTGGTTACAGTTAATTACCTTCACATGCTTTTAACTCTGTATTACTTAGATCTGCTGCTTGCAACATCGCCATCAAGCTACTAAGCCCCAGACTTGACAGACTCAGCTATCGTTACAGCAAAGTCATTCATGTTGGCGGTTATTCCAGTAAGTACCAGACACCCTGTTGAACTTCTTTGGCTCAGGCAGAAATGCCTCTACCACGTTCCACAATTTTCATCCAAAATCCTACCATGGATGGTGGGTTTAGTGCATTATGTAAATGGAAAAAGCACAAGAATCTCGTAAAATGCAGAATGCTCTATATGCGTTCTACTACTCTGTGGGTATCTGCTGAGGAAAAAGATATCTGATTGTGGATTTAGGTCCCCACAATCAGACCTAATTAGGTCTCCACAATCAGACCTCTACTACTCTTTGGGTATCTACTGAGGAAAAAGATATCTGTGGATTTACGTCTCCTTCCTTAATCCTTGTGGTTAGATTGACTCTGCCCTAGAAGTGAGTTCTCCTTTTGGGGTTACAAATTTGAAGACCTGCCTGAGTACTGGCAGAATTAAATGTCATCTAACACAACATGAACATAATGTTAAACATAAACTAGTTATTTTGGAGACCCTAATGCATATCTCTGCTGCATTTTATTCCTGTTATAGATGAATATAAAGCTGGTGCAATTTGGAGGGTCTATCTAATGAATAATCCTGGCACAATGTTTCCATCTGATATAATCACAAAAGTAAGAGGATATTATGCAAACACTGCAACGGATATTGTTGAGGTAAATATTTCATTAAAGTAATCGTCCCAACTACCGATAATATCACTTATTATGCCATTTGGACTGTGATGTAGCATAAACTCCATCCTTTGCAGTGAGGATTGATGTGGGATGGAAAATATGGGTCATGGTTATGATTTCACATGTATTTGGACATCCTGATATGTAGATTCAGTTGCAAACATGATAGGCATAGATATGAAAATCTAGAAGAGCAAAGAAAAGATGAGGAAACTGAACTTTCTTCTACTTATCTAAAGTCACGTAACATTTTAGCCATTTTGCATAAGTGCAGGTGATGAGCAGCTGAAATTACCCTTTGACTAGCAGTGCAGCCAGCGTAGCGTGCAGCTCCATGTAACAGCATGCAGCTCAGCTCCTTGGGCAGGCTTCATAGCCTGTGCTGAGCTTCGTGCTACCCTCAAATTATCCCCACTGACTAATTCAAAACCACCTCAGCACATCCTCACCTCTGCAGTCATAGCCCGCAGTCATCTAACAAGTAGACATACCCTTATAAGCACAATGGCTTCATAAAATATGTGTTTAGAGTGGCCTCAGTAAAAATATTACTACATGTAAATAGGTACTCCTACATATTCCTAATGAGCTTTCTTGTGCTCACTCTGTGATGTCTAACTCTGTTTCCTACAGGTGGCTGTCCGCTCACAAGGTCTAAGCAACATTATTAGGAGACGTAATATTCCCTTTACTGAATATGACACATACAAGACTCTGAAAGAACTTGGTAAAACGGTATGTATACACTCATCTTTCTGATGTGTTTAAAAATGCCATTTACCAGCGCTGGTGTGACATTGCCTACCCACCTAGCATCCCTTTGATATTTCAGTGGGAAAGGAATGGGTCACATGCAAACGTGCTCACATTGCACTTAAAATATTCAGTGGATTCCAGCTTTGCATTCAGCCTGTCAGGACACCACACACGTATGCTCTCAGTGTACAGTACGTAGGATGATGATGATAGCAAAAAATAATGTGTTTTGCAGTGTATATTAAAATGCAGTAAAGATTTCTCTTCTCTTTTACAGAGAGTATTGGATAGGAGTTTTGCTCATGAGCTTTTTCATGGGTGTCATCCACTACTTATGCTGTAAAAAAATTATCCTTCTTAGGGAAAAGTCCCATAACTGACTGAGGTCAATTTTGCACCATAAGGAAGGCTGTTTTAGTTCAGAGCTATGGGAAGTGTATTGATTTTCTGACTAAAGAACTGTAGTTAACATCCTTAGATTTGACCCAGTCTCTGTTAATGCAACATTATATTTTGAGAACATCATTATCTGCTGCTTCTCTTTCTCCTCTCTCATCACAGCTTCTGGGGTGGAAAGAATTGCCTCCAGAAGACCCTCTAGTGTCTGCTCATGTGAAAATATTTGGCCAGGAGATTACCTTTGTTGACGCTGGTAACGATGTCATTCAGCAGGCTGTGACGGTACTGCCAACCACTTCTGTCTTTTTGGTCTGCGGTGCTGGATAATTTCACTTTTTTTTCTTTCTCCTACCTATATCTACCCTATTTCTCTGTTTTCAGAGCCTAACGAGATCATCAAGCTGGCAGGCAGCGGTGACGAGAGCGATGCAGGAGGCCCGTCGCGGGCTCTCGGGGGAGCTGACGCTGCCGGGGCTGGCGGCCGAGCTGCGGCACATCGTCCCCACAGCCATGGGCCTCCCGCTCGAGTTCGGCCTCCACGCCGTCACCCTGGCCCAGGCCGCGGGCACCGGTGAGCCCCGTCCTCCTAACCGTGGCCCAGTCCTCCTGCAGAAACTAACCCCCCAGAAATCCTGACATGTGCTCCTTTAATGTGGAATACTGACTGCTCAGCTACATCCAAAGAGCTTCAGAAGTAATGAGTGTGCTTTGCCTGGAAAGTATTTGTGTAACTCTGTTTTGGAGGAAGAAGTACTTGCATAGAGTATTTCAAAATGGAAAAGTGCTACTCGGGTGCTAACTATTATGTTTACTGGGAAAAAAAGCATTACCAGAATTATTTACTACTCTGTTCATATAATTCCTTTCTGTCTCTTGCAGTTAATATGCAGATGTCACCACCATTACCTGGCAATTTTAAACCATCTCAGTTGCTGGACACCAATATGGAACTTCATGCTGATATCAAGCCAAAGTAATGACCATATACATTTTCACATATGCACACATGTGCATGCATACACATTCATTTATATTTGAAACAGATATGTCCTAGTATGTTGTTACATAAAGGCTTTATTTGTCACAAATTTGGGGTGGCTGCATTATTCATGAGTATTGAAGCTGGGTGTGAGCAACACAGCCATGTGCTCCTCACTCCTGAGAGCCTGGCAGTGGGCACTGCACCTTGCTTCAGTGCCCTGCCACTGCCCAAATGACTCCCATTCATACTGTGTAGAGACTGCAGATCCTGAGCTGTGAAGACACATTTGCTTACACACAACAATGTTTTACAAGTTCCATGTCATCTTGACATCACAAGAGAGGAATTTCAGAGAGAAAAAGAAGATGTGTCTCTGGATTAGCAAAAACAATGGCATTAATAATAGTAACAATACTACTAATAATAACAAATTAGACACAACCTGAAATTGATGAAATTCTGGTTTTAGATGGTCCTTAGGCAATGTATCAGTGATAAAACAGTAAAAATGTCCACTTTTTTCAGAGACACTTCAACTTGTTTTTTTCTCTTTACATGATTTTTCTCCTTTTTTATTCATAATAGTTCTTAGGATAAAAAGAAGAGTATTAAAATGTAATTTTGCATTTCAAAGTGAAATATGTGTAGGCTAATATGCAATTATTTCCACTCTTTCAGAATATATGTTCATGTGATTGCAACGATGGGGATTAATACACAGTACGTTCAAAGTGGTCTTGAATTTCAAGCAGAGTTCAGTGCCAACGCTACAATGAAATTTGATGCCAGGATAAACATGAAAGAAAAAAGTTTTAAGCTTGAAGCC
>JAUBOD010001063.1:1523882-1561160 GCA_032353885.1 Nothura maculosa
CAGGGTGTATGTATTTAAATGCAGGAAAGAGACAAAAGAGGCTTTCAAAAATAACCCTCTGTTTTCACACTAGAGCCTAGCTGAGGAAACACAGCTTAACAGACAAGCTTACATTAGATGTACTCGTGGCTAGTGTCTCTTTTGGGGGACTGAAAACTACATGGAGTTGAGTTGTTCAGGAGAGAGGGGAGCAAAGCGGTGCAGGGCTACGTGTGAGGGGGGTGTTGCTGGCATCTATAGAGTCGGCACCTCCAGGTTTCCCGGGATTTTTGTACAGCGGAGCTCACCGAAACACTGATTTCCTGTATCCGGGAAGTCCCTCTGGGAGCGTCCGTGACAGGGCTCCGTGCCAAGCGAGGCCGGCGTGTCCCGAGGAGGGGCAGGCGCCGGCTCACGCGCAGCCGCGGCCCTGCACAGGGGCCAATCTCCGTGTATTTTCAATCACTGTGGAGACCCCTCAAGCAATCCCACCGTAAGGGCTGCATTAGGAAATGGACTAGCACTGGAATATACGTTTTCCTTAACTGTAGATGATCAGCTGGAGTGAAATCTCACCATTTAAAATTTTGTGCTTTCAAATATCCTGCATTTTTCTCTTACGGGTGCTGGTGTCTAGCCCTGTAATGGCATGTAAGCCTGTGCAAAATTGCCCCTTGGACACAGCAGATCACTACCCCAAGCATCTGCAATTACCAATGTTACGGAAAAATCCTCAGGAATGATGTTTCTCTTTGATAGCTCAAGGCAGATGGAGTTAAGCTGCTTGCTCTGGGATGACATTAGTTGTGCTTCGGGTAGGAGCTGCTCTCATGGGCGAATGAATGACAAGCAGGTGATTTGAGGGGCTCCTATTTGCATTTCCTGCCATTTGTAAGATAGTTAGACATGCTGGGACAGATTCGCATCTTGTGTAAATTATCGCCAGGCAGTTTCTACCAAGCAGCAATCTCTCATGTTGTGTCTGTTGCAAACTTGGCTGCATTACAATGATGTTTAGCGGGCTAATAACGTGTACTTTGGGCCTCTCCTGCTCCCCCGGCAAACTATTCTCATTAGAATAATGTTCTCATTTTGCTTAAGAGGAGCAGAGCCCAAGGGTCAGCAGAGCCATAACCTGCACCGAGGAGCAGGGCCCGGCTCGTCCCTTCGCCGTGACGGAGCGAAGGCTCCTGCCCGTCTGCTCTGCCGGCCGTCCCTGCGGCATCGCAGAGAGGGCAGCAACGGGAAGGCCCTTTCAGCAGCAGAAATTCTGCCTGTCACCAGGGCTGAGCGGGCAGCAAATTGCAGAGACCAGGGGCGCGCTCGGTCACCGTGTCGACACTTCCCCAAAGTAACCGCGCACTGTGAAATTACCTCACACAGACATACACACACACATGTAAATAGATATGTAAAAATGAGAGCTACAAACCATTAAAAAATGCAGAAGCTTATCTAGCTGATCACAAGTCTCTTTTGAGAATCAAAGAGACTGCTCATGTGTTTGTAACAGAAATACTGGGATATGCAAATATGGCGGTTACGCAACGAAAGCAAAACTGAATTAAAACTGTTTACAGTTTAAAAAAAAAGAGAGAGAACCAGAACTGCAGCTTTTTTATTGCTACATCACTGAAATGAGAGTGTGCAGAGCTGGGCTGTTCTGGTGGCTGCACTGCTGTAAGTACAGCTGCGCCTCCATCCCTTTCATTCCTGTTGAGGCCTCTTCAGCCACAGTCAAATGGAGGTCACCTATCTTTGATTTAATGAAGGAGGAATGTTGTAAATCTTCTTCTGAAGATTTATGACAACTATCTAATGATCAGGTAATTACGAATAACAACTCTGACTTGAAGGTCAAGCACCAGACTGTAGCTTGGGGAGCAGGATTGTCTGATAACACTCCTGAGATAACCTGCGGACGGGGACTTTCCTCGCTGCTGCCCTCTGTGACCTGAATGACAACGATGAGCGTCTGATGTAAGAAATGCAGGCTGGGCAAGTAGATCTTAGATTTACCAACATGGGCTTCAGCAAAGCAGCCTCTCGGAATGGGTTTCTTGCCATTCCTGCACTGTAAGGTGATGCATGTGCCAAGTTGTGGGCAAGGCATAAGATTTGGACAGGTTAAGTTAGTGTCTGCCTTGCAAAGGTGGACTAGAGAAATGAGATTTTATTTTGGTTTTACCTGAGCGATGTTGCACCATCCCACTACTCCTCATTCTGCATCCATGGCAGCTTTCACTATCAGAAATAGTTGCTGCTTGACCATGCTAGTAAAACACTGGAAAGTATATATGTAAAATAATTTGACAAGCACCAGAAAAAATATTATCAACCAAAATATTTGTCAGATATTACTCAGTCATGCCAAAAAATAAAAGGTCTATTTCAGACAAATATCTAAATTATCTACATTATTTGCACAGTTAGCTTTGCCTAAGATTTATCTATGATCCAGATCAATTTACTAAACATGAAACCCATTTCTTCACATTTTTTTCTCCATAATTTTTCCTTGGCAGCTAGCAGATATTTTAACCAACCACAAATAACTACAGATAGAAGAGATAAATTGTAAACAGACCATTTCCCTCTTAATTTAGACATACTTTGGATATATTTATTTGTTAATATGATTACTATACATGAATAAAAGCACTAGAAACACACCAAGTTACTGGTTACACATGATTTAAAGCTCATTTCTTTCTTCCCCCAAACTCAGCAGAAACACAATCATGGATCTCAGCAGCATCTGGGCCATGTAGTGATTTTGAAGGTGTTTGGGGGTATTTTTCTCCTGTTAACTGCACACCCCAAACAACCTACCTCATGAGAGAGATTTTCGTTCTTCGTGCCATCCCTTATCCAGCATTATTTAGCAAGTTCCACTCGAGCACATCTGTAACCAACATTCAAAGCTTTGTCACGGTGTCAATGACACCCATGCCAGGGCAGCACAGTCTGTTACTGATGGAGAGAGGAGACAAGGAAGGAGCAGAGCAGAGCTCAGAGCTTAGGCAGGGCTCACTGATATGGCAATGATGGAGAAACAGTATTTTACCTGTAAAACATTTGCTTTTGTGACTAAGGTAAAACCCTAATCCGACAACTCATTGGGCCTTTTTCCAGATGAAAACTTAGGTTAAAGCAGATGTTTTCCACCTTTTCTGTGTACTGAAGGGCTATGCTGCTTGGGAGGAACGGTTCATTCATGTCATGTGGAAGAATCATTACAACTTCCATAGCGCATTACCAAGTTTCTAAAAGCTTTGTAAATGTTCTGGTTCTGGGTACAAATGAACCCACCACTTCTCCAGGCTTGTTCAGCAGCACGGTTAAGGTCTCCGATGCAGGTCCACTGATCTTCAGAGCTCCTTGAAACACACCACTTGGAATGATCGTTAATGGAATTAAAAGTTGATTTCAGTGGGGTCTGTATTGTGTGTATGTTGTAGACATGGTACTGGAGAGAGCAGTTGGAGGGAAGGCTGTGCCCGGAATGCTGCCAGGATTCAACCAGCAAATGTGTTTTCAGTTCTTGAGCAATCCATGCCACATAGATATCTATGGAATAACAGACAATATGAGAAATTAGGCTCTTATTTTACTGCATTGGAAAGGAGTTTGAAAAGCCCTACTTAAACTGGGCTTACTTTATCTCAGTGCATCAAGGAGGTCAGAAGCGTCTGAATGGATTTCTGCTTTTACTTTGACTTTTATTTTAGAAGTGTATTTATTTTTTCTGGAAAGTCTGTTACAAATAATCCGTACGGAAAAAGAAAAAGAAAGCGAAACAAAAAGAGACCTTTTCATAACAACAGCAGATGATTCCATGTTGCCATTTTTAAATACCAGGAAAGAAAATGACCAAAAATCCCATTATCAAACACCTTAGGACACCTGAAGGACCAGACAGGCTTTTACTTTGTGAGCTGAGAGATTACTACGAATGGATACCATTCCCTGCCCTCTCACATTTTTTTTTCTGGAAGTGAACATTCGCTTTTCCCCAAAATCTTCATTGCCCAGTAGCGTATTTCTTGCCTATTAGGTGCTTGATCAAAGGTAATAACGGTTTCTCTTACCATCCACAAACAAGTGCGACTTGGCAAAGTGAAGAAATGTTTCCCCGTGAGCTGACTGGAGTTTGGAGAGGTGACGCTGGGGGACTGGGGGCAACCTCGACCTTGCACAGAGCTTTTGCAGATTTGGGAGGTGATCTTGGAAGATGTCAGCGATGAAACAGTTGTAGATGCTTGGGTTATAACTCAGCAACTGCTGGTCTGAACAAAATCAAAGAAACAAATACATCCAAAATTAAAATGATTAAGCAAAGCAATCAAGAGCAATCAAGAGAGCTAAGAGTAGTTTTGTCTTGGAAAGGAAGCATGATTCTTTTTTACTCTTCATGTTTTGTCTCCTGGAAGAGTTCAGGGTCAAAGTAGGTTGTTCTAGTAACAAAAATATGTTTAATTGCTTTGTATTCTGATTGACCCTGCATCATATATATTATATTGGCCTTTACATCCATACTTACCTCCAAGCCTCTCGGCAGTCCCATGTCACTCACATAGCATGTATCAATTCAAACCTGTCCATATTTACCAGGGGTGTTCCAGTCAGTTCTACCTGTCAAGCCAAACCCAAACCAAAGAGCTGACCAAGGGTCTAGTTGGGTTTCAGGAAGATCAACTCTTGACTTTCAGAATCTAGATTGAATTCACAGAGAAAAGAATACTTTTCTATATAGACCCGGTTTAATTGTGCAGCTCATTGCCAAGGGATGCGGTACAGAGCAAAATAACAATTTGGATGAATTCATGGAAGACCAGTCCATCAGGAACTTTCTAGTCTTTCCAGTTCAGGAAATCCCTAAACCACAGATTACCAGAAGCTGGGAGGACAGAGCAGGAAGTACTACTGTTTGCTTCTCATTTTCTTGTCCTCTTGCCCTAAGCATCTGCTAGCACACACTTCCCTAAACAAGACTCTTGTTTAGATAGCTCCGTGGTATGGCCCAACCTGGCCATCTTCATAATCTTACATAGCTCATTAGTTTAATTACAGGCTGGTAACTGAGCAAATACAGCATGAACATTTTTAATAAATATATCAGTATGACTTGTTACAATGTCTTTTGATGGCTGCTTTCTGGAATGCCTGTATCAGATAGCTGAATCTTACAGTTATAGGTTTACTTTTTATTTTTAGTGTGGGTATTTTGTGTTGCAAAAAGTAGTCATGAAAAATTTGAGGAATATTTATTTTCTATTTCACAGTCCTGAAATGTCAGGGTGACTACTCACCTCAAGCAGTGATTGTATTACATTTTTAGAGCTGTACACTACAGAATAGTGCTATTACTGATATATTCTGTTAAAAATGAGTAATCATCCTGCTTTATATTTCCAAAGCTCTCCTTATGCATGGCTTGACTCTACCCTCAAAATGCACTTGAGACTGTTAATGTCCCAACAGTCCTCATGGGGAGATGGAGACGGAGTGGGAGAGGGAGTTTCCCACATTCAGACAGGAGATGGTTGGATAAACATAGCTGAAAGCCAAGAATGCTGTTTCCAGGCCCCGTTCAGTTTAATAATCTGACAATGAAGCTTAAAGACAAGAAAAAGCCATTTTTGAGGCACAGCCTCAAAAGATTGAGTGAAAGAGCTTCAGTCATTCAAAGGCTTTCTTAGTAATAAAAAGCTTTTCATACCTATTTCTGTAAACTGGTCATACTTGAAGGTTACACAGATGGCTGTCTGTCCATATTCTTTCCCAGTAGCTGGATAACCATAACCGTCCTCAAGAAAGGGAGGGAACAGAGGCACACTGTGAATTACCCAAAAGCCTTGTGACTTGTCCAAGAGCAGAAATCCTGTCAAAGGAAAATTATTGTAGATAAACTAAGGGGGAAAAAGGCTATAAGACAATACTAGTGCTGCAGATACTGCACTTCAATACACTATTTTCTACAGTAAAGTGGCTCTAGTCCATATTAATGAATTAAACAGTAATATTTTATTCAAACTGCATTAATTCTGTTCTGAATAACCTAACTCAAACTGTCACCTCAGTTCTTTTTTTTTTTTTCAATTCCTTTCAAAACTCCTTTTCTCTTTCTGCACTCAAACGCTGTCTTCGAAAAATCTGATCACTTAAAGGCTATGTCTTGGTCTCTGCTGCTCTTTTTCCTTCTCTTCCTAGATTCACTGTGTCAGAGGAGATGGGCTCTATCAACATAGTGTCTTTTCCTTCTTCTCCAGGGGAAAGCAGCAGAGAGGCACAATAAGCCTCTCACAGCAGCTGAGTGCTCCAGGGAGGAGCAAAGCTCCTGAACTGCCCCCATTTCTGCAGCCTGAAAACACAGACCTGCAAAATACGCTGATTCTGGCGTCACGCTGGGCAAACCCAATCTGCCTCTGCAAGGGCAGATGATCTTGGCAGCAGTTTCTTGCCAAAGAGAGTTTGGAGGTTCATGTTATTTAGGATTCTGTTGTTTATGACACCTTTCCCTTCACAGCTGGTATTGCTGTTGCCGTTAGGCTCAGGACAGTGTGATTTGTACTTGTTAAAAGATGTATGAGTTTCACCATATACAAGACAAGAAGCCCATAAACCCTTACAGTTCTTCAACACAACCCATAGCAAAACCAAAACAGAAGCTGCAGCATGCAAACAGCAGCTATTGCATCCACAGCTATACCAAAACATATGTCATGCAAATCATGCTCCCGTTTTGCTTTGGGCAGGAAGTTTGGACACACAGACTAATAAGCAGAAAAATAGATGTTATCTAAAACTTTAAAGAGGAGAAAACAGTAACTCAGGACTGTTCCTGTACCTTTGGTATGTCCTTTTTTCCAGTTGAAGGCCTTAGAATGAGGGACCTCATCATTATATACTGCATAGGCAACGCTGTTGTTCTACAGAAAAACATATAATTATGAGACATTACACTCAATAAATGAAAGATGTTTAAAAGAACATCTATTAGAAGCAGAAGAAAGAATTCAGAACTTCAGCATCTCAGTATCAAGAGCTTATCACTCCTCTCCGACACAGTATCTATGGAAGTTACAGCAAAATAAACCTGACAAGAATTCAGCAAAGAGTTAATGTAAAGTGGAAGATTTGTTTTGTGCTTCAAGCGTCCTTCCCTAACTGAGGTTCCCTAACAAGGTCTGAGATGCTTACTAAGGCACCTTATAAGGTTTTATTAGGCAACCACTTTGCAATTAAATTTCTCCTTTTTTTTTTTTTTTGGTGTGTCTCTCTGATTTAGCAACCAGTTCTTATGAAAATGGATAATGAGTAAATGCAGACATAGCAACTGTTTACCTGAAGGATGAACAATTAATACTTTTTTGTAATTTTATTTTTTTTGCAAAATATTGCATATAGTCACATCTTATGTGACTAGAGAACCTGAATAGAGAACTTCAGAAGAATTGGGACATATTTCCTCTCCAGATGTACAGTTTGCAAACACCAACAGTGTTTGAAGATTGGCACCAGCATGGGCTTCACATTATGAGTTTGTAAATGCTTTATTACAATTACATTGTGCCATGGAATAGAAGAGTTGCCTGGTTTGCCAGCATTTCACTTACATGAATCTTTCCTAAATACAAATTTAATGACAACGTACCACTAACCTACAGCAAAAATGCAAAGACACACCCAGACTCCTGAGAATATTGTGTAGACAGTAAAAAAACAGCTATAGGCAGATCTTGCAGTATTTTACAATCACTTTGCACAAATACAAATTAGGCACCTGATAATGTGGGAGGGGAGGAAAACAAGCCTAACAAACCGTCTATTACTGCTGAAAAGTCACATGGATTTCAAGGGCAACAGTGAAACCCCATGTGGACATGAGCAGGCACTTGAGGCATACGCAAACGGGAGGACTTAGGACAGATCCCCATAGCAATGACCACTGGTCATCACTGGGAGCGTTCCCATTATTGCGCCCTGGTCTGAAGTTGCAGCTGTTGCTCAGCAATAGTGGCAGAGAAGAAGCCATAGGGTCTAAGTATTAATGTTCTCTATATCTTTATAGGTAACCTCTTAAGTGTGTGAAAAGCTTAACTAGAAATGAGAAGTTCTAGGATAATCTGTAGTTCTATACAAAAGTAAAACAGATAATACAAAATACTGCAAACAATATTAGTATTATGGTTACATAAAATTATAAATAATTGATAATTAAAATAAAACCACAAATAACCTGCCTAGTTGTCAGCTTGTGCTGCCTGATCTGTGCATTTTAGCAGATCTAGTTAGGTCTGGCCATGCTTCCATATACTTATTTTCACTGAATTCATACCATTTGCATGTAAAATCAAGCAAATAACATATTAACAAAATAATAATAAAGTGTCACTTGCCTTGGATTCATAGGTTTCATAAAGTTGTTGTAGTGTTTGCCCCAGGCCACCTTGTGTCATATTGATGAGATATTTACTGAGTCGCCACGCGTGACTCAGGGAATCCATGTACATGTACTCCAGGCCCAGCCCAGCACTTTCTTCTTCTGTAAATTTTGGTAACTTGTAAAGAACAAACCTGCAAGGGCAAGAGTAACATTTTACAAGCTGTCCTGTTTCAGTGCATGAGTTGGTGCCTCCTTCCCACCTGAGCATTTAAGGCCATGGAAGACGCCTACGTAGGAGTCGTCCCAGTGTCAGCAGTGTGCGGTGTCGATAGTTCAGCCCAGCTTAGGAATCAGGAGCAGTTCAGGGGCATGATACTTTCTGCAGCTAAATTTGTTCTGCTTATTAGCAGCCAAGAGGGGCTGGTCGTACACCCAAACCCTGCAGTCAGGCTGCTGCTGGTACTCCAAAAGAGCTTGTTTTGCCTGAGGTCTCGTTTGCCACACATGAGGAAGCCCTTGCTGGGTTAAAGTGCAGATAAGGGCCTTTTTCCACAGAGCTTTATGGTGTGGGGTCCTTCAGAACCACCACTGCTCGCAGAACAAGGTTCAGTCTCTTCTGTTTTGTACTTGAGCGCCCTGATTGCAGCTCAGCTTCCGAGTGACACGCACAGAAACCTGCAGCGACGTCCCTTGGAATCACCCTCAGCCACCAACCCACTCTTGCTCCTACCTCTGGAGAAGAAAGAAAGGTTGACCTTGAACCTCAGGTCCAAACTCCGTCTGCATTTCTTATGGTCAACAAGGACACCTTTTACCAACAGCTTATATACGTAGATATACATATAGGTATGTACGTAAATAAACATAAAGCTGTGGGATAATGCTATAATACTCTTCATAACAAACTCACACTCTGCTGAACTACTGTATGCTCCGTATTTACAAGCTATGAGCTAGAAAACAGATTTTCAGAATTTTACAGTGCTCAGTATTGTCAGTTAATGCTTAGTACACATTAATGTATGTGATGAAGTAAACAGGTTTTGCCAGGACACAAGTCCATGAATTAGCTGCACTATAATTTACTGAGCTATTTTCTTTGAGTGTTCATTTAAGCAATTTGTTACTTAGGTCAACATAACAACTCAGTGACATTATTTTCAATTCTAGAGTACAAAGATGGACCCTAACTCCACTTGATACTTTAAATATATTGGAAGGAATATGCCTTGCACAGTTAATATACAGTCTAAAGATGGTATAAAATACATTCTAGAGAAACAGAAAAGTAGATAAAAAGTGGTGGGAAAGCATTTGCTAGAAGAACATTTGATACATGGAAAAGGTACACACACAGCCAGAAGAAAAATTTAAATCCACCTGCATTGCCTCTGAGTGATGTTCTTTAAACACCTCGGGAAAAATTGTTGATGATGACAGATAACAAAGAAGATTAAGGAAGTGATTTGTGTAATAAGCTTGATGAGAGCATTAGATGCATGAGGAGTCATGAAAATCCTTTTATTGGAAATTAAGATTTGGAAAGGAGGTGAGCAGTAGTAGTTATAATAGTAAGAGTTAATCCAAGAAATAGTCTGTGAAGCCTTCCAAGCTGCTTTGGAATATTTTGGAGGGTTTATGCTCTGGTGTTCACAGCCTAGCACCAAGCAAGCATGACAATGCTTGCACATAGGACTCTGGATATATTAATAGTTCAGCTATTAATATAAATTGCTTGTCAATTCCCAGCTGATACATGTTTTGGCCATTTTCAGAAAGTTAGTTGAGTGCATAAGCAATTTTAAGTTGCATAAATATCTTCAGTGCTATTTGTGTGCAGGAAGTTTCTCAAGAGCTTAAGGATTTGTGTGAGCAGAGTGGCAGTTATTATCCTGAGAACCAAGGAGAAGCAAAGGCATAAATGGCAAGGATCTGCTCATGCCTGATTAGGCTTCTCATGATTGAACTCTAAGTTACTAACCACGTTTTTCAGTAAAAAGCAAGAATTTCTGAAGTGCAGGTGAAATGCAGACAGTGACACTATTAAAAAATTATCAAGTAGTTATATAGTTTTGCTTCCAGTCTGCAAAATGCTGTGTACCGGGGAAACAACTTCCATTGCCCTAAGTGGAATTAAAAAGTATCCCTGGTTTTAAGGATGGACTTGGCACTTCTCAGAAAGCAATCCTATAGCTTTTACTTGTGTGATAAGATTCTCACTACATACAGTGACTAAAGACATCAAGAAAAAAGACATTCTGTTCTCTTTAGAGCTGATCCTATGATCCTCTCTACTGATAATACCTATATAAGGTGCAGTAAAGATGGTGAGATGGGCTCTTAAATGACATGAAGCAATGGATGATATCGATAGCCCCTCCACTTAGGCAGAGATTTTAAGCAGATTTGGGGGAAAGATGTTATCAGATCACAGAGGGCAAGAGATTCCTTCCAGTCAGTGTCAAATGCAACAACTGCAAGAGTATTAGTAATTAGCAATGAGTAATATGGAATATTGTGGAATGACACCCCTTAAGGACTCGTGCAAACGTCCTGCTAGCTGAGTGCATTAGCTGCAATGCTCTATTTGTTTGAAAGGGCATCATAACATCTGGGTGAGAAGAAGCTTTCTTCAGCAGTTTCACTTCTGCTTCTCCTATCAGTTTCACAGCAACTGAATCCAGCACCCAGCAAAAGCTGACTGTTTCATAATAATGACTTGAAAATAGATATGTTTCTCTTTCATTTGCTCATGGCACATTTAAAGATAATTCCTCTCTTCTCCCCCATAACTGGTTGGATGGGAGAACTGCTTCACACACAGCACTGTGCAGCAGCAGCAGCCTGTTTCCCATCTGGAACTGGCCTGACATCAGTGTTCACACAGGCAGAGGACAAAACTAGATAAAGATTTTAGAGAATTCCTTAGAGAACTTTGGTATCTGGATTTAAGAAATAGATGGTCAAGTATATTCTTTTGGCTTGATCCTAAAGCCAGGCAGATTCATTCTGCAACAAATAATAATAATTATAGGGAAAGGAACTTAATCTTACCTTTAAGTTCTTATCTGGCTGCATACACAAGAATCTGATTCTGAAAATGTCATTATCCAAAAGTGCCTGGGCACAGGTGACAAGTCATAGGGATGGGCCAGACCCTCATTAAGTTTGATGCTAAGCCAGGACACAGCAAAGCGGGTGCTTAGACCCATGCTGCACATTCCATGCTACCTATAGTGTGACTAGTCCTCTGCTTTCCCTTGAACTAGTTCTATGCATAAAGAAAGGGGCATGTTTAAGTATTACAGGAACAGTGCCTACTCCTTTATCTTTTGTATCCAAATGAATCATTGTTCTGTGAGAGAAACTCTTTACTTTTTTAATTAGTTGATACTTATCTTTGGCAAGCTGCAATTGTTTTTTTTAAGAGCACTCATTTCACTTTTTAAACCTGGGTTGGATATTATGTACAGTAATTACACTTTGCATCTTTCATCTTCAAAGTGCATTAATCTAATTAATCATTTAATGCCCAAATTTATGTTCACCGCTGCCAGGGTGGCTGCTAGCAGCACTAAAGTGCTGGCAGCTCTGGAGGCTGCAGAACGACATCTCCTTCTTAGTCACAAACCACTGAGAGCGTTTTCCCACACTGCCATGTCTGTCTGCATTCCTCTGCCTCACCCTGATCTGACCAGGAGACGGTTCAGCTTCATTTTACCCTCAGCCTCATTTTACCTGTGCACGAAGGGCACAGATCGCACCAGGCTGCTGTTTGGGTGTGAGCAACGAGGTTACGGCCAGGACAGTGACAGTCTTCCCCACTCATCTGAGTTTGTTTAGCAAGGCAAGATGCTGCCTTTGCCAAAATGTGGGTGCTGAGGTGACCGCTGTAGATCTGGAGCGTAGGCATCAGAGCATGGGTCACACTTGGTTGATTGTGAGAAACAAACACTTTGTAAACTGGCGATTCTTTGCAGTTAGTCATGATGTACTGGTGTGGTTAGTTGTAGCCTAATGAAATCAGCTTACAATAACTTATCCTAGATTTTCCAAACTCAAAATTCAAGTATTACTCATAGGCGGATAGGATTAAGGCAGCGATTATTAAGCATTACTTCTCAGTGATCTGCCGACTTCACACAGTTTAATCTTAAGCATTTTTTACTCTTCCAACATTTCTTTTGTTTACTTACCAATCAACAGGGTTTCCATCTTCATTTCTGCAGGAAATTTCAGCTGCCCCCAGGGATATGGTGGTGGAAAGAAGTAATAGCAAAACAAAGTGACACCACATGCATCTCTCAGTCATTTTGGTCTGTCTGCACAGAGAGAATGCAGGGCAGATTCTGAAAGGAGAAGTTGATAACGTGTTTCATTAACTGTCAGCTCTTGCCATGATGTAGTAAACATAGCAGAGTCAGCAGCTCGAGCCTGCGGTCGGGGCAGGATGTACCCGTGCGGCAGAGACGTCACCCGGCACAGAGCTGTGGTGACTTTGCAGCATTTTGGGGGGCAAAATGACATTTGACCAGTGATATTTCTGAGAAACATGCTTTTATATTTTAGAAGGTTTTATTTTGAATATTCAAAATATCTAATGTATTCTGCTTTCAAATGAGCTGTAGATACTGAAACGCTTGTTTTTCTTTCTACTGCTCTGTGAATGGATTATGATTTTTTTACAACTGTCCAAAAACCTACATTTTTCAGAGAAGCAAACAAAAATGAGTTTGTTTTGATCTCACTCCTGCTCCGCCCAGCCCTTGCACTCAGCACACCATTAGTGCCATTCCTGCCAGGACAGCAGAGTTTCCTGTGAAGTGCTGACCTCTCCCAGATCCTGACTTTGTCCGAGAGGGAATCCCTACTTTGTCTGGAGGGACCTGAGCCTACAGATAGTAAGAGAAAACTCTCTGACCACAGTAAGTGTTGAAAAATACCTTCTCCAGATGTCGATATCAAGTATGAGATATTTCAACATCACAGAAAGTTTAGTGCGATAAACTCCAAATGTTTTAGTATAATAGAAATGCTCACAGCGTTCGCAGTATTTTTGTCTCCCAATACTATAACAGATGTATAAATTGGACAGTGTTTAACTGAAGCAGGATAAAAGTGAACGGAGCATAATGCCAACCACAGCAGCGATTGCAGAAAGTCCCAATTTTGCAAGTGTAGCTGCTAACCTGAATTTTGCTGCTCAGGCTCAGCTGTGATTCCTTTTGTGAGAGAGATCAGCCTTGCGAAAAAAAAAAAATGTGACAAAACATTTTCCACGAGTGCAGCTTGGTCTTTCCATTTATCACTCCATTTTTCCTCCCTTTCTGGGGAATCACAACGCGCATAAACAGGGTAATAAAACACAGAAAGCTGCCAAGAAGCCGAGGGCTGTTGTGTTTTCTGTGGGGAGGCCCTGCCCACTCACCAGAGGGCCGCTCGCAGCGGCAGGGCCGATGTTGGCGCTGGCTCCGTGCAGCAGCAGGGCTGATGTTGGCGCTTGCTCTGGCTCGAGCGGCTCCGCAGTCGTGCCAGGCCTTGCGGCCCGCTTGGCCTCGCGGCCCCGCTCCACACAGGCCTCACACGCCGGGCACCTTGCGGCTGGCAGAGCAGGAAGCGCTGGGAATCGGCTCTCGGTGCCAAGGGAAGTCAGAAATGGCTGCGCAGAGCCCAGCCCAGCCGGGCTGCGGGCTTGGCGCTGGCGGAGCGAGGACAGGAGGCGCCGGCACAGACCTGCCCGCCCTCTGCAAGAGGCACCCGCGGCGACGGGTTGTGCTGGGACCTGCTGCTTCCAAACAAAACGAGACACAAAGGACACAGGAAACTGTATATGGTCACGCCTAACCCAGAGAAATCAGAGATATCTGTGCATTACTACTCAGATTGAATCATCTGCCTCCCCTCCCAAACTTCTAAACTCTATCACAGCTGCTAGTGGAGTAATAATATCTTCCTACAGGTTTTTGGTTTTTTTTCCCTGCATTTCCTGCTTCCCTGCATTTCATTCATCACAATGCACATGCTCTCGTTGCAGATCAAGGACGTAGAAGTCCTCAGCTGTGAATATGGCAAGAATACAATTAAGTTCCTCCGCCTTAAAAGAGAAGGCAAGAAGCACTTTGTTAAAGAAGTGGAAGTTTGCACCCATCTCCGGCTGACCTCTGCCCACGAGTATCTGGAGGGAAACAACGCTGCTGTGATACCCACAGACACCATAAAGAACATTGTCCTTGTGTTGGCCAAAAAAAATGGGGTATTTTAATTTTTTTAACTAGCCTTGCTGCAACCTGTGACGTTATTTGTAGCTTCTTTTTTTTTTTCGTCTTGTTATACTTCTTTTGTTTTTCCCCAAAAATGCATCAAAAGAATATTCTGTCTTCCACATGTGTATGTTAGATTGGCACTAAGACTCCTTCAAAGATTTGGAAGAAATCTTTTTCCCCTCAGTAATTATGCTGAGTCCAAAGGGTAACTGAAACACAAACCTTTCAAATCTGAGTAGCCCCAGTTTTGAAAATGTTATGTACCCACTTCCATGTTTGAGCACAGAAACATGGAAACATCCTTAGTTCTCCAAACCTTAATTTCTCACAAAGCTAGAGGCAGCATTTTGAGGCAGCTTTCTATTAACACTTATATATATATGTATAATACACATTAATGTAACAGCACATAATACTGCCTTATGACTCCTCTTAGTTCTGTTAACTATGCAGGATGTTAGCGCCTTCAGTTCAATGTATCATAACGACAATCTGTGGACCAAGTTCTCAGTCTCAGTCATGAAATTCCATCTTTAGCCTATACAGCTGAATCAGAGTATCACAATGATTTTTTAAATGTTATATTCTCAAAGGATCAAGCTTGTATAGTAGTTCCTCTCAGCCCAAATACTTCATCTCACTACACTTAAAATGGGAGATTTTTGATGTGAATCTGAAGCTTCTATTTGCACCTTATGCTGCAAGCCAATGAAATGACTAGGCATACAGTGTGAAAAAATCAGAATTGAAGAAAATGTGTATTTTAACCAAACTGATTCTCCCCAAATATCTAGAAATATTAGAACAATCTACTCCTGTACTTGAGGTAATTGCTGACTTGTAACTGTATTTTTTGTTGTCTTAGATCCAAACTATAGAACAATTTGCTATTGATATCTGCAAATACTTCATGACAACATTTTGTCAAGTGGCGTATGTCAAAACCTACATTCAAGAAGTGCCATGGCAACGGCTACAGGAGGTATCTAAAATACAGTGCACTGATTTTGTTTACGCTCCAGCCATTTGTTGCCTTTTCAGTTCCTCTTTTCAAGTTTGGATACAATTCACTGCACTTTTACTTACATGTCTGCTCTACATTTGTAGAATGGCATTCCTCATATCCATTCATTTATATGTGTTCCTGAGGGGATTCGCTTTTGTGAAGCTGAGCAGTGTAAAAATGGTGAGAATTTTTTTACTTTCCCTGCATTTGTGAGTCATTAGTTGCAAGGAATTCTTTAAGTCAAGGCTGTGCATTTGAATATGAGATAAATATACTTCAAGGATCCTCGATAGTATCTGTACTACATTAATATCTGGATATTCCTGCCTTAAACATGAGCAAGGAATTCATCAAGATCTGAATAAAATCCAGGAGGCAGTTTTGTAAAGCTGTAGTAAATAACAGGGGAGAGCTGTTACGATGTGATGTCACTGTTGCTTTTTGAATTAGGTTCAAAGAGATACACCTCATTGGACCCAATTCAAAAACAACAATGAATGTAAAGAAGAAGAAAAACACTTATGTAAAATGTAGCTTTGATCATTTCCAGTAATGGAGGATTTTAAAACATTCTAAACAACTACATCATTTTAAAATATCCGTCACAGTAAAACTATTTCCAGTATCCATTCCTGTAAAGACATAATTTAATATAACAAAGTTTGTCACGTCAAAGGCATGATTACCATGTATTACCATGTACATATATTTGAGGATTAGCTTTGAACTAGCTAGAGTGAGCACCAAGCACAGCACAGCAGCGGGGGCTTCAGCCACAAACTCAGGCTCTGGATAGCTGTGTGTGGCAAATAAGTCTTCTTTTCTGTTTTTGTTTTGCTTTTTTCATCTGGTTTGTGAAATTTTCATGTCGTGGTTTTGTGCCATCTAGAGAGCTAACGATCTGAATCTTTTTTAGCATTTGTCCTGGCTCTAACAGGTCGAAAAACTGGTTGGTCCTTAGAAAACAATAATCCACCCATGCACAGGTGATCTGAAACGGCATATTTTATAAATAGTGGCTAAGAGCAGAATCACTGTCTGTTCGAACCTGTGGGTGGCATCTGTGAGCAGCAGTGCCAGGACTGTGAGGAAGCTCAGCTGCAGCACTGGCGCCGACCCTCTGGCTTTTACTGATGCTAAAGTCGCAACAAAATGGACGTGTGAATTCCTGCCTCAGTCTCTACGTCTGTGTTTCCACATCACTGTAGAAAAGTTCACGGCATCTCCTCTATGCCACAGCCCAAGTAGCCTATTTTATTTCCCTTTAGTCTAAACAGGACTTGCTGAATTCATATGGCAGATAACCAGCGTAGGGCCCAGGCCAAGGCGGTGAGATAAAGCGTGTCCTCCGCTCTCACTGACTGACATTACAGGTCATTTGAAGGGGTTCTCTACTTTCCAAATGGACCTCTGATTTCAAGGATTTCTATCTTGTTTTTCACCTTCCCGCTAACACCATTCCAATAAATAATTTTATAAAGTAATGAGGCTTGCAAGAGAAGCACAAGTCTATCTTAGAGAGATCCTTAACTGTTCTGGAGCTACTAGGGCAAACATACACAGCCAGAGAGTTCCCTTCATTGTGACTGAAAAGGAGCTCACACTGTCTTGCATTTTTGGATCACAGGTCCTCTGGTTGTTTTTGCTGGAATTAAAGATCTGAAACTTATGAAGACAACACAGTCTGGATTCGAAGGCTTCCATAAGAGTGAATGCACCACACTTCCTGAAAGGAATGACAGGATTTTATGTGGAGAACTCTTCTGCAAATGGTCATACGGCGAATGCAAAGATTTTGATTTTGACTGCGTATGGTATATGTCAAATTAAATATGTTTTTCATCTAATTTATGACCCCAGAGTCCCCCTAAACAACACAGCAGGCTTAAGGGCCAGATATGCTGAGCACCAGCCACTCTCATGATCTCAGAGGAAGTTCTAACCTCTTGCTGCCTGTGGGTGTAAGGCAACCTCTGCCAAGTAAACCTTTGGGGGTAAATCAACTTACCAACTTATCTCTGTGATAGTGTGGACTATTTAAATGGGCAGCTTGTAGTTCAATATTTGGCACTTTAACGGAATGCACTTACACCTAATTTGTTAAATTAAACAAATCTAAACAAAATTTAAACTTTAAACAAAATACTTGCAAATTACAGAGTTGTGGAATAGTTTGGAGGAAAAACACTGTTCATTCATGAAATCTCATGTGCTATCTAGTGGTATAAAAAGACAGTTTTTTTAAAAAAATAGAACACAGTAAAATATTATATGTATAGACACAGAGCACTGACACAAGATTTTGTAATGGCACAATGCTACCTCTAGGAACAAAGTCCGGGAGTGCGTCATTGAGGCCTTCTCTGGGCCACCTGACTGTGGCGAGTACTCACCCTCCTATCAGAAGACTGTCAACAGTATCCAGATGCTCATCCTTTCTAGAGTGCCACAGGTATCTTCTTTCCTTCTTTGACATTTTATTTAAATTACATTGAACACTATTTGTCTCATAAGACTAGAATAAATATATTTTGCTGGCTCTCTGATTGGAAACTGGTGGTCCAGCTCGATGCTCCAAACAAATATGAACAGCCAGAAGTTCAGACCTGAGAAGTGTCAAACACTATCTGTGAAAAAAATGGGAGAAAAAAATCAGTGCTTGGTGGGACGAGGTGGAAAATGAAAGGGGTGATAAAAAAAAAAAAAAAAAAAGGAATCATTCACATGTTCAATTGGTTGGATTTTATCAACATTACAGATTTTGTTTTCAGGTTGCCAATTGTTTTTCTTTCTAGTAAGTGCAAATACCTTCAGGGCATTGGCTAAGAAAGTGCACTAATTCATTGTCCCAATTATTTGCACCGTTTCAGGTACAGGTCATTGAAGTCATGTTGAACAACACTTTTTACAATGTTTTAGACATGAAGAATCTAGGCTTGACCAATGACAAAGAAGTAAGTAAATGCTCAAAATACTACTGTAAAGGACTCTTAAAAAAAGTACTTAGCTTAAAAAATAAAAAACACCCCAGCTGCAGAAAACACTAACTCTAAAAGAAATTTAAAGTGATTACAGGAGAAAGGAGCACACAGAAGGTGCTGGAGGCCGAAAGAGTCTGTAAATACAGTTACAAGAAGCCATCTGAATTGTTCCTCTTTACTGAATTTGACTTCTAGTGATAATGTCAGCTTGTGCATTTGCAATCAAGCAGATCATATCAGATTGTCCACAGACAATTTGAACTGCTACCCCTATATGGGTTTTTTTCTAACATAATTCTTCGGCAACACCACTGAGGTCAGTAATGAGCTGTCATTTTTCCTTGCTGTAGCAGTGTAACAACTAGGTTAACCAAGTCCATAGGCTAAATAAATATCTAGAAGACCAGCACTTTCCTAGAGCTGTGAAGGGATGGGCTGTTCCTGTAGCCATTGTAGGAGATGTAGGGGACATCCACAGCTGCTCCATCTGATGTCCAGCTGAACAGCTGTCCAAATGCTATCCTTGTGTGCATATCAGAAAGTGGATTATTCAGTTTTGCACCTGCAATTTCGATTTATGATTTTTAGTCTGTTTATTCTGTAGTCTCCCTTCCTAATGCTTGTGATTCTCCTCAATGCTTCTTGTTCTCTTTGCGTGGATCTCTTTGCTAGTGATGTGCTTTCTCTTGAGATAAAAGCAAAATCTACTACTAATGTCCATGAAGGAAGAAAAGGAGAATGATATCAGGGAATGATATTAATAATTACAGTTTCTGCTGGACAGCTATTGCCCAGCACACTCCTCTGAGGACACTGGCACATCCTTGCCTCAGGAATGACATCCATGTTTCTCATTTTTCTTCTCAGGTTCTGATTCCAGTGGAAGCTCCCTATGGCTCCTGCACTTGCACACTTGGCAGAAAGAAGTTCTTGGAAGCACAAGGCCATGTGCTAAAAGTTGAGAAGTAAAGTCAGTTTGGAGTGACAGTGGAAGAAACTAAACCTCTTGGCTGCACCCATACATTCCTGACAAACTTACCGTACAGTTTTCCTGTCCATGTATACTCCTTATTGGTGGTTTCAGTTGCTGACTCCTCTTACCTCCGCTAACTCCTGAGGCTGGCATTTCTAAAGGAGTCTCAGGAATTCAGCTATCAAAGTCTCTCCCTGAATCTCAGTGTGATTTGCAATGTCATTTGCGGATTGAACTCCCTTAAGGCTCTTTTGACAATCCCATCCGGAAACATTCTAGTCAATGAATTTTTTAAACCAGTTATACTCCTATTAATGAAACAGGCAATTAATTTCATAATGCCTATAGAGTGTTTTTGACATGCAAAATGATCAAACCTGAATATTCTATTTATCTTCCATCACTAAAATAATATACAAATGTAAGACCAGACATTTCATTAACATAACGTATCATGACACCTTGATGGCAGTCTACAGAGCTGAGGTCCTGAAGCAGTAACGGAATGGAGATTCAGTCAGACACTTATTGCTTTGTGAAGTACATGAATAAAATGAAAAGTACTTTTAGTATTTCCTTTGCAGCATGAATAGTTACAGCAATTGACTAATTTTCTGCAAGTGTTCTGATTATATGTCTGCTGCTGCTGCTCATCAGAATATGCAGTTACTTTACAACCATTCTCATATTAACCACTGAGGTGTTTGAGGTTTTGGGCTCTCTCTTTAGTTTAATGAAATAGTTTTCCTTAGTCTTATAATCTTGTCACGACTTCTACACGGGCATGAATCAAGCTAATTAATCCTAATACTTCTGGAAGGGCAAGAAGACAGACAGTCGATGTCTGTCTTATTTTCAGTGAATTTAGTCAGCTTTGAGCAGAGATATCAAACTAAGCAATGAGTAATTTTCTCATCTCATGAACTGTAGCTACTACATACTACATTTGCAGCAGAAATCCTACCTAACTGCTTTCAGTTTCTCAGCATGCCATTTTCAGAGAACTTGGTGTGACACCGGAATGTAAGTCTTGTGCTCAAAGTTACTTCTGAAAACAGCAATTCGGTTTCCATGGCAACTTCTCAGTTTAGGAGGCCTACAAAGCTGCCTCGGATATGGTCATTAAATTCACAGGTACTGAAAATGAGTACGATGTCCTGTACTTTGCAAGATAGGAACTTGTCTTGCCTTAGCCAGCAGGACATAGACACAAAGACAAGATGTTACCGTTCACGAGCCTTAAGTACTTCTTAAAAACATCAGGACAAATGATCCAGCCCTGCTATTCTGCTCCGTGGTCACTTGTTGATTCAAAGCAGCTTGATTTACAGCGCTTTCCACTCTGTCCGGGCACACTCTTTCTTATCTTTTTAGAATTGAGTGGTATTGTATTTGCGGGTTCATATCTTACTATTTCTGCTCTTTCTAGAGGCTTGTAATTTATTAATGTATCTTTTAAGGGCAAATAAAGAGCAATTTCAAAAAAACAAAATGACTAGTATATGACTATTTGACCATATGACTATGACCAAATAAGAAATGAAACCATTTACTTTCTATTTATGAATACAAACATTGTAATTAATACAAATATTTTTTAGTTCAGACAATTTTATCTACAAAAGTATTTTTGCCTCTTTCTAAACAAAGTAGATGGAAGTTGCCTACTGTGCTTAACCCAGAGGTGGCTGTTAATGTTTTGCTGATGAAGTTGCACGTAAGTGAAACAAACAGCAGCTACTAGATTTCTTGTAAAACTGCCATTCAAAATGCATTTTCTTGCTGATAACATGGACCTTGCTAGTCTTGGCCTATATCCTGGTAGTTTTTCTATGATGCCTGCAGCCTCCTGCAGAGGAAAAGGAACAGTATTTCATGTGCATAAACACCGTACTGCTGTTCCAGTGTCTGATTCTTTCACATCGTGTCCGCTACCAGCTACCCAGAACAATCCAGGCACAATCCTCCTCTGCTGCTGATCATGTTCCACGTACAACCTACACCACAGAAAAGCAAAACCCACTAGCCAAATTCATCAACTGGTGTCCAGCACAGAAACCCAATGTCACTGTCACAGTACAAGTGATGTCTTCACCAGTCTCATGATTCTACATAGAGTCAGTCTACCTACCTCCTAAAATATAGGAAGTATATTTTATAGCTATTACAGCTGCTTCATCATTTTCTTATTTAAAGGCTTTTATAAATGTTGCATTTATCATGAGCGCGGATTCTAAGCTTAACTGACCTGACCTAAGGTGAGGAGAAAAAAAAAAATAGTGGCTAGATATCTCAACATAGATGCTTTTGCAGTTATAATCCTGCTCTTTTAGCACATGTAACAGCTGACCATCTCCTTCCTGGAAAGTGCACAGCAGTATCTAGAGAGCAAACCTATTAGCTGTTTCTAGCTTAAAAACATCACTCATGTCTCAGCTGTACTCAGAATATAAACTGTTTTGAGACTGCAAGACTGAACCTAACCAGTCAAAGATGGCCTAGAAAGGACACATGCAGCTCACGAGTGTGCATATACACCTGCTATATGTACAAGCACACACATATATGCACAATCCTCTCTGAATCAGCTGGCCTATCAACTGTGACAGTCAGATACGAAACAGAAGGAGCAGGGGTTAGTTGTGATGTGCATTTACTGCAGACTTGCAAAATTTTCTGGCCAGTCACACACTCTTTATTTACCTTCTTTGCCCAGCAAGCTGGGACTTCATTGCTCTTCCTTAATATCAGTCATCAAAGCAACAGGTTAAGCCTGCGGTGGGCTATGTTGCTAAGACAGGCTGAATGTGACAACACTGGGCTTTGCTTCACCTCTCTCTGCAGCCAGGCTCTCCTTCCCTCGCCTGCTGGGTGCCCAGCTGCCACGGGGTCCCAGTGAGGCCTGGCCTGACGGCCTCTCGCCCCTCATTGCAGCTGGGGGGCACAAGGATCCTTCCTCCACATCCCACCAAGGCTCAGGCTGCAGCACAACTGGATGCAATGTCACAGTGGCATGGGCAGGGAAGCCACCCACTTTTGTAGGGAATTCACCATATAACCCCCAGGAACACTATCCATGCTTGGAGTGGCAGAGGAAAGAAAAAAACCAACAATTTGTATGTATGTCAGCAAGGCCCGATGACAGCTCCGTGGCCTAACGCTGCAGCCAGCCCTGCTACGTACAGGTTTCCTGCCTGTGGTGCGGGCGTTTACAGGTAGGAGGAAACAAGGAGGCTAGCAGGGAAGGGGAGAAATATATGGATGGGAAGAAAGAAAACAGAAAACTAGAATAATCAGGGAGAACAAATATAACTGGTATTTGGGCACTTCAGAAATGAAAACAAATTAAAAACAGGATTTGAGGGGCTCAAAACTAGAAGAAGGGGTACACAATATTTTGGGCGGAGGAAAACTGAATAGCACAGCCCAAGGTGCCAGAGTCCTGATGGATTCTCCCACCTCGTGGAGTGACATTAGGCATGAATTCCCATCCATACCCAATGACCAAAAGACAAGAGCTTAAAGTTTAATGACCTTGGCTTCCTGCAACGTTTCAAAATCTTCTACAGATTTTTCTAGCATAGGGAAGCCAAGACTAGCTGACACACAGCATTTTTGCACAAGGGAGGAGGGAGCTGAGGAGATGTGTCCTTACAAAAACAGTGTTGCTACATCTAGGAAAACACCCTCATTTACACTTCTCCTGATTTGGCCACCAGTTGGGCTGCAAATTTAGCTATACATTCCCTCATCTTTACTCCCTTCCTCCTGCTGCAATCCCCTAGCAGATGACACAGCGTATTTGACTGGTGGGCCTTCCCCGCCTCTTCATGCTTCACTCACTGCAAAGGCAGGGGTGCCCTCAGCATGCTAAATGTCAGGCAGGGCTTACAGCGAGGAAGTTGGCTTACAGCAGCCATCTGCAAAGGGGAAGAAGACGTCTTGAGATCAGCACAAGGCCCCCAAGATCAGGAAATCAGTTGACCTGCTGACAAGCAGCTATAACTGCTGACTGTTCCTGTGTGTTCTCTCATGAATGCAGCAAATAAACACAACAGTCTCCAGCACTTACCAGCAGCTTTCACCAGTGATGAAACTCTCACACGGAGATCAGAGGCCACTTAGAGTCTTCATGTTGTCCCACTGGGGTCTCCAGGTATTTGATGTTGTGGTCACGTTAACAGCATTTACCAGGTAATGTTATTCTGAGACTAAGCTGAACACACAGCTGGTATCCAAAGGAACATCATTAGATCCAATGCTTTCCTAGTTACAGGGGTTAAGTGAAAAAATAATTTAATCTTTCCATATTTGCACATTAAGCAAAATGCAGCTTTTCCCGACAGAAACAAGGACTACCTACTAAAACAGCCTGCCCGTTGGACTCCAACGGCGACTGCCCTTGCAGGCTGCAGTGGGTTAATCAGCATTGCTCTCTGAAACCCTGGGGGAAGCTGCTCTCGCAGCTGAGCACAGAGAGGAAAGCGTGTGGAGGCCCTTGGAGAGACAGTGAGGAATGGAGAGGCTCTCCTGGCTCCAAGCACCGAGTGCTCCAGCTCTCTGCTAGATGCAGCAAGGCCAATCCATTGCCCACAAAACTGCCTCGAAATGCAGCTGGGAGAGCACAGCAGACTATACCCGATAGCCTGTTTTCTACTGAGTCAGTGATGGCTACAATTTTTACTCACATGGTGAGAATCACGGTAGTTTCCACATGTCTTATGGGCCAAAACTCTCTGCTAGAAAAGCAGTTCCTTCCTTTCCGACTCGGAAGTCAAGAACTAGCTTGCACATAAGCTGGTATTTTTTTCCTTTCCAGCTTCATTGCAGCCTTCACATTTCAATCATTTAGGATGTGTAAGACAATATTGCCATAAAAATGGGAAACATTAATCAGCTTTGTAGCTTCTACCATGATCTTGTAAAATGAGCCCCCTCCTTTTCAAATAATTATAAATGCAACTTGAGTGTACCAGGAGAAAGTGTTGAAGACTCCATTAAACAGGGGAATGACCTAGCAGAATCTAAATATACTAAAGAAAGAAACAAACAAACAAACAATAGTAAGAGGGTTAATTGAGTTAATTTAGCAGGTAATTGCTGACAGAGAGGACCCTAAGGTGCCACTCTGCCGGGCCCTTCCTACCAGGAGCGATGCATGGGTGATACGCCCTTCGCTACAGCTGCCAAGTCTTGTGCTGTAATTAGAAGAACAGAGAAGTTTCTACAAAGTGATAAAACAATGTGCAACACGTTAAGGCAAACTATTCTGAAGAGAACTGCTACGAACACAAGCATAAGAAAGATGACCAAGTTTTCCCTGGCGAGAGAGCTGGAGAGGCAGAACCACCACCTTCCTGCCTTGCTGCCAGTGCCCTTGTACTTGCTCAGTTTGTGGCACTTTGGACACAAAGTGCTATGGCTCTGTGCAGCCAGAATTGAAGAGAACAGAGGACCACTGCCATTAGAGCTGAGGAAAACCACCAGGGTGTATTTCACAACTATTATACAAAAAGAAAAAAAAAAAGGCATAGTGCTTTTCAATGATTTTGGAAAATTTTACACAGATGCAGAGAGTGGCACTATCTTAGGGGGCCAAGAGAGGGGAGGGCGAGGCAGGTCCTTGGCTGCAGCACACATCTCTGCCCTTGTGCTGATGTGCAGCAGGTGAGGGGGGCCCAGAGCTGCTCTGCTCCCTGAAGCTGCCTCCAGACCTTGCTCCCTGAGAGGGGAGCGGCCCCTCCCTGAGAGGGGAGGCCGCTCTCCAAAGTGCTAATTCCATGTGAAAATGGGGAGAGCTGCACTGCTGACCCTGTGCCCACCCACATACCCGCTGGCAGCTTAACCAGCCGCCACGTGGGTGCAGGGATGTTTTAAGGAAAGGGCTGTCTCCCACTTGCAGGATTGAGGGCACGCGCGTTACCTCGGCGCCGTGCACGGCTCGGCACTGCCGCAGCATCCAGTAATGCCCCTCAGCCACTTCCTCAGCTCAGCAGCAGCTGCGCTCTCCGCAAGAGGAATGGCAGCTAAAAATAACCTGGCTTCGGCTTCCTCTTTCAAAGCACTCAATCTGCTTTAAAAAGATTTTGTTTTTCCTCCCAGAAACAGCAAGGAGAAAGTAACGGACAAAACCAGGATGGTCACCTGCGCAAAAAGAATGGCAGTGTTAGAAAGCTCAAATAACAATAGGATACCACAATGAAGATCAGGGAGAGAGAGGGGAGAAAAAAAAAAAAAAAAATTAAAAAGAAAAGGCTCTATCTGCAGAAAATCCTTCAAATTCCCTTCCAGGATTACAGTGAGCTTTCGGTTATGCCTCTACTTGCATGAACCAGTTTGCAGTGCTGATCAAAAGAGGAATACAATCTGGAGGCTTCTGAATCCAATTCTTCAGCTCATTAAAACACAGCAAAAGAAAGTGCAGTGCTCAGTAAATGAGCCCTCAGGGCTTATACAGTGAAGGTTTTTACTTCCTGATGGAACAAATATTTTTTGCTTATAATTCTATATAACTCATAGATTTACAAAAAGCATCTCTACCACCCCAAACAAATGGGGAAAAAGAGGTTATTCAATTCATCTTTCAGTAATGCAGTACTAAGTAATTTAGTCAAACAATGCCAGGAACACAGGGCTGGTAGGGGTCTACTGACTGCTGCAGACAGCTGCTTCATGTTATCCTTTCCATAAACAGATTTTGTTCTATATTAAAACATTTAAGAGTTTCACATACAGATTTTCAGTTAGTCTGTAACCAGTCAGATACAGACTGTACTTGAAAACTCCCATCTCTCTGTTTGAACCAAGCCTTCCAGAAGATCCCTGCTCCCAGCAGGTATCCCTGGACACCAACAAACTATAGACAGAGTTATAGGCAGAACATGGACTACAACACACAAACCAGCTGCTAAGAGATGGATGTCTAGAAATTGATACAGTACAAGGGACAGAGAGGAACGGTGAAATATCCCTGCCTCCTACCATGTGTCTCATTCCGAACAGAGCATACAGGACAGGGTAATGTTCAGGAGCTGTACAAGAAAGCACATTGAGGTACAGCTCATGCATTATGTAGCTCACTGTGAGCTTTACCTACAGCTCAGTTGTTAACGTGGTTTTATCCTCTCCCAAATTCCAACACAAGAAATCATAAGCAATTCCCTTGGCACTGGAGCACCCACACCTTGCATTTGTGCTGAAGATGCCACTTGGGCAGGATCACAGGAGCCCCTTCATGCCACAGAGCAGACAGCGCTGCACTCGCCTCCTCTCCCATCTTAGCAACGTCTCCTCACATCTCTCGCCACCTCATTTCCAAATTCACCTCTCCTCTTGTTTACTGCTTCCCAGCTCCTCCGCTTCTCTCCACAGACACAAGCACAGAGGATGCTGAGCCTGGCCAGGTCAGGCTCTAGCTGCAGGGTCCCTCTCCCAGGCAGCAGCTCCAGCAGAAGGGAAGGGAAGCACCTAAGTCCCTGCAGCCGTGCCCAGGGCTTCGCACTCACGCTCAGCACTGCCTAAGCAAAGGCAAATCACTGAACCGGTTAAATCCACGGCAGAGGGAGTTACCAGTAAGCACAAGAACACAGGATATTAAGTCATTTTTGGTACCTTTTAATAAGAAAAAAGAGGGGAGGGGGAAGGAAAGGAATCCCTGATGCTCTGCAACAAAAAAAAACAGAGAAAGTAAAAAAAGCTGTAAAGTAAAATGAATCCAAACACAAGCAATGTTTGATTGGGATATAGCAAGCAACTTATCAAATAGGGAATGGTTCAGACTGAACAAGACTCTCTCTTAACAGTATATGTATGGTGACAAGACAGCATCTTGCAGTTTTTTTAAAGCAACTATTCCAACTTTGGATCAAAAAAAAAAACTATTACAACACCATGACAGACAATAATAATGTGCAGAATTTTACTCTTTATTTGTTTTTACAAATTTCTGCATAATGTTAGAAAACATTTATTATAAAGAAAACAGGAATAAAATGAAACTCTTTGTTTTTGTAAAGCAACATAAACTTTTAAAAGCCAACTGTACTTTACATAGAACTACTATTAAACAGGTGAAAACAAGAAAAAAAATTAAGACAGCAAAATATACACAACCCAGTTTCACCTGTCAGCAACACCTTCTGCTATCGAAGGGGCTATGTTAGTTGTATATACAGCTTTAACCATTGCAGCATACCACAAGTAAACCTTAATAAGGTCAAAAATAGGGCCCTCTGCAAAAAAAGGGTGAGTTGGCAAGTCTCAGTCTCATCCCAAAATCGTAAGTAGTAATAATTTCAGTAGGTCTTTAATGTGCACCAGAACATGCTTTTATTCGTTTCTCTTGCTCGGGATACAGTGCTGTAGTTATCTCAACAGGCGCTCTGACAAAGCCTAAAAGAGAAAATTGTTATGCACCATGGAAAAAAACACACGCCACCTCTCTCAGCTCAGACTTGGTATACAGTATATTGCCAACTCTATCCAATAGGATATATATCATTGTAATTTGGTTTAAACTCTTAATAGATATATTCTCTCTTTACAAAGTTCCACCACATGAAACCAAATTGCTTATTTATTGTTTGAGGCACAACATGACCCCAATTAGACAATTCGCTATAAAGAGTTGTTCTTTAGATGTTGTCTCTGTAGAGGCTTTATGTGATATTCATAGATTTTCAACGCAGGGCCCAGTTTTAAATGAAGTCCAGTCAGCACATCATTCCTTGTCATCAACAGTAATGATTTGCCATCAATCTCCTATAAGAAGAATTAAAGAGCTGATGAATACAAGATGGAAATTAACAGGTGAGAGGAGTAATGCAACAAATGGAAGATTACTATGGAGGAGCTATGAAAAAAATAGTAACATTTGTTTTTCTAAAATTTGATTTGATAAATTAATTGTTAAATTCTGCTAATAGGCTGGCTTTCAAGTGCTCATCTGTGCTAAGCACAAATGCTATTTAGTCAAGCACAAAACCTGAAGCACTTGAAAACTCTTCTCCTTTTAAATCTGTTTCAAGTTAATAGGTACAGATTGCCTAATTATCCATCATAAAGGGAAAGATGTTCTTAGGAGGAAAACACTGAACTGCATGTCAGAAGAATTACCATTGACAGCAACAGGCAAGTTTGGACTAGTCTTGTCGTTACCTGCTGTCATCTCTGGGTGCCTATTTTAATATGCTGCCCTTCACGTGCCTCCTTCCTGCAGATTCTGCAATCTGAAGACAGCCCCACCACGGAATTTCACCCTCTGGAGGAACTTCTCTTCCTCCACTGACAATGACAGAGGAAAGCAGGACATTTGTTCTCTCAGATGCCGGCCTTCTGACCTAGTTAGATTGTGAATTGCTGGCTTTCGGAGGTGGGTGGAGGGAGGTTCCATCTCAAAACCTTGTCATACTGTCACAAATTAACTGTGAGTTTTCCAAGATCAAAAAGCAAGAATAAAAACACACACATCTCAGCTGCCACCTTTATTTTAAGAGGTGGGGCTGTTGTTGTCTTTACACGGCTCTCCACTTGAGTCCTGCTACCCAGCGAGCAGGAGCTACACGTCCAGAGCAGTGCACAGCCCCTGCTGCCAAGGTCCCCAGAGCCCAAAACAGCGCACAGCCTTACGGTGCTCTCCTGCACTGCACTTTATCTTGGGGCTTTAAAATAAATAACAATAAAACAAATAACACAACATGCAAAACATGATTTTGAATTTGATATAGCGATAGGAAACAGCCAGTTCAACTGCTTGCATATAAGGTAGTTGTCTGTTACAATATAGTCATCTATCAAACTATACTGGCAGATTTTGTATTTTTAAGACTTATGCCATTTTTATAAGCAATATATAAAACCATCCCACAGCAGTTTATGCCACTGCAACATCTACCTTATGAACATTAAATACTGTCTCACAAATGTCACAGATCACCCTAATGTCTTATTAGTTCAGCATTAATTTGCCCAAACTGATCTATATCATTTGCTAAAAAATATAAACACTAAGTGCATAAAAAAAACTTGTCACAGTCAAAGATTAAGTGAAAGTGGAATTTCTTTAAAACTTTACAACACAACATAATACAGCATTTCTTAAAAAAAAAAAATCAATATTTTACCCAATTATGACAGATGCCTCCTTCCAATTACTGTTGAGAATGTTAATAGCTAGAAAGTTTCTATTCTGCCTCTTCCATTTGTCAAAAACTTCTCATGAAAATTGCGACTATCAGCTATTTTGTTCACGTTTAAGCCTGATCTAAAGTTCCCTTTGCTGCTCAACGATGGTGTGAAGGATGAACAGACTTAGCAAAGCCCCATAACATTGCTCAGAAGAACCTTACTTTGGCTGCCCTCCTAAAGCCACTAGCCCTCACTGCAGGGCGCTATTGACACGTACGTTCCCCATCTCTGCAGCCTTCTGCCCAGCAGTTGCCAACTGCTCTGCAACATTCCTGTGCCAGCCTCACCTTGCTGCAGTGTAAGGGAGGAAAGGGAAAAAACAGATTGGTTTTTTTTTTTTTTGGTGTGCCTCTTTTTCTTAAAAGTTTTAAGGCACTCTCTGGTGCTGCTAAAGAAACATGAATGCTAGTACTAGTGAATGTATACACTTGAACTACTTTTTGCTCGTTTACCCATCTCTGCCTTTCAGAGAATTACCTGACAGCTCCTAGCCCAGGACGAAGAGCTCAATTTAGATCCTGTTACACTTATCACATACAATCAGGTCTAGTTTCATTATCCAGGTGTTGAAGGTCAGCAAGATTAACCTGACCGAAGAGCCAACTCAGATGCACTGCCTTGCTGCAGAGCTATTATTAATTTGCACTGACTCAGCACCTTGAAAGGGCAGGCCAATTATTTTGGTAACAAAATACAAGCCTTGGTAACCAATTTCCTGGTTCCCACATGCAAATCTACAGCTTCAGAGAAGATGCTGGAGTGAAGGATGTAACCTCCTTCTCTGTGGAAGACAGCTGCTGCAAGCAAGTAAGGAAACTTTCCCATCCTGTCCCCACACCTTACAGGCTGGTACGGCAGTCACAAGAAGCCATAAAACTGTGAAGCTCTTTGCTGACCAAAACTGCCAGGAAACCATCCATCCATTAGCATGAGCTATCGTGGAGCCCACGTCTATTACATCGAGACAAAGAGAGACCACACGCACACAGCCACAGCTATCCCTGTGATGAACACCACGAAGGCTACATTTGAAGCAGTAACCTGTGGGAAAAGGCTGCATATCAGCCAGATTTTTCTGTGGCAGGCAGTGCGTAGCTTTGACTGACTTCCCTCTGCTAACTTCCGACAAAGGCAGATGGAGGAAAATTTTCCACAGAACAGGGGGGCGTTCTTCAGTTCAAAACTTCTCAGCTCATAGATGCACTGCAGGAAACAGACTCTCCAGATCTTACTCACGCTTTAAAGCACCAACCAGGTCTCTTTTTCCTCCCTTCTACAAGCCCTAAAAAGAAGGCCTGACCTTTTTCCTCAGAGTCCTGCAAACATTCTGCTCCTGGGCAAAGAAAGATTTTCCCCCTGCTCTTACCAACTTCTTTCCCTGTTTGCTTGCACTGCTAAGCCAGGGGGACACAGTAACCCTTTTTCATCCATGCTCTTCAAAAGCAAATTGCTGCTTTTGCAATCCCAGCATTTTATAAACTCATTAGCATATTTGCACAGTGCACTTAGGAAGAACAGAATTACCACTTCTATTTGAAAAAATGAAACAGTGGAACTGAGTGACTTGTATAGCGAGTACTTTCAGGTGAGTACTTCAAATACATACTACATTTTCATCTCACTAATCACATCTTGTGAAGCAATATTGTCACTAAAAGATCACAGCAGTCCCATGGATTTTCACCCCCTAACAGGGACTTTCAAGGTTCTTTACAACACCTCATCATACACTAACCAAATTATCACATCAACTGCAAAAAAATGTGCAGGGTGAGAAGGTAGTGACAGCTGAAGGTGACTGCATGTTTCCTAATGGATTTACCTGTTCTTGAAAAGCATTGGCTTGTTCCTCAAATCCTGCTGTTCTGAAGTAATTCACAACATCAATAACAGCCCAGTCAGCAGGGTCTGGATATCTCCCGTTCTCTACTGAGCTGCAAAATGCAAATCCAGATGAGTAATCACTAAAATATGTGCAGACTATGTGCCAGTTGCTTTTTCCACACACAACCCATGCACATCCTCTCCCTTTCCACTTCCCCAGGAAAAGTATCCCTTGAGATCCCCAAGAGACAGACCAGTCAGGCCCGTTCTCTTCCATTTCAAACACTGACATGGGGCAAATGAGATACCTCTCTTTTCACAAAAGAGGAAAATGTAGAAATCGTCATTCCAGCTGAAAGTGATCAGTCACAATTTTCATCTGTGGAGATGCTGCTTTTGCAGTTGGACAAAGACTACGATGTCTAAGATGCCAAATCCCAGCCTTTCAAGACCTCAGGTTTTAGCCACCAAATATTTAAAAATAAAAAAATAGCAGTGTGTGGCTTAGTGTTTTTCCAGATGACATAGTACCTCTTTGTAACATTGGTAGGAACTACTGGAAACCCCTTTACCTTGTAAAACAGAAAAACAGAACCACCAATGATTGCACTCATAGCTCAAAACAAAATATTTTCCAAAATTGGTTTTGGACTCCTCTTTGGACAAATCTATGGACTTTTTAAACAGCTATTAATCCCAGAAAACAGCTGTTAAACACAACCTTTCAGTGCTTGCTTTAAAGTAATTGCTTTCCATAGCAGTAAAAACAACTGTTGTTGTCACAACCATTTCTGCTGTCCTTATCCTTGTCCTGCATTCCTTGTCCTCAATTTGCCATTTTCTATTTCAGATTTGCCATCTCAGATAACCTTTGTGTATTTGCAAATTCTTGGTGAGAGATACACAATGAAATCCAACTGCTTTCCTTAACTGATCTAGTGGCAGGAAGAGCAAGGCATCTTCCAGAATAAACAACAACTAGAAGATGCTTCCCCAACTAGACATACCATTTCATCTTCAAGTTCATCCCAGATAATTTCTGCTATCATGAATGCTTAGCTGTAGTGCTAATGATGAAACAGCAAGTGACTGCACGCTAGGTCAGATGTCAGGGTTCTGCCCTTTTCATGTCCTGAAGTTTAGACATAGGACTTAGCTTTTCAGCAGCAACAGCTCGAGGACAAGAACAGGTGGCAGCCTTCTGACAGCTCCTTTCTTTCTACCCCTCAAATTTTTCTTTCCCGCTATCACCTCTGTGTTGGCCAGGTTTTGTAAACGTCTGCTCTTAAGCAATAATGACACGTCACTACGATTTAGAAAAGCTTTATAAAGTACAATTTTAAGTAAGTTCTAAACAAATCAAAGGCCCCTCACTTTCCACCAGCCATGATGAGAAGGGAGCAGACTCGCAACGCCCTCAGTCACTTGATTTCTATAAAAATGACAACTTCTGTGACTACCTGAATCTGTGACAGAGGACACTAGCACAGTGACATTCATGTCTCCCCTAACTACTGGAATGCACCATGGAATATGGCAAAAAAAATCTTGCCCTACAGACTCATATGGCGACATATGTATTGCACCTCATGCTGCAATTAGCCTTCTGAAAACTGTAACTTCCACTTACCCCCAGAACACACACACATTTGAGAATAATCAGCTGGAGACTAGAGTTCCTTACTTTTACATATCAAATAATACCCTACTTCATGAACTGCTTCACTGATTGCAATTATAGAAAGTAACACTCTGCAGAACTGAGTATCTGACTCTCTGGCCTTATGAGAGCTGTACCCCCCCTTTGTTTTCTTTTTTTTTTTTTAAATCAAAAGAATGCCTTTCAATTTCTGGTATTGCTCCTATTCTAAGGCTTAAAAGTAAAATGTGCTGTGAACTACACAAAATCTACACACACTTATTGAAGTAGAGTTTAAAAAATTATGTTTAAAACTTTGCATAAAATAGGCATTTCTAAAACGCACTCTATCATTTTGAATGCCTCATTTCCTACTTAAATTAAAAACAAACAAAAAGATCCCAACAATTCAGCAGTAAGAAAGCATAATAAATCTTAAAGATGTCTGATTTTATTATATTTCTCCTAAACAGCTAATAAAAGACATCTGAAAGTAACATCCCTGCTAAGTCTACTTTGCTTACTTCCCAAAGCATTTGAGCTCCAACTAGCTATGGTCTCAAACCTTCTCTTTCACAGTTCTGTATTTCACCTCAAGTGTATTGATTCTTCATGTACCTCTTCTTTCTAGCACAAAGGAATACACAGACCAGACCAGCCCCATTCCAGGCCCAAGTGCAATGACTTCATGGGCTCTACCATAGACTAATCCCAGGAAATAACTGCAAGTTCCTGTCTCAAGGAATACCATCATGCTGAACCTCAAGTAGAGCCAATTTCCACAGCTACAACTGCAAGGGCAGACTCAAGGGCATGTTGCAGACTTTGCAACAGGCTGGGTTTTAACCCACCTATGCCCACAGACTTCTGGCTTCTAGACTTTGCCAGTCTCCTCCTTGTCCTGTTGCTGCATACTCTTTAAACAAAGAAACTGAATTTAGAAGAGCCATAACTTAACCATGCACCTTTTTATGCCAGATATCCTGAATGTTGCAAATCTGTAAAAGGGCTGGCATCTTAAGCTGTGCAACCATATACCAGATGCACTGATTACGAATAGATTTGGCTTGTCTGCTTTTCACCACTGTCCCCGTGCCTTTATTGCCATCATGTGGCAGAAGCAGCAAGGTCTGGTAGGCTATGGCTGTGAAGAAACAGATTTTATCCAATCTATTTATAATCACATGAAGAAAGGGCCAAATACTTGTTTTGTAGATATGTGCACGTACGTATTACATGCTCGTTTTGAAACCACAGCTTCTGTTCAGTTTAATTACAATCCCCATCAGCTTTAAAAAGCCACCTTCACAATTAGTAGTTGAACCTTTATCACTTAAGCCTCAGGGGAAAATAATTAAACGTAAGCTGTCCTTACCTCAACTATTTTGCTGCTTCGAGTCCCAACTGTAGAAACAAGACTGCTAATTGAAGGTGGCTTCTGAGGGACAGGCACAGTATAATCTACCTACTTTCACTGAATAGGCAAATGCATTTTATATTGGTGTGGGATAACCAGTGACTCAAGTAAAGGGAGAATACAGTGATTTTAATGACTGTCAGCAGATCTTTTGATGCTATGTCATAATCAGGTGCTTCATCAGCATCCTAAAACAGTCATTATTTTTATTATTGTTTACATTACTCTATCACCAAGGGGTCTGGGCATTGCCAAGTTTTCTTGTAAGGCTTGTGGCAAAGATCTGAAGGAGAAGAACAAGATGCAGCTTTGCAGGAATACAGAAACTCCTCCAAAAACAGCTTCTACCCCTTAGCAAGCAGCCCTCCACTCTGAAGAGTATCACTAGGTGCTTTGTCTTATTTCCACCACAGGTATCTGGGATTAAAACCCAGCAGGATGGGAGTTTTTCAGCAGACAGTTTAGAATATCCATTTCAGATCTGCTGCTACTTAGCACTGGATAGCAGGCCAGTCAGTAGGGGAAAAAACATCTGTTTCTCTTTGAAAAAGATAAAGAGAAGGAGACCTCCACATAGGACATTTTTTCTCACCTGGCATTGCCTCTGCAAAAGCCACTAGCTGGAAGTACAAAGCCCTTTAAAATCCTGAGACTCCATTTGCTTTGCTGCTTCCCCTTCGCCGAGGCATTTCACCTCTCCAGTCGAAGTGGATGGCAGCAGCAGCTTCCCTCGTATCAGTGGGAAGCTGAGCGGAGGTGGAACGTTGCCTACAGCACGACTTATTCCCCACTCTGCTGAAAGGCCAACTCGAAGGAATCTCTCCAACTTGTTTCTAGCTTCTGCATCTCTCCATTGCTATCCAGCCTCCCCACAACCCCCCTTCAATGAGTTCATTGTCAAGAACTCTTCTATTGCAAAGCTGAAATACAATAAAAATAATTGAGAACAGGGAAACTTGAAAACAAGGAAAGATAGAGGTATCCACTGTTGCCCACCACATTAAGTAAAATGAATTTCCAATTCCATATGCCAATTACAAAAAGTAAATAGAATGGATTCACTTACTTTTTGACATCCAGAGAGCCATTTTCCATGTTTTCCATGTCAAGAGTTAGCATAGGGTAGACAGAGGTATATTGTTTCAGCAACTAAGCAATAAGGAGGGAAAAATAAAAGTTGCATTTGATTATTAGCAGTATGAACAGAGCACCATAACGAAACAGCCTTCTAAAAAGACACCAGCATGTTTCCACCTGAGAGCAAAAGTGCCTTCACAAACTCTGCTCAGGTGCCTGGCAAGGCTGATAATAGCCAATAAAACAGGAATAGCTGAGCTCTACTTCAAACACACGAATCCTTCATATTTGAATATCAAGGATGGTCAAGTTCATTTTAATCCTTTGGCATGCTAACAACTTTTTACCCAAGCCACATATTCACATTTACACAGGGAGAGAGAGGGAGACTGACCCACCATACCTACACAGGCACGTTCCAGGGGGGCTTACTGCATCTCCTATTACACTATCACCCTAGTACACCAGGGACCCAAACAGCTGTACGGGTTTATCCCTGGCAAGGTTTTGAAATCCATATCCTTGTTTTATAAATGAGCAACCTGAGGCACAGATGAGCAAAATGTTTTATACGCGACTCACATTTAGACTGATAAACAGGGTTACAAAATGAGCCCCAGGCTCCTGAGGCCTAAAATCTTATTGCTATGACCACCCTTCCTGCACTAGCACAGTCCCTTCCATGGGCACACTGAATTCAGCACAGGCACACACAACGAACACAGAAAAAAAACCACCCAGCTTGTTTCCCTCCTTGCAGTGTGCCAGAGTGGTTCCCCACACAGCTTTTGCTACAACTTCTGGACCATGCAGAAGTGACTGAGGCCTTTCTGCTGCTGCTGTTCTTAAATAAGTCATTCCTGTTCCACAGAGCTGACCAAGGAGTGACCAAGGACTCAGGATGTTCCTGCTGTAGCATTAATGGACGCTAGGAATGTCACACAGCTCCGGGAAGCACAGCATAGGGAAATCATGCTGTTCAGCTAAAAGTTTGCACAGATGATACCACATAAAAGCACTGCTTAAGAAAAAAAAGAAATAAAAAAGAAAAACAAATAAACGTTCATTATACAGCTAGCAGCACGTAAAGCGCCCGAACCAACAGTTACAAACTAGTCAGCAGAGCGTTTCTCGCGGGGCAGCTGCCCGAGGAGCGGGCTGCCCTGGCGGGGCGCCTCGCGGTTCACCTGAGGTGACTGCAGCAGGGCAGGCGGCACGGGCGGCTCGGCGGAGCCTCCCCTCGGTCGCGGCCGGGCTCGGGGCTGCCCCGGGGCCGGGGTGCCCTCGCGGAGCCGCCCCTCGCCCCGCCGCTGCGTGACAGCCTCCCCGGTGCCCCGGAGCCCGCTCGCCAGGCACCTACCCCACGCTGTCATCTTTTTTTCGGCGTGGGGGAGCCGGGGAGGTAGAAGAGCAAGGCAGAAACACGTACCTAGGAGCAACTAGAGCCGCGCATGGCGGCGGAGCGGCGGGGCGCCCGGCTGCCGTCCCCGCGCCGGCCGCGGGGCGCTCCGCGGCGGCTCCTCGGACACGGGCAGCAGCCCCGCC
>JAUBOD010001063.1:1571242-1600166 GCA_032353885.1 Nothura maculosa
CTCTGTTTTGCCCCTAGACAAAAGATACCTCATTCTCATACTGCTTCTAAATACAAATAACAGAATTTGGAATTAGACTCTGGATTGCTATAGTTACTGTCCTATCTATCAAAATCTCAATCTTACAACTCAGTGCTAGCAAGAAACATTCAAGTTCTTCCTTCAGCTTTTCTTACCTGCCTCACTAATCATGAGGCAATGCTATTGGACACCAAAAATACATTAACTTTTAAGTTTAATGAAAAAAGCTAAGTATTACAAGTTTTAGAATTATATATTTCCAAATAATTTGTATTTACCCCTCTGAAGGGTTAAATGAAGGGAACGGGACATTCAGACTGTAAGGTTTCTAAAGCAAATTTTACCAGCTTAGAGATAGTATATTGGAAACTCATCCCAATGACTTGATGGTATTTTTAAGTACCTGTCAAGGCCAGTAGCCAAGAGCTTTTCAGAGCAGCGAGTCACATGGACACTCTGCGCTCTGAAGACACGGCCGTTTCTTTCAGGCCGACCTGCCTTGCCGAAGTCCAGAAATAAAGAACCCTCAACAATACATGGTTGAAATGTTAACAGCCCTCAGGTTTAATTCAGTGCCTTCATTCATTCATTCTCACCCTCTGAAGTTGGAAAGGGGGGCTATCTTACAGATTATTTCTTACTACAAGACAGCTATCTTATCATCACTTAAAAAAATAAAATGAAATAGGCATTTGAATATCTCTGTGAAACCACTAAAGCTCCTACTGGAAGCAATCACTGCCCAGCCTGACGTTAGACCTTTATGCTCTACCCCATCAAGAGCTTTAATCAGTTGATTGCCCAAGCTGTGAAATCAGAAAGCTTTTAGAAGGCTGGGCAAGACCCGGCTACTTTGTATAGTAACGCTGGCAACTGATTTTTCCCTCCTCAAATATCCAAAAACCATCAAATATCCAGATCAGCTTTACATATCTCAGTCTGAGATCGGAATAATCATTTTAGCAATTTCTTCTCTTCAAGTGTGGCAAGTCTGTGGGATTCGTGGTGACAAGACAAAGCGTTTAGACGTAGGCAAAGGTAGCTCGACATAAGTGAGGCCTAGCTTAGCATGAGTAGCTGAACTTTGGATTTCCCAGAGAGAAGCAGCGACCACCGGGAAGAGGAGCAGCTGGAGAGTCTCATGGAAGAGGAACCAGAATCAGGCGCACTGCCTAGGAATGCAAGGACAAATGGTCATGCAGGATGCCTGTTATCAGTAAAAACCTCAAATATATCTATGCCAAATTGTGGGAATAACTGTGCGTTGTCCAAAATGATACAAAAGAGCAATGATTACAATGAAGCTTTGGCAGTAGCAGCATTCATAGTGGATGTGTTTGCTTTGTCCGTGGCTTCGCCAGGTGCTGCAACACAAGTCATTAAGAACAACAGACCCAAATGACAGCTTCAAATCTGCTGCTTCTCATGTTGTGTTTGCACAGGAATTGCAACGGGAATTGCACGTGGTCAAAGCCAAAGAAAAAAAAGTGTTGCAGTTGCTTAGATCATCTTTAGAAAAAGTACAAAAGTCTTCAAAAGTGTAATATAGCATTTATAGTACGAGACCGAGGTAAAACACAAACCACAGGCAGTAGGTGGACGACAGCGTAAGCAAAGAGGCTGAAGCTCTGGCCACCCGGCCAGGCGAGGGCAGCTTTCAGAGCCCCTCCAAACAGCTGCACTTGCAGAAAAAGCTTCCAGACAGACAGGGCCAAGGCCATCAACAGTCTTTACTTCTATCAGTTGTTTCACAGCACAACGAGACACAACACAACGTTTGTACAGCAGCGATCTGCAGACAGCTTAAAAACAGGCAATTATCTTTATTAAAGAGCAGCAAGTCTGAACGTGAAAATATGAAGACAAATGATATTGCAGATAATCATCTTTTTCTTGCCTCAGTCCAGTTCATGGACTTCTCATGGTGCTTTTAATTCACACCACGGTCTCCAAACACCCTACGTGGGGTGAAGCTCAAAGGGCCCAGCAACTATGTGCAGGGTATATTCCATAACCTCTTCATCCTGCCTTAAACTCTGTTTGCAGCGTATGGTGGAATGCAACGAATTATCATACAACATCTTGGTTCACAAAGAAGCAGCACAATATTTCATGCAGTGTTGTACATAATTTAATTTGCACTTCCGTATATAAATGTTTACTATATTGCACACTATTGCAGCACTTGAAAACATCTAATATTTGCAAAAATTAGTAAAATACTTTAAAGGATTTAAAAATAAGGGTTTTAATGCAACTGACAAGATAATAAAAAAAGCAATTTACTTAATGAGATACAATCCTTTATGTTGGAAACAAAAGTTACATACAACTAGAGTACAATTAAAATATACCATATAGTTCAACACTGAATTCCTCAAATGTGTAAAATTAACAAGCCTCTACTGTCATAGATATACAATTTCCCATACTGTGAAAAGGATTTTTGAAATGAAATACAGGTAACATAATATTCTGTAGTTATATTTTTATGACCGTGTTTAAATGAGAGGGTTGAATAATACATTGTCAGATATCCTCGCTAATGCCTTGGAAACTGCACACTTCCCCTCCTTGTCCAAAAGAGATTCTCATCTCCATACTGAAGTCTATTATGCCATATTGGAAAGTATTTTACTGTAATTTTTTTTTTAAATAATATTAAAAATAGCATATCATCATGGAATTAAGATGGCTTTTTTTTCTGTGCCCAAGTAGAATTCAATCTGGGTATCAGACAGACAGGTCAAAACCAATTTCCTAGACTTTTGTCTTATTGTACACGCATCTTGAATGATTACAGTATTTTACAGAACAGAAAATCTCTGAACCTTATTCTAAAGGTAATGATTGAAAATTAAAATCATAACAGAATCAAATTGTGATCTCCAGCATTTATTAAAATCTTTTAAAGTTCATAAACGACAACAAAGTTACTGTAGAATTTATCGCATACAGCTAGCATACAACAGCATGTCCTTGGTCTAAATGAAATACAAAAGATTTTAACATTTTATACAAAGGATTTCTTTAAATTTATTAATGTGACGATATATCTTTGTTACATAAAATTTGCTACAGCAAAGTATCTTATACTTTTCTTGCACATATGTAAATATGGGTGGACAAAGACTGCATTCAGTGTCAGGCTCCTAATGACGTTGTGCAAAAATGCTCAACAACCTAAACATACAGAATGATGGATGTTACATTTCATACTGGTTTGTAAAATGTCTACAAAGGTTTTGCTTAAAGGAGTGCCATACAGATTAAAAGGAAGTATTGCCAGTGACTTATTTTCACTGACATTAAAACAATAACAGTGGCTACGCATCAATATAGCTCAGTTGTATTAAAAACAATTCATCCTTGAATGCAGGTAAATTGATCGTAAAATGAGTCTAGTTTAAACTGTTCAGATGTGCCAGTTTAAGACAGGTCACTGAAATAGCCTGAATCAAATGTACAAATAAAACTACTATGAATAAGTTTAAAAGCAACCCCGAAAAAGTGCCGAGCCACTGATTAACATTGAAATAAATGTGTAAAAGTGCCCAAAGCTAGCACATGGTAGCAGTACTTTTTAAGTCAGTTGGTGAGAGTATACAAAACATAATTAAGCCCAAATACTTATATCTGTGTGACCATACATTCTGTTTGATTGAAAGAAAGTAGGTTAGAAATGAAGACACAATGCAACTAAAATAAACCCAGCTGTGGCAGCTTTTAAACTTTGTCTCTTTTCCTGGTGAATGAAGTGCTGTAATTAAGCAGAAAATGATTGTAGCAGTACTCCATCCTCGGTTTACTAATATAGTATACCAGAATAAAAACTTGGCAATAACCTCTTTTATTCTTAACAGCTAACAAAAAATAACCGTGTTGATCCAGCAATGCATCCATAATGTGAGTTTGCATTTGCTAAACCTTTTGCTTTTTTCACAGCTAATGGCAGAGCACATTTTGCTTTTTGTTTTTTTGAAACATGCCTTTTTTAAAATAAAAAAAAAAAAAGGCTTGAAACAACAAATACTTCAGGAGCCCCAATATTGGCATAAAAATGAAAAAAGAAAAAGCAAATCAAAATGACTAATTCTCTACAATACTGACCAAGACTTCTTTTAAGAATTTAGGGTTCTTGTTGTTAAAAAAAAAAAAAAAAAAAAAAAAGCCATTTAATACCTGCCAACTGAAATGCTGGTAAGTTGAGTTGGTTAAATATGGTCCAAAATCCAGACCAGGTGGATTACTCCCTCTCACGAGCCTGCAAGCTTTCCATGGTACAGCTTGGCTATGGTCATTTACCTACTGCCGAGGTGGGGAATACAAAGGAAGGAGGCAGTGACAAAAACTGCAGGGATGTAGAAAACCAAGGCACGGGGTCTAGCTACTGTCCCCTACTTAAGCCATCCAATTGATTCTACTGAATTTGGTCAGTCTCCAGGAAGAAATGTTTTTAAATTAATTTAGCAGACATTTATATGGCGATAAATACTACTTTCAAAAATGCTAAAAATGTTGGCTAGGTTTAAGTCTGAGCTACTAAAAAAAAAGTATTATAAATTGTAGCCTCAGACACAAGACAAACAAGAATTATTGGCTGGCACAGACTAGAAGCAACATTTATCTTTCACTTCTGTCTAAATCACACTAGCCGCAACACCTTCCATTTCACTCACACAAATAATACATTATTCAAAATAAAATGGAGCATTCTTGGGTAAAAAACTACTTCATTTTAAAGGGGGAAAATGAACAATACACAGAAACAAAGGAACGACAGAAACCAAAGTTAAGTAGGAAAGTGGTCTAGTATTCTGTGTTACTGCACAAACAGTGCTTGCTTAATTGTGCCTAGTTAGAAGGGTTGGTGCAAACCGCACACATGGAAGATGGCAATAACGACCTCAGTCAGCTTTGTGGAATGAAGTAACTAGGTAACTGCTTTGACATATGTCGGTCTCAGCTCCACCTCATCTGTTAACAGAGTGCAAAGATCCCAATGTGAGCCCTGATGTCATCTTGTCCTCTTACTCCTACTAAAAATCAGCAAATTCTTTTGCACATTTTTCTGTTAGTGACACACGAATATCTTCTTCTTCATAGTCATCAAAGTTGCTGGTATCTCCAGGGCCTCTGCACTTTGGTATGAATGGAGCTTCTACCTAGATTTGGAAGAAAAAGCACATGAAATGTTATCAGCTGTCAGACTTAGCAAGAAGATACACATGGCAAAACACAACTCGAATCTTGTCAAGAAAGCTTAATTTTGACAGTAAAGTGAACTGCCCTACATTTTTGGCACATATTTTAAGCGAGTGTAGAAGGTTTAAGGCCTAAGTGTAGGAACATAAGTTTAAAAGGACCAATATACATGACTTAATCCCCTTCTCTCATTGGATAAGAATCCTGTCAGATTGAAAATAAACAAAACCCCAAAAGTAAAAACCAAACAGCTCTGAAAGCACCCCTCTCTCTTAGCTCAGGAGCTGTGAAGTGGGGCCTGCAGGGAACAGAAATGATTTTGCAAGTCATCACGTATGTTGAACATACATCAAAGCTCAGAGCACATGAAATAGCTTATTCAGAGCCCAGATTTTAAAACCAGTTCAAATGACATAACTCAGGAAAAAGTTTGAGAGACGTAGGGGGGGAAAAAAAAAAAAAACCCAGAACAAAACCAAAAAAAACCCCATACATCTTCCCTAATACCTCAGAAGTGACTATAGGGGGTAATATTGGTTTCCAAGCAAAATATCTGCCTAGACTTAAGCACAACAATATTATCAAGCCATATATTAATAAACAGCTATGCAAATACAAAGAAAACTATCTAATTTATTTTTATATGAATTATGGTATTTATATTACGGATTTACATATATACACATTTATACAAACTATGACTATCATAACAAGTCAGCATTAGGTCTCACAATCCCACTAGTAACAGCTATTCTGACTGTACTACTGGTTTACATTTTAAGCTACTTCTTGTTTCTATAAAACTGGTTCTTAGCACTGCTAGCATGCTGCTGTAGAATACAGAACTGAAACATAAAATTTAATGTTATGGGGCCAGGGTGTCACCAAATGCCATACCAAGGAATAAAACACATTGCAGAGAAAAATGTCTTGTAAACAGGCATTAAGAAAAGATAATTACATTTCTGCAATGGGGAAATCTTTTCTTAAAACATCTGTACTTAATATAAAGGATACAAGATGTGTTAATAGTATCCTGTCTTCTAGTAATTAATACATTAGTGAATGCTGCAACAACTGCACTGTCAATCTGTGTAGGCAAACAACCGGTTTCTTTTTAGACACTATTGTTAGTATTTAGGTTTGGCCTTTAAAACACTCCCATTGCAGCAGCAAGTTCATGCCTCTGTAGTCAAGTCTGATAGCATTTCAGGGTGCACCAATTCTTTAGAGCATCACCACTTCACTAACATCCTTACCAATACCTAGGTTAAAAAATATTTCTCTAGCTGAATTATCTGGGATAGCACTGAAGCTATTAGCTGTCTATTTAAAAAATAATGTTCAGAGCTGGCACTTAAGACAACAAATATTCCTCGGTATCTGTCTCTGACAGCTCTGTTCCACAGTTATTTAGCTGTGGCTCTCCTTCAGAAGGGCAGGAGGCTCAGGAGCTGCTGGAAGGCAGATCTAGCCCGAGGTGTCACCAGCCTCCTCTCGAAGCTCCTCACCCTGCCAGGTGGGAACACGTGTCTCCGATTTCTTAGTGGCTGCTCCTGCTCTGAGAACCTGCCCATTCTCCCTCCTGTCTTCATTCCTATGCAGGGGCTCAGTTTGAGACAGATACTTGGCATGGATTCTTTTTTAAAAACAAAGAAGCAAACACCACAACTGATGCTGGTCAAGTAGATCTAAAAAAAATCATTCTAAGAAATGTCCAAAAGAGTGATCAGCAGGGCTTTTAGTGCTGTGTTTCCACAGCTTATGGAGCTACACCCAAAGTGCAGTGTGAGAATAAAAGTCCTCAGTGGACAGAGACCTCTACGTGAGAGCCCTGCCCAGTCCCGATAAGAAGCCTCCAAGAGCAGGAATGAGGACGCACACCCCTCTGATGAAAGAGAGATGCTCTAGTCAGCTCGGAAAGAAGAGCTCCAGCTTTGGCTCGAACGTCCCCAGGCCAAAGCAGCCCGACTCTAGCTGGAAAGGATACAGTTTCCTCTGGGCTGTGCAGGAGTTTTTATAGATCCTGTTCTAGTGGGGATTAGCAAGGGAAGCAAGAACAGCTCATCCCGGGAGAGCCAGGAAACAGAGCAAAGTACAACATGTTACCAGAGCAGGAGGCACACAGATGCCAAGGGATAAATGTGTCTGTTGTTGGTATTTTAAGTCTCTCAATGTGTACTCCTCAGAGTCTTAAATTTAAACTACTTTCACCTATTCTTAGTAGTTCAATTAATCTGACAAATGTAGGGCAGAAAAATAAGCAAAGTAATTAGAAAAATAAATTTGACTTACTCTACAAAAATCTCCAATAGTTTTGATAAGAAGGTGTCTTACCTTTCTCTGATAAATGGCAATCCAATCTGTAGTTGCAAACCACTTGTGGTTCTTTATGTCATTTACACCATTCTTGAGATTTCCATATCGTTTGGTCAAATCTACCTGGAGTAAATTTCTTAGAAGATCCTTTAGGTCTGAACTGAAGTGTGATGGAAACCGTACCTGAAAGTATACACCCACCATATTAAAAACAATATATAAATTTGATTCTTCTGTGTGATGAAACAATGTTTATACAAAAGGAAGCTTTGGGGAGATTTTCTATTCTTCTGAATACACAGCAAGTAAGAATGTGGGAAATGAGACAATTATAATTGCACGGCCATTTCTGCTCCACAGAGCCTGTAATTAATGGCATCACCTTGTCCATCTTCCAATTCCTAAACTGGGATTTTTACATCTAATTGAGCAGAAGGAAAATATTACTATAATGCAAGCATGACATAAAAGATGTATTTAACTGTCTATATTGTATTTCAGCAACACATATCAAGTCATTCTCAACTTGATAGCTTCTAGGATCAATTTCTTTTATATATAAATATATGCACACATGTAGATGTGTCTTTATATACATATATTTGTACACAAACACACAGAGAGTACAGTGTATATACAGAACACACACACTCTGAAGTAATTCTACACTCTGCAGTCACACACAAAAATTCAATTTGGGGCTTTATGTTATCCTGCAATCTGTTCCTGATATCTAAGTTTTTACATTGGTGGATTTAGTCAAGTACCATAACACTGTTTTAACACAGCATGTGAACAAGTTTTCCTTGTCAACAAAATTCATTCCAACCTGGCTAAGAAGCACTCAAAGATCATTCACAGGATATACTAAAAGACTTTGAAACTTAAGTGTGGAGAAAGGAAAAGAAAACAGTCAAAATTTTTTGTCATGCCCATAGTTCTCAATATTTGACACTTGCTATATTTAGCTGGCTAATTGTGAAATAAATACAGAACACAATTATCTGAAATAAAAATATAATGTGGAATCTAGAGGTCTGATTACCAAGGACATTAAAATTTATCTGTCACAGTTGTATATGCCTCCGTAATAGCAGAAACAGTACATGAAGAACGGTGTTAAATGCATGCTATCCCTAGAAAGCTGAGTGGTAAGGAAATATTAACACAATTAAGTAGAGAACTAAGTGTCTAAGTCAGTGTTTGACTGACTTAATGTTATAAAGGAAATAAACTGCTAGCTGAGAAGTGAATGCAAGTACTTTCAGAAATTGAGTGCAATGCTGGTCCTACGATCCTCCATCTCTGGACTGCTTTAAAAAATTTATATTGCCAATAGCAAAAATGCAGAATAGATGTAATTTCTTTTCTTTAGAAGAAAAATCTTTAGAAGATACTTCTAAAACATACTTGTCTGACAGAGTCATTAAAGGGTGAACAAACTAGACAGGCTTAGTTGGGAACTAGCTTAAGCTTATATCAGATAAGATCATTAAGTGAAACTTAAATTTATTTATAGCCTAATGCTATATTTACCACTTCTTCCCTTAGTCTTTCTCTTTTCTGTTACCACTCATATTTTGCTGCCTCTTGCGTTTTCATGATGAGTTGCTTCTTTCTCCCTGATCAAGGCAGTAAACTGAAAAGTAAAATTACCTAAATCTTGCAATTATTGCACTGCTATTAATTTTTCTTAACAAATGGAACACCAGAAGAAAAATTGTTCAAGGTATATAATGTACACTTACTTAGTGAAATGCAACTTTCTAAAGTTACATTTACTTTAAAAAAATTTTTTTATTAGCCCTGCTTTCTTTTCAACATTACCTCACTGCATTCTGCAAGAAATATTTAGATGACCTTAAGGGGCTTAGCTGTAAGTAGTTTGGTTTAGTTACAGCACGGGTATGTAAATGGCTAAGGTTAATGTGGGTCAGCTGTTCATGTAATCTTTTCCACACATTACCACATATATTAACCACCTTTCTTCCAAATTTGAATTAAAAGGAAATTAATAAGAATCTCACACTTCATTAACATTTGTCAGATGTACAACCAGATATTTCAGTAATTAAATCATCCTGCCTCAGCAAGAGCAAAGTCCAAGTTAGAAACAAACTGGATAGAAAGACGGCATCTTCCTGCTCTCAGTTCCTCAGCTGATTAGGAAGGAATGCGAGAACACTGTGCAAGAGGCACCAGCTCATTTCATAAACACTTCAATTTCAGCTGAATTTGCTGGAATGAAACATGCTGCTTTTGGGCAGAAACAGCAATGGCAAAGAGAATAATTTAATATTTAATGACCTAGTAAAGCTTTATGCAGACCAAAAAAATGGGAAATTAAGTGCATTTTTTGCTCTTCTTTTAAAATTGATGTTCCTGCTACTTCTTACCTACAGAAAAGATACCTTTACTAATTGACTGAAGAATACGACTAGCTTGCCATACAGTTCCCATCAACGGAAAATACTAGCTGACCTGCAAAGGTGCTCTTGGACATCTGTTTTCCAATTGAAAAATAGTTTAAATTTGATCATTGATTTTATAATTATTTAGATATTGTATTTACAGCTAGTCTAAAAGAAAAGAAATTGAAAATTTAGCATGGAGTTGGCCACTGACATTCAACAACCTGTCCCCCCCCAAAGGCAGCACGGAGCCCTCCAGACCTCAGCACTTCAATTAAGATTTCCTTTTCTTCACATCATCCCTTAGCACCCCTCACATTCCTCCCATGAAGCTGTTGATGCAGGAAGATACCACACAGTCGACTGGGTATTCACAATACAGAAACTATGCAAGGAAAGTGCTCCTAAGTCTGCTGAAAGAAACCATTTTACCCCTTTTGCAGAGGGGGTTTGACAAGAGGAATCTCCCCAACATACTTAGTGCATCGTAAATTCACACTCCAGCCTAACTGCACAGTAGCACCTTTATGTAGCTAATGCCTTTTCTTCCAATTCTATCATGCTCATAACACATTCATTTTCGTTATTTTGTGTAATTTCAAAGAAACTCCTCACAAATTAATCCATGTTTAGCTCCCCTCTTTTTCCATCTCAAAATAACTCACTTAAAGCACACATCCTAGAAATACATGCATTCCCCTTACTGCAACAACAAGGAGCCAGAGAGGTGTGAATTAAAAATGAGCCTTTAGACTGTAGCAGATCTATTGTTCCACATCACTACAGGGTCCTTGTGCTGATATGTCTTAGCTCATTCAAGGAACTGAAGCAATTCTGCCTTCCCTACGAAAGGGGCTTTGTCAGCACATGCACCAACAGCCCTTCTTCATTAAGACACTTCATTTAAATGCTTGCAAGGCATTTGATGGAGGCACTTCCCTTCATCAGGGCTATAAGCACTCTGGCCAGCATGGAAATATAAGCAAGGAAGAGAAGAACTGTAACAAATCCAGTGAATACCAAAAAATGCAAGGCAGGTTGTGACAGGAGAAACAGAATCACCACACTATCATGCTTTAGCACAGGAACAGGTTGTCATGAGGAATAAAAGGGGAAAAAAAAGTCAGGAAAATATTTTTAACAATTTTATATAGCAGTGAAAACGGGATACAACATAAGACATGCTCAGAACTACAGGGCTTCGTTGTTGCAGAAGAAGCCTACCCTGAATCACGGAAAGTCTTTAGAGCTTCTAAAGAGCTGCAGAAATGTTGAAATAAGGCAGGTTGCCAGGGAAGTTAAAGCACACATAAATAATTGTTAATAGTTCTAATTGCTATCCAAGTGTAATAAGCTATGATATCACAATTTCTATAAATCTATTAACTTTCATTTTAAATGTGAAGGTGACCAGTATAGGTAGTAAGTATCCATTTTTTTTTTTTTTAAAAAAAAAACACATGGATTTTATTATTATGGTAACAATGGCTGTACTTTAGTAATACAGGTCAGGAACTTTGTCCAAGTTGCTAAGTATCTGGCAACAAGCAAATTCTGTATCAACTCCAAAGAAAAAAAAACACATTCTGTAAAGACAATGAGAAACAAAAAAACCCTGCATTTTCAAAAACTTCTGGAGCCCGCACTCACCTTGCCAGACACAATCTTCTCATAAATCTGAATGGGCTGATCTGCAAAGAACGGGGGATATCCAGCTGCCATTTCATAAATTAGCACTCCTAATGCCCACCAATCCACTGCCTTGTTGTAACCCTGGAATAAAAATGAGAATACTATTGTTTGCATCACTTTAAACAGTGCAAGATTTCCAGAACATCTGTAAATTACAAGAAAAGCAAAAACACTCATGCCTGTTTAATACAGAACTTGCTGTCTAGGTCAAAACAAGTTGCAGCTCTCAAACGTCAATAGCTTGTATTCCTAAAACATAACTCACTGGTCAACCTGAAATGTTTTGTGCATACGCCTGTGCTGAGTTTCAGAGATGTCTTTACAAAGGTGTAACAACTGTGTGACAGATGAGCATGACTTTCTCTTCATATTAAAGAAATATTAAAACTTTTCCCCAAACTTAAAGAAACATCACAGCACATAAGACTACTTCCTACACTGCATGATGTCATCCCAGTTGGTTACTCATATTTCAGTGTACTGAAGCTTTCATTTTTAGTAAAACTAGTTATTTATGTGAGCTTAAAAATGTAGTTACTTAGCTGTGGTTGATCCATTTATGACATGGTATTCAAAAGTCTGAGCATAAAGTCATTAAATAAATCATACTTAGTAGTAAAAACAAAAGGCAATGTATCACTCAGAGCTGCTGTTGTGATAAGGACACTAATTAAAAAACCTAAGCTGCAGCTTCTTTAGAGCCCATTTTCCCTCACAAGCTATAACTTGTGAAGTTATGTATGCAAGAAGCATACATAGAGCTCAGTGTTGCTGTATGAAAAACCCTGCTATGCAGTAATTTTTAGTATACTAGAAAATATTTGGATCATTCCTATTTTGTATACTTCACTAAGAGTTGACGAGTCAAGACTTGATTTTCAGAGCATCTGCAAATGTTTAAAGCTCAGAGTTTAATAATTTTGGGGTAATTTTTAACTCCATCTAACACATAGCCTGAACAACAACATAAACCAAAAGAGCACCTTGCTGAGGATTATTTCAGGTGCCAGGTATTCTGGAGTGCCACATAACGTCCAAGTTCTTCCTTTTACCCTTTTTGCAAAGCCGAAGTCTGTGACCTGCCATCAGTAGAAAAGGAAATGATTGTAATAACACTTTTCCAAAGAAATTAAAAGAATAAATTATGCAGAAATGAATTTTACATGGAGATTGCATGGTATCCTATTGTGAGTTACATTTTCCATAGTCAGTTTTCCTGATATTTGAATTCAGATGAAATTTTTTAAGGTTTCTCATGATAAAACAAATAAATAATGCAAAATAGATATTCCCAAAGTCACACAAGCTACTATTTATAATTCAACAATCAGTGGGAACCACGACTTATTCGTCTCATCTATGTACTGTAATTACATTAATCATTTTTTTTTCTTATACATTTCACAAACTGTTTATATTGTTGAAAGCTGAAGAATGTGAATGTGAACAAGATATTTATCTCCTCCTTTAGTGGAGAAACAAATGGACGACAAAAGGGTCAAGATACCAATGAGTCTCATAAATTTGCAAATTTTTATTGCACAAGTGTATAAAGGTTATACGGAAACTACTGTGGGAATTGGACAACAGAAAAGAAGTCTTCCAGTAACTTGTGCTTCTGAGTATTATTCACAGCACTGCCAAACTCCAGCTTGTTTATCTGTATATCTCCCAGGGAAACGTTATGGAGTAACGCAATGTTTCCTGACAAATTAAGCAGTAATTGTGTTCACAAATGGCAAACTCTTGGTTATTATAAAATCTTCTTTCCACTTATGTTTTCTGGAGAACTCTCAGCACTTTCCATACTATCTCATCATCTCTGTAGGATTTTTCCTGTACTATATTGCATAATACATATAGAAGCCAGCAGTATACAAGCAAAATACTGAGACTGGGTTCAAGCTATGAAGTTTGTAGTTGTTTCAGCCACCATTTCTTCTTGTATTCTTTCATATTCAAACCATTCACTAACAAAGCCCAGAGTATCACAACAACAACAGCTAACTATGGCATAGCCTGCGCTGCTGGCTCTCATACACTTCTATCCCATAATCAGTTAAACAAGTTAAACTTGACACAAATCAGCTTTCATATGAACACCACCAATGATGCCTATAACTGAACAGCAAGGGCAACAAAAGGTTCACAATATGGACCTGTTTCAGTCAACACCAAAGTACTTGTGTGGTTAGGAATGAGGATCAGTTCATGTGAGAAAAAATACACTGTACACATGGCAAGCACAGAAATGGCTGCAAAATTCAAAGAGGAAAAAACACATGGACACTTGTTCTGTACAAGAAATCAAACTGGAGCTGCAGTATCAATGTATGGACAAAAAAGCCTTTCCCTGTTCAGCAGTGGAAACTAACCAATTTGTGTGGGAAGACTGACTGTTGGACCTGTTATCATTAGTGCTTGGCCACCACCACGCCACATCACTGCATATAAGAGTCGAAAATCCCATTTGTGGGATTTACAGTGCTCCCCAACCACATGAACAAAACCTATATTTCTTTCCTTCCTACAGTGTTATTTTGTTCTGAATGCAATTTTATTTTACAGTTTGAAATAACAAAATATGAATCCTTCCCACTCAACAAACAATTTTATTATGAATTTTTCTGTTTGATTCTGGCAAGGCAGGGCACAAGGGGGAAAAAGCTTTGGTTGTATAAAGACTGCACAGCATTGCAGAGTGGATGCTGCTGCCTTCCTGCTCGTCTCATTTTGATTACATAAACACAGGAACTAAGAGGAAGACGAGGGGGTGTGTGAGAAGATCTAAAACAGAAGTCATTTGCAACGCTGCAATTCCGCGATGCTCTCTTCTAGTTGAGATTTTGAGCGTATTCAGAGCAGGACTCAGACGATGTAGAATCCAGTATGAACCTATGAAAAAAGCAAAAACAAAAACAAATAGCTGGTCTTTATCATACTGTAATATCAGCTACACACACGCGTGCCAGAAAATGCTTACCGACATCCTCCGCAGCGCTACTGGCTGATCGAAAATCAGATTTAAAGGACGAGAGGCAGGAGGTCCGAGTTTCCAGGCCCATAGCAGGGAGTTCTTGGTCCTTTATTTGCTAGGTATCTTGTGCAATGAAGTCTGATCTCCAGACATACTTGCATCCTCAGATCCACTGTTAGTGTCAATCCCCTACATTGTGTTCAGAGGCCTTCAAAACGTCCTTCAGGATCCTGAGGCAAAATCTTGTCCAGCATCTCAACAGGGCCAGGTATTGGGCACATGCAGTTATGGAAGGCCCTTGGTGCTCTGCTTCCTTGTAAACAACTCCCATATACTTCATCTTGGCTTAGGAACATTCCACTTGACCATCTGGTTTGGTGATGGTGACAGAAGGGTTTTGTCAGCCACATTTCACCTTGAAGGCTTCCTGCACTTGCCCTTCTCTCCAGAAGAAAGACCAGAAGACATCCCTGGTATGCAGCACATAAGGCATTGCACCCATCTGCTTTTGACTTCGGAGGCAATTGAAGACTAAGAGTGAATAAGGCTGCAAACCAGGGTATTTGAAAAGACACAAATAGCTATTATCAAGGATGGAATTAATGTCCCCTCATTTTGGAAATCCATATTGTAAATGGCTCACAATCCAGACTCTTCCATTCAATGGAAAGAAGCAGACAGTGCTAGAATCTGATTCACTTCATCTCAGTTATTTATACTAGGAAAAATGAATCATGTCCTGAAGTCATATGTTTCTCTCCACTGGGAATACAGGGACTATAGAAAATAAATTGTAAAAAGATATTACAGACACTACTTTGAAGACATCTGCATTTGGACAGGTGGATCTCACCTCCTGAGTTCTCAACAACACTGTAAATAAACTAGCACCAGGTGCAAATCAGTTGTAAAGAAAAAGAACCAGAGAACCATCAGAACAACTGCTGAATATAGATAGATGTGTCTACATAGATGTGAGTATTTACTGAATACTTCAGAACAAGCTTTTGCATTTTCAGCAGGAATACAACATACAACATACACAGTGCCTTGCCAATTACTGCATTCAGAGAGTGGGATCATGGGATGAGAAAACCAACAAAACAAAGAAAAGTCACTCCAAGTTTTAACTATTCCATGAGCTCAATATGAAGCCACCCGCTCACCACACAAGTTGCTCGAGTACTATTCATTCAAAATTATTTCATAAACCAAAAAAATCCAAAAAGGCAAGATAAATGCACAGCTTCACCACAAAGGTATTTTGTTATGTGGATGACAAGGAATTTCAAGTAAAAAAAATATAACTTCAACTGTTTTCAGTATCCTCCCAAGCTGGGATGCGTTGCCAAATGATTAAACATGTTCATCTAGACACTATTATTTTCAAGAACATCAATGTGAAATCATGAATATATAACCTTTTCAGAAATACGTTATATGCAAAACTTACCAAAAGCAAACCAGTTGCAAAGAATCCTTTTTGTTATCCCAACTGCAAACTATGCTGAATCATTTGTAGTTCTATTCATGCTTTCAGGTCATGAGTGGATAAAAGACATATTTTGTTTTTTAAGTTTCAGTTATAGGGTTGATGACTCAAAGTTGCCTAAACAGTAATTTTCCTTTCCATTGTTTGAAGAGTTGTAGATCTAACTTCCTAGAGGCAGATGCAAATAAGGCCTACACGAGGTTTCCTGAAATTAGAATGTCTTACAATTCTTTGACAGTTGCACTGTACGAGGCTAATGCACCTATCTGTATTTGAGTACCTGCAGGTTGTTGCTTTCAAAAAGAATTGATCAGGAAAAGTTTCTGCTTTATTATGTTTCTGTGCATCTATCAAGTCTGCACATAAACTTTTATTTCCACAAAAAACTCACAATTAAAAACACTTTTTTTTTCACTAAGCTTATTATGCAAGTAAAGAATAGCAATTCAGTATGACAATAAACAATAGTCACCACAGGAAGGCAGCCCCTTTGCTCACAGATCCAGGACACTACTCCAAAAGGTTCCTTTTCTCGCGTTGCCTCGGGCCACCCTGGCTGCACTTACCTGTGCTTCTTGCTGCCTGGCTTCTCTACCTGTGACTACTGTCTGGAGGAATTCTGCTCATGTTGTACTTGGGCTCCATGCACTCAGCTCTTTTTCCAGGTTTCCTGACAAGGTCAGGACTCTCCAAGAATGGGATTCATTCAGTTGAAATTAGGTACTTACTGTAGATGCCAGCATCCAAACTGGCCAGTCCTAAGGCACTTTTCAGCTGATGGGTAAAATAGGTCAAATGGACAGAGCCACATAGATATCTGCTTCTCTCCACAGATCATGAGGAAAATCTTGACAGCTTGCTCAAATGCAGATCTCTCCACCAAACATAATTTTAGTCGGAAGTTAAACCCAACAATTTCAGGGTATTTTAGTGTTCCCTGAATTTAAGTTCACAAGCAGATTCAACAGATCACTTATTTTAAACTTATTTCTTAAAATTATGTAAGACTACAACACAAGGCTCCTCTCCCTAAATATAGGAAGGGTTTCATACCTGGATGTATCCTTGCTGATCAATTAAAAGATTTTCAGGCTTTAGATCTCTGTAGATGAGGTCTAATGAATGGAGGTACTCAAATGTTAGCACTATCTGAGCTGCATAAAATCGTGCATGTGGTTCACTGCAAAGAAATAAAACAGTATTAAACGTCCCCATACTGTACAAAGATACTGAGTTAACCACACAATTGTCAGGGACAGACTATCTAAATATCTCCTGTTTCCTTTCCTGAGTAACAAGAGGTAAACAGCAAGCATTTTGTAGTTAGAACTTTTCTCTAAATCTAGTTTCTTCAGATTTTCATTTTAAATCACACAGTCAAATCAAGATGAATGTATGCTACAGCCCAAAATTTTCAGAAAAAATTGCATTTTAATTTTAGAAACTGATCGGTTTCAGTAACTATGAATATTACTTCCAAGATTTTATCTTGCACAGATCATGAAAGCCTGCATTAACTAACTGAGTAGTAATAAAAATAATTACTAGTTTTCTACTGTTTGATTATTTTAGTATGCTGAGAAAAGGCAAAATTAAAAGCACTTACCCTTCTAATTTTTTTTTCAAGTTTCATTTCTTCTGTTTCATGAAACCTTCTGACTTCTCACAAATTAGCAACATAAAGCCTTTTTAAAGGAATAATATCATTAAGGCTCTTACCTGAACCTTCCGATTCTCCTTAGATGCGAAAACATTTCACCACCAGGGACATACTCCATTACCATGTATAAATTAGAATTATCCTAAGGAATCAAGTAAACACACATGATACATTAGGCTTTCTATAATCGTTTTGAAACACTTTCCAAGTGCAAAGCTTTTATTGGAGAACAAACAAGAGAAAAAATAAAAATCCAATTAACAAATGTAACAGTAGAAATTCTTGAAACAGTGCAGACGCACTTCGCTTGACCAAATGAAAAACCTTATCTTAATAAATCTATGTTTCTATATAAATTTGGAGAACATGCATCACTTCATTAGTAAAACAGTCCATCTTTACAGATCTCCTAGTGCATACAATCTTCAAGCTTATCTCAGAGTTCTTCCTTTCCTGACTGAGATTACCATTAAGACTTGTCTTCTGTAAATCTCTCTCAAATATCTACAGAACAATTACAAATTTTCCATATGTTTAAGTACATGCTTTGGTTTCTCTCAAAGATTCTCAAAGTTCTGGACAAAGTATTTTTATATAAATTCATTATGGATAATTAATTTTGCATTAACCATTTCTAAAGGCTGTGAAATATTTTCTATGAAATATATATTCTATATGTACATATATAAATTTTTATAAAATTGTCAAGTTAATGTATTAATGCCAAAAGTTTGAATGCGCACCTCCCTAGAGCCCAAACCACCACTTTCAAAACAATGATTTACCTTAAAAGAATACTCCAGTCTTACAAGAAAAGGGAAGTTCACTGCTTGTAATATTCTCTTTTCATTCAGCGTGTGTTCTATTTGCTTCAGTTTGACAACCTAGGAAAGGAAAATACAATCTTCAATTTAACCATGGCATTTAGTTAATTTTATTAAGTTTTCAGTGTAATTCAGTTATTGAAAGCAGACTCCTGAATTTACAGATAGCACTGAGAAAAGATTAAAAAGTGTAATAATGTCATAAAAAGGAAGACTCATGGAGCATGGCGTGCAGGTGACTTCAGAAATCCCCAGGGAGTCAAAGAATCAGTAAGGAAAACACTGTGTACAAAGCTTCTGCAGCACATGATAGTGCAATAAAAATGATTTCATCTTTGGACTCTTTGCTAAGAAGTCAGACAACCACATCAGACATGTAATTAGGAATTTAATACAAAGGAAAACAAACAAACAAAAAACAACCTACCTTCTCCTTGGCATTGGTCACAGCGCTAAGCTATCAAGGACCAGAATTCTGATCACTGCTCTTCCTCATAGCCAGGACTTGGGTTTCTTGTCATGATCAATCGCCTTTTTTTTTTTTTTTATTTCCCTCTCTTCAATTTTACTTAATTCCTATCATTTTATATCTTATTTTAAGAGTGGCAGGAAACAGTTTTTTTGTGTGTTATTATTATTTTTTTAAAGCATGCAGAAGAACACCTACAAGGCTGTCAAAACAAGTCATCGTTTTTGACATCTGGAAGTCAAACCTAACAGGTATAAGAGATTTGCAAGATATGTCAATCCTGACTGCAACTGTTAAACATCTTTTAGAAATAAAAGATGTAAACCTAAATATGTTACAGCTTTTATTATCTATTTTTTTCCTTTCCAAAAGCAATTATGTAAGGGAACTCACCAAGCAGCATCTTTTTAGTGATATGCTAAATAAAGGCCGACAAGCGAGGGAATAACAACCCTACACACAGATCTACTGGCTACATCAACATATGCTACAATTCCTTTTTTTTCATATCCAGATGATATGAAAAAAATGAATTTTTCATTTTAACCAAATATAGCTATAGTAATGAGTATAAAATAAATCAGAAAGCTATCAGCTCAATCTAATAAACTTTATAAAACATAGAGCCTGTATTTAAATCTCACTTAAAATATGGCAGAACAATTCCTGCAATATGCAATGTATGCAATATGTTTTTTACAGTGCTTTCTTGTGGCCTCGAAACAAACTCTTCTGAAGAGGCTGGTTTTCTCAGCAATCAAAAATAGCAGTAAATACATATGCATGGACCCATAAAGCCTTTTTCCTAATCATCTAAGCTCACCAGCTCCCACTGAAGCTGTCAGTTCATTTGTTGAATAAAAACAAAGAACATGAATTAAAATGCTCAGCAAATAAAAATACATCCTACTGTAAAATCAACGAAACTCAAAGGCCAAACAAAAAGCACCCCTAGAAGCAGAAAAGGTTCATGGGGCAGTATAAAAATAATGAGTGAGGGAACATTTCAGTCAGATCACAGATGCAGATTTGTAAGCTCCACATATTCTGCTTCTAAAGCTAACACTTGTACCAGAAAAAAAAAATAACAAACAAAACTACTATAAATGATACCAACCTTCTGTTTGTCCAGTATCTTCATAGCATAATACTGTTCTGTGGATTTATGTTTCACCAACATAACTCTCCCGAATGAGCCTGTTCCAAGAGTTTTTTGCCTTTCAAAATCATCTAGGCCAGCAGTATTCTGGATGTACAGGGATAGAACAACATTATTTATAAACTGGTGTCCAAAGACAATTTTAACTAGATGCAATGAAATAATTTATTAGAAGGTTTGGGTAAAACTGCATTTATCACAGATGACAAACTAGAGCCTACTGTAGTGCTAATATAATTTCATGCCTATGAAGTTTTAAGAAGATATTTGATATTACACTAATGAAAACAGAAAAAAAAAAAGTTTAACTGGATGATACCAACATTCCTGTAATTCATCAGTAGAGATGCCATATGCTCAGTGAGAAGAACTGTGTGTAAACAGCTCAGGGGTTTAACATACAGGTAGATAACCACAAATAAGCATATTAAAGCCTGCAAAAATCCTTGAACCAAGTTCAACAGACAACTATGTGAGAGCCGTCTACGGATTACATCATTAAGTATTTTTTTTTCCAGGTATTCACTACTATAGCATCTCAAATGCTGATTTAAAAAAAAAATTTAAACAAAAAGAAACAAAGAATTTGTCTCTAACTTGGTCCTTAACTCCCTCTCCCATCCCATGTCAGACTCCTCCTTAATACTATAGGGGAAGCTGTTAAGGTAAATTGCAGACTTGCCAAAGCTCAGTATTAGAGAGAGGCAGCTGAGACACGTTAACACATTTGGAGCTTCCTCGGGCTTATTGTACACGACACCCTGGGTACCAGGAGGCTGCTGTTCAGTGCGACCGTTTCACCAGCTCCGGGTTCAAGACCAGAGAAGAAACAGAAGCCTCTGATGACTTAAGTGATAAAACAGATATTCCAAATGGAAGCTCTCCTAAAAACCGCATTAAAGTTATCTTGGCTTTCTGCCTTGCTCATCTCAGACCGCTAATACATTATCAAAGGGAAAAAAACAAAAAAGCATCAGAGAAGATTACCGAAAGTTTAAATGGGTTATACCTGAGGAGGGCTTTCCCATTTTCTTAAAAAATCTTCTTTGGCTTTGGCTAGGAACTCTTTCACTGAAAAGACACAGAGAAAGACATTCTTATTAATGTACTTCATGGATGCAACGGAGATGGTTCTTTAACAAATTATATGAACTTAATTCTTCAAGTGAGCACCAGCATTTCTACAAGTCAGACAGTGTCTGCGGGTAATCTCTAAGCCTTCTAGAGTAACTACGTCACTCTACACAAGTCAAACTACTTGAGCTCTAATAACTCACAACACTCTACGCGCAAGCAGGCTTTAAGGTGACATACAGCTTTCTTAAACGGCCTGGCAAAATAAAGCCCCAAACATTTGGCATTTATGAATCACCATGCCACAAAGATTACTACTTTTTTAATTAAAAGTTAGTTTTTTTAATAAAAGAATGATCATAATGTCATTCTCATTGCCTTTTTTTCCCCTCCCCCTTCTCCAACCATCACCTTTATTTAAAGGCTGTTTGCAAGCTCAGGTATCATACGCACAGCATTATTGCAAGCAAAGACAGAGCACAGGTCTACAAAAACACCGCACATTAGATATGCCCACAAGTCAAAGAATGAACGCTTTAAATATTAATCTTGCATTAAGATTATAACAATGAAATAATAGCAAGTTTCTGGCTGTTTAAAATGTGCACCAATATATTTTGTTCAGATAATCTTTCAGCTTTTTTTTCTAATAGTAATCATCAGGTAGATCAGTGTAGATTACTTAATGCACAGTTAGAAGCAAAAGGGTTTCAGGCTTGGCTGAGATTCTGTAGAACTGAGAATAAAACACCATAGCAGTGGTGTCCTCCCTGAAACCTTTCATGTCATTTCACATTATTAATGTTGCCTTTTCGGTGCTATATTCCACCATAAAACATATTTCTGGAAATACTCAAAAACGTGCTAAGCCTATTCTGGGTGAAGCCTAGATATAAATAGTCCAGTATTTGTGTTTTATCTTCTGATGCTCCAAGTCCAGCTCTACGGCCAACCGTAAACAACAGTCACCAGATGAGCCGAGTATGTGGGTGCTCCCCTGGCAGGGGATGACTCCCCGTGACACTGGGACCCCCTGGGCCTGCTCAGGCCTCAGCTCCCATGGGACATTCTCGCTGGGAGGGCAGGAAACACTCGGGGAGCTCTGTGGCTCCCGGCACCGTGGGCACCAACGGAGCAGCAGCCAAACTGGGGCAGTGATGAAAAACTGTGAGAAATTAGTTAGGGCAGACCCAGAGATCTGCGAGGTGTTTGGCTCAGGGCATCCAGTCAGCAATTTTAATTTAAGAGAAAGTAGTATTGGAGATGAGGAGTCTATTTATTGCCTTTCATTTAAGGATACAAGGATTAAGAAAACACAATTTTCACCAAAGGAATTATTTAAATGGATATGAAACCTGACTGGGAGTTATCAGTGTTTAGCCAGCAACCAGTGCAAGTTTGGTAAATTTATCCCAGATAGGGAAAATACATCTGTTATTAAAATACAGTGGTTACTTATCTAATGGCTTTTAATGATTCCAATTTTAGAGTGTGATTTCCTGTGTCATGAAAGAATTTCCTGCTGCAAAAAGGAAAGCTAAGAATGACCCAAGCACTGACTGATGGCTCTTCTTCCACCAGGAGACCAAGACTGTGACTATGGCAAAGCTTTTAAAAAATCAATTTCTGTCAAACTAACATGACCATTATCTTAATGACAGGAAAAAAATACGATGGCCATTAAGATCCACAAAAAGCTGAGCCTTACAGACTTAAGCAGCTGGAGCTTAAAAGAGAACATTAACTTTGCTTTAACACTGTAGAACACAGTGACAACACAAAATAATTTCTGTTTGCTTCATGTTTTTTTTTCTGAGCATACAAAGAATAATCATGTTATTCCAGTACATTTTTGGTCTTAAATAGCCCTCATGAAACTTCCATTGTTCCCATGAAGAAATATTTTAAATTCCCACATCTTTTGCATTGAAATCTAATTGCAAATATACTACAGCATTTACATGTAATCATCTCTGTCTCTGTTCTGCTTAGGGGATGAAGAATGCTGCTTATGAAAAAACAGCATCCAGATGGAAATACTCAAATTATTGAAGCAATAGAAGAAAAAAAACACCTTGTGATATCAAGAAGTCACAAGCTCTCCTTCAACACAGAACTTTTTCCTTACTCTGCATCACTTCTGTCCTTTCACTCGGAAAGCAGCCCTCAACAGGTATTTTCAAAATCAATCTATCCCAAGGCATATTGTTAATTGCTAAATTCTGTATCTTGAAAAAAAAAAACCACATTCCCTAACGTGTTCTACAGGGGTTACATTTGCTGAAAGGAGGCTCAGCTTTTGCAAAGGCCGCAACGTGCTGGAAACCTGGCTCACGTTTCCCCAGGTCCCCGGGGCTCCACGAGCCTGAACCAGTCCATGGGCCATCACTGAGAGCACTGGGGCAATGGCACGTGAAGGCACTGCTGGAAATGAGACTTGGATTCTGAAACACAACAGGGCCTTGTGAAAATCCGCATATGTAAATATCAACTTTTGCACCAGAAGAAAATGTTTTATAGCATGGGTTTTTATCTAAGGGGTAGGTAAGTGATTAGCAGGGGTCACTGGCATCACCATGATGATCCAAAGTTGCATTAAATGGAGACTTAGTTTTCCTCAAGTGCACATTTTCAGCCACTAAACATTATTATGATGCAACATCTGTTCACTCTTCTGGTCTTTAAATTGCTGCTAGTTTCAGTGACTTTGGGCTCTAATGAAAGAATGAGCATACCAAAGGTCTCTACAGGTTCCCCAAAGGTTTGCAGGAACATTCACCCACACAGATGAGATGATGAAGAGAGGAAAGAAAGAGAAAAAAAAAGTTTTATGCATTTCCACAACAAACACATAGAAAACACAAGTACATTCCCCCCATTCCCCCTTTGGAGCGGGCTCGGGAGCAGAGCAGACCTTTCCCACACAGACAGAATGACTCACATTAAGCCACAGAACAGCTGAGCAGAAAGTATCAGATGAAAAAGAAAAAAAAAGGCAGCTAAATTCAGTATGAAAAAGATGATGCATCACACAAAGCAGCACATTTTACAAAACCCCAAGAAAAATTAAGCTTTCCTTTAATTATTAATCTATACCAAGCAACAAATACCCATGGAGTTGCTGCTCGGAAAACTATACCCATCTCAATCGTACCATGCTAGATCCCAATAAAACCTGTAACCAGGTGATTTTCCAACTGCTTATCACTTTGTTCCAAAGACAGCATGTGACAGATTGCACAGCATGTGGTCGATGGCTCAGAAATGGTAAGCAATCTTCAAAATAATTCACAGCCAATTTTAGTCTCATTACCCAACAATGGAGCAAAGTCCCTTGGAAAGCCTAGCCTGCCCAGGGAACTTAGTGCACAGCACCTGGAATGCATTCTTGAAAATTGTCTAAGCTATATACATGCATGATTTTATTTGATAACGTTTTTAAAAAATCTGGAAACGTATTTGAGCATGTAGATTCCTGTATCATGCGTGAACAAGGCAGAGTTACTTGTATGGCAGAGCAGAATGAAGGTGCTGGTGGTGATCCCGGGGAGCACGGGAAGATCAGCAGGCAGCCCCCAGCCAGGCTGCTCCCGCTGCCGCGGCAGAAGGAGGTGGGAATTAGAGGAGCAAAGAGGAGCAGCCCAAGGAAGCAGAGCTGGGGGGTCAGTAACACCCCGGACAAGGCGCAGAACCTGTGTCGAGGGGCCAGAGACCTGCAGGGCGCACACACCTGCACACCTACACATGTGCACATAAGTACACACACACACACACACACACACACACACACACACACCCCCTATGGACCTCTCCTCTCACGGTCAGCAAGAACTACAGCCAGCAGCAGAAACAAGTGCTGTGAAGCACAAACACCCCAAGATCTTTCCCTACATTTATAGTAGGGAAAGGTCTTCAGAAATGGGGTAACTGTTTGGGAGCTAAAAGGCCAAGTCTAAAGCCAGCTGAAATGCCACCAAACGCAGGCAGTTCTGCAGGTGCAGGCGCAGCAGCGGGCAAGGGGCCGCTCGGTGCCCTGCACAAGGCAGGCCCGGCCTGAGGAGCTGCACGCGCAGGGGAAACGGCACCACGCAGGACAGGGCGCCAACAGGGACTGCCGAGGGCAGCACCGAGCAGGACGGAAACACGGAAAACACGCAGTTCAATCTGCCACGTGAAATTCCCCGAGTCACGGCAGCCATGGAAGCGCCCATGGACACTCCATCATCCCACGTAGTTTCCCATTGGCTTCTCAACTGCTACCGGCCAAAAGCTGCTCGAACCTCGGCCTGCACTGAGGCACCTGGGCACCACGGGATGAAGAGGTGCTTGGGAAGAGCAGTCCAGGGGAAAGGCAAAACCCAAACCAAACTGCACAAGCCCAGCAGGCCAGGACTCGGGTTCAGGTTGCAGAGATCACTGCTCCTCACTTCCTCTGAGGAGTAGCTTTGTTTTATAGCTTAGCTCTTACGTGAAAAGCCAGTAGGATTATTCAAGAAAGAGCAACCCCAAAAAGCACGTGGGTGAGCAGGGCAGCCGGGAGCACCGTTTTGGATGGAGCAAAAGGCAGCAGGAGCTGCGAGAGCGGCGGAAAAAGGGCCCAGATGGAGCAGCCCTGGGCACTCAGCCCGAACCCTGGGCATTTCCCCACGCCCCATATCTGCTATTCCCAAGAACTTCTCCCACAAGAGGCAGAAATTCTGTTTTGAGGGGAGAAAGAGAGGAGGGTTTGGATAAGATTCATAGGAAAAAAGCAAGGACTAAACTGATAAAGACACTGGGCACTACCACAACCCATCTGCTGTGCTAAATGCCAGTCTCTGCTTGGTATTTTAAACGCCCTTTAGCAAATACAATTCAGCTTCAGTTTCAAAATTGTAATATAATCGCCTGAAATCTGGAAATAAATAGGCTATAATTAAACTTCCAAATTTATTTAATGGAAAAAAATGAGTATGTATGAAAGGAATTTGGTAAATTTATTAAAATTGAGTATTTTGCTTTACCAAACATGTACTATTTATAGCCTTAAGCATTACTTAGGCATATTTAGAGGGCCTGGTGAGAACAAGCTACTGCACCAACCTGACAGAAACTAGGGAGCAGACCAGGGCTAAGGGCTCCAAGTCTCATCCTTAAACTCTTCACCCACTTCCTTAACTGCATTCCCTTCCATTTCTCCTTCGTGTGTTTCATAAGCAGCAATAAGACCACGTGCCTTGCAGGGAGATTTCAGTCCTGCTCAGTATTTAGGCACATGCACAAACGGCACCGCACACTCAGGGCAGTGGCACGAGTTCCAGTTAACACTGTTAGCTAGAAAACACTTGAGAGCAGAAGCAAAAATAGCATCACTGCCACAGAGCACGGAAAAGCAGGAACCGCTGCTGCCCGCAGAGCGAGGCGAGGGGAGGCCGCTGCAACGTGAAGCCGGGTTCAGGCCGGGCGACGCTTTCCGAAGGCGGCAGCAAAGCGCCCTGCCCTGCACGGGCTCTGCCGTGAGGACCTGACCCCGGGAACGTTCTCTGGTTTCTGTCCAGCAGCAGGCAGGGTGACAGGCTGCGCCCAGAGGCTCTGCAGCTTCCCATGGCCTGACCTATTAACTATTTTACTTAAGGAGCAAAGATTTGATTGCTGTTTAAGTGGTCTTTACTGTGAAAACGGATGATGTAGTAGTGAAAAAAGTATTTTTCAATGTGACAACGGTGCTGGATGTGAACAACCTGTATTTTAGAACAGCAGGAAAAATTTTAGTCTTGTCCATGATTTTGAAGACTTGAGCTATTTTTCAGTATTACAAGCTACAACTTCTAAACTTCTATTATTAGAGATAACAAAACAAATCTACTTCCAAATCTAATTTTCCATCTTTTCTTTTTATTCATTTTCTTATATCACAAAACACTAGTCCAAACAGAGGCAGTAAAGCCTGCTAATGCCTTAAGTACAATAGGAGACCTCTGCAAGGACCAAAATAAGCTAACATCTAGCGTCTTCAAACATGAACCTCTGAAATCTCAATACATACACAGAAAACCAAAAATGCACATTTGAGGCATATTAGTAACTTATTCACCCATAAAGCAATGAAGTGCTGCCCCAGCTCTGCTTTTCAGCACCCGCTCATGCACATTTGTTTGTGCTCGCAGCAGGGCTGCTGTGTGCGCTCACATGCTCCTTCATGGGGACACATCTTCCCTGCACCTTCCTTCAGGCTGGAGGACACTGCACCCCTTCTCTGTGCGGTTACAGCAGATTTTTCTTCCCATTTCTCCAGTGCCACCATTTACGACTGGGACCTGGTTAGTCCCAGAATATGCTAAACTAAGCTTTTCCTTAGGGAAAGGGGTCTCTCCTGCACCTTCCTCCTGTCCTTGAAGTGTGCTCTGAAGGGAATTACTCCAGACAGCCAGCACTATGGATTATTAAATCTGCTCTTTCTTGCAACAGCCAAGGTGCTTTGAGGCTTAAAAGTCCATGAAGCAGCAATTTGATTCCTCACTATGTGCTAATAACTGCTCCCCAAAAAAGCAACCTGTCCTCCCCCAGGCATCTGTTCCTGCCTCTGTACCATGACCTTCCTTGAAGGAGCAAAAGCTCCTGTGGCTGGGTGCCAGACCAGGTCAGGGAATTGAGCCAGATTAAAAACCAACACAGGGAGGCAAGGGAGGAAAAAGAAAACCAGTCTTAATCCCAACTGATTCGCAGCTCATTGCATCACATGGGTGCTGGGGTGAGGGAGAGGGCAGGGATGGGCGCACGAGCTCCTCTTGGCCATGGCGCCATCATCCCAAGTTGCTCATCCTCAACTAAAAACAGCTGAAATTACAAAGTTGAATGAGTTTGGCACGATTGCTTATACACGTTCCACGTACAGAGCACGACATCCACACCAAGGGCTAGGTAGAGAGCTGCAAGCGAGCGAGCTCCCAGGGGCTGCCCGCCCGGGCTCGGGGGCAGCTGGCGGAGCCTCCCCTGCAGTCCGGAGCGCCGCGCACACGGAACACGGGCGGAACCAGCCGCCCTCGGCACCATGCCCGTCCCACAGCTTTGCATTTGCTTTTATAATGCCAAGCATCTCCGTCTCTGCAGTGCATGTATTTCCATGGTAACTGGGAAAAAGGGAATAAATTTTAAGAATGAGTTCCAAGAACAACATTTTCTAGGGCACTACTACAAGATACCTTGTAACTATAGCTACAGTCTCGGGTAAAGGCTGTTAACAAATCCCACTAGCAAAGTACAAATATAGGAAAGCATCCGATTTTTCTCCTGCAGCCGGTCACAGGCAGCAGCAAGGGGCTCGGGCACCTCCTCCGGGATTCCTGCGGCCAGGCCGCCCCTCCGCCCATCCACCTGTCCCTCTGCACAAGGACACCTTGGCTAACAGGAACCTCCTCCCTACCCTGCTTCCCCACTTGCCTCTTCATGGAAGGTTCAGTGCCTGAGGTGGGCAGTGTGGTATTGGCCTGCTCTCTCGCTGGAGGGATGTTTTAGGGTTAGATTAGTAGGAACTGCAAGAAAAAATCCACAGAGTTGCAGATATGTTACAGAATCACAGAATCTACAAGGTTGGAAGGGACCTCTAGAGATCATCTGGTCCAACCTTCCCGCTCCAGCAGGC
>JAUBOD010001063.1:1611867-1625269 GCA_032353885.1 Nothura maculosa
GATCACCTACAGCTGACAAATATTTAAGTTTTCATTCTAAGCCTGAAACTTAATGTTTTTCTGCATTCCTACAAAACTGAATTTCAACTAATCTGTTTGAGCATATTCTACTTCTTGTTAAGAGCCAAGTAAAAACTCTCCATCTTTTTGTAGCTTCCTTAAACGAAGAAAAAAAGAGGATTTAAAATTAGCCTTTCCGTTTTTTCAACAATGGCTGTTGGCCAAAAGCAAGGAAGACATACCAAGGTCTTTTCTGCATGTGTTTGTTCATAATCTACAGAAAAATAAAGGAATACTAAAATAGCTCTTTTTTAAAAAAAAGGAGATTGTTTGTTTTAAAAATACAGGGCTTGATGAATCGCAGCCTTTCCTTCATGCTTCAGTTATTTCAACAATGAAGGCCCAAGTTCATTATTTATTAAACCAAGAATAAGGAAATACTTGATACAAAACGTTAGTGAGGGTTCCTCCATTTTTAAAACCACGTGGATCTTACTGAATTTAGCAGGTCTAATTTAGCGACGTGTAAAAAAGGTATGCTGAAGAGTTATAACAAAGATGGGGCATTTTCAAATATGAGTAAAAATAATTTGGTCTGCTCATAATGTGAATTTGAAAGTGCCACTATTTATAAGCATTCAGTAGTTAATCATTTTACAGCTTGGTGAGGAATATACCCTGAAGAGCCTCATGTTCTGCACTATAAACATGAGTGAATAGGCAGGGTCTTTTCATGACTGTGCCAGAAAGCTGAAAAAGGTATATAGATACCCATTTAATAACTGAAAATCCCACAAATGTTATTTTAATAGAAATTCTGTGAAGAAATTACTTGTAGAAACACAATCCATATTGCCCTTTGCCAGACATAAATATTTCCAAGGGAATGGTAGGTAGAAGGAAAGCAGGAAAAGCTTCTCAGAGAAGCGGATGCATCCCTGATTTCCCAGTGCATTTTGCAGAGCCCTGGGTCTTGGCCTGCGTGAGCTCCTGCCGTGCACACAGGACGAGCGGTTCCCAGCAGCATCGTAGCCTTAACGGCTGCCCTGGATTTTGAAAGGGAGCGTTTTTTCCTACCGCATCCCAGCAAAATAAAGGCAACGCGTAATTACAACGGGGCTGTTTAATAAAACGCAAGACATTAACACCGCAGAGGTGCACGGGGCTGCGCGCGGCTCCTTTCCGACCGCGGCCAACCCTGCGGCGAGGCCGGGCTGCAGCGCTGCTATTAATAGCGCCGCTGCCGGAGGAAGTGGTTGCCGTGGCAACGCGGCTCCCGCATTCCGCAGGCCGCTGCTGGCACCTGCTGCACGGGCACCTCACTGCAGCGCGGCCGGCCCGCGCGCAGCACCGCGCACTGCACCGCGCACTGCACCGCGCTCCAGGGCAGCGGAGAAACCGCTCAAAACGGAGCGGCCAACGCGCCTGGTGGCAGCATCCCAACAAAAACGCTCCCCTGGCTCTTCTCCAAGACTGCTAACTCATCATCTCAGAGCAGCACCCAAGGGGGAACTTGGCTGCTGCCATGGCGCACGTAAGGGGAAAATAAAGTCGTGGCAGCAGCTTGGGTGCTGCTCTGAGATCTAATAGCTCACAGGTGCAAGCCCAGATCAAGTCCTGAGGAGCAGGAAGGCAGAGACCCCTTGTGCTACAAGTCAAGTCTTCCACCAGACTGACGAGCCGCTCCTCAGGGAATGGCCCACAGCACCCAGGGAGAACAGGAATCCTCTTCTTTCCAGCACAACTCCTTTCCCTTGTTTTTCATACAGCTTCCTTCAGGATGATGCTCCCAGGCCATCCTCCACTCTGTTCTTCAGCACCAAAGGCATCAACCAAATATATTGCACAGAAGAGGAAGAAAGAAGAGGCCACCAGAAGCACACCAGGAAAACAGCGTATGCAGAGCCAAGTCTTTCACGACTCCCCCTTGCTGCCCTTGCTTGTAGGCAAGCACAGAAGCATCTCCCCTGTGCACTGATCCACAGCTGCCAGGCAGAGGCCTCCAGGGCCCCAGCAACGATTACACAAGAGCTCTGGGGCAGGACAAGAGTTTAGTGAAGATGTGTCTGCAATAGCTGCTTTGCACATAAACACAAATGAGAAATCTTCGGAAAAACTTGAAGAATCTGCTTAGTTCACGCTCTTTGAGATCAAAAGCTAATTTTACATAGTTATTTTTTGGCAAGGTTAATGTAATTTGACAAGAAGTTATTTTGTACAAATCCTCTTACTTCTTAGCAGAACAACAGTAGCCCAAGATGTGCATAAGTGGGTTTTGCTGTGCACATATACAGAATAGTTGTCCCCCAAGACTTGATGGGATGCTCCTGCTTTTAGATAAATTAAGACTGGAAAAACAGACAGGTAGTTGAACGGACCTATTTAAACTAAAATTCAAGATTATATTTTGGAGAAATAAAATATGACCTCAGTACCAAAAACCTTTAACAGGGCAGATAATCTGTGTAATTTTGATCAATTATGAGTATTATGGATTATTCATCACAAGAAGCAAAAAGTGGAGTAATGGGAAAAAAGGAAATTAGTATGTGCTGGAGTACGCAGATGTACACAACAATTCTTAAATAGACATATAGCTCAATGTATAGTCAGTGCACGGGTTATGACCCTGAGAACACGAGAGATCATTCTCTCTATTGATGAACTGGGCTGAGGAAACATGTCTGTTTAGCAGCAGGCACAGAACTAGCAGATTATTTTTCTTTCTAAAGATTTACACATGTGTGGAAGCCTTTTTTGCTCCCAGAGCTACTGCCCGTGATGTGCAAGTGGCAGGGATAGCAGGCCCAGCGGAGCGCAGGGGCTCCGGTGAGTCCGGCCGGGCCCACACAGCCCGCGCAGAGCCGGGGCCCTGCCTGGTCCTGCTCAGTCACACACGGAACCAGTACCTGGGGAGCACGAGCCCCATCCTCGCTCCATGGGGATAAAACACCACCTGCCAATGAGGGATTTTGCTCAACCACAAGTGTTCTGCTCAGCTGTGCATATCTGCTCTGCAGAAATGGACACCACAATTCACAGGGCTGCTTCACCCGTTTCTTTCGGAGGCCTAGCAAAGGTGCCACATGACCCTGCGTATCAGGTACATCTATTCCACCAGACAACTGCTTCCTTCCACAACAACACAACACATATCCCTATATACACTTAATACAATGTTCAAATACTGAATAGCTGCATCTTCGCAGTTTTGTGCCTACATCACTGGGAAAAGAGAGGTTGGGATCTGTCTATCCCTGTGCTCTGCATGAGCTAAGGAGGAACACTGGGACTGAACACACTAAAGGCAGAGGGGATCCTACAGGGTCCAAGACACTAAAAGTGAAAGAAGATAATTCAAGGTTTGTTACATGTTCCAAATAAATCATTGTGCTAAGTAAGCAGCGTCCCAAATATAGAGAAATGTATTAATAAACAGGCATCACAGTGCACACAGCAGGATTTCTGTATCCAATATTAAAAAGACTGCATATATGAAATTTATGTTAGTTTGCCCTTAAATAGAACACCAAATCTGCCTCCTGGTTTAGGATCAAGTAAAGTTGGAAATTCCCAAACTATCACACAGAATTGCCAGTTTTAGAAGTATTGCAAGTACTCTTTCAAGTATGTTTTTTGAACAGCATTTCAAATTTTCCAGAGGGAAAACAAACCACCCCACAAAAACCTTGCAATTAAAGCCTAAGTGATATCCCTGACATTCTTAGTGAACTGTGAAAGTGCTCAGTTTTATTTGCCTCTGTGACAGATATTAATTTGTAAATTATAATTTATATCCAGTTTGTTTCATGGAAGGTGAATTTATTAATAGTTTGGATATACTGATGTTTAAAAGGCAGTTGTATTTGGACATAACAAATCTACACCAGTCTAAAAAACTTCAAAATGAAACAATCCCATTCTGCTGTTTATGGAATATGTCTTCCAGTTGCAGACAGTACAACAGACACCTCACAGTATCCTACAAAAACCTTCCAAAATACTAAAGCTCAGACAGGTTATCTCAAAACTGAGAAAACTTCATTGGCAAAGGCTGCAGTGGGTGGGAGAATGGGCCTATGAGGAACCTTTGGTCCCATTCCTGCTAGGAACTAACAGGAATGATCTGTGTGCATCTGCCTTTCCTCTTACACTTACTAAGAGAGAGATTTATCACTGTAAATACATTTAATTTACTCCAATATTTAAAGACAATAAAAGCCAAGTAGACAATAAAAGCCAAAGTACTTTCCAGAATAGAAAAAAATGATAAAGATCAAATTCAAAGTTTTGGGCTTTTCTTCCCCCTTAATGTAAACCTTCCAAGACACCATTTCTCTAGACAAGTGCAAAAGCAAAAGGCAATTTTAAGAAAAATATTTAAGAATTTATAAAATAGGATTCTAGATGTTTTTGTGTTATTTTATATATAGAATCAGATTTACACAGAACTTGGAGTAAAGCTGCAGAAAGAAGCATTAATAAAATGCACCACAACTTGCGAACCCCTGCACAACTGTGCAACTCGTGCTGTCATTTTAGTTTACAGGATGAGAGACAGGAGAGAAGAACTACAATTCTTCACCATTGCATCCTCGAGTAGCCATAAACTTGCAATTCTATTTATTCTCTGAGAAAAATGATCAAAGATTTTTCACAAGATCAAAAGAAAATACTGATGTCCCTATGAGAGCACAGCAAAGGTACAAACTATGCAGAACGTACAAGCCTTGCTTATTTTTTCCACATAGAAATAAGCATCTGAAAATATTAAGCATTTTATTCCAAGAAGTTTGTCAAGTCTGCATTCTAATAAGCAGGTTCCTCAGATGCTAGCTCTGGCATACAGCACAAAGTCTCAACTTCATCGGGGTTCACATCAATATTTTAAAAAGAATATTTCATTTCCCAAGTGCAAAGAACATTTTTACTTTCAACTGACAGGCAGCTCATTGCGAGTGTCCTTGACTCAACTTTAAGTTGTTCTTTCTTTTGTCAGAGTCAACAACATCCCGTAATTGTAATCATAATTATCTCCGATTTGCTTTTAAAGAGTAGCAAACAACAATTAAAAATTAATGCTTCACGTCACCGCATTTTGTGCTGTGAAACTCCACTAGGAGCAGCGTCTGGGGCCAGGTCACCTCAGACCTCTGTAACCCCCCATTCTCTTAATGAAACAGACCTCCCTCTGCCACCGTGACCCAGAGAAATCCCCAAAGCCATCACCAAGCAAGACCCAATCCTACAGATTTCTTCCCCTTCACCTACTGAACTAAAACATTCTCGGAAGTACAGAAATGTTTGTGGCTCTGCTCCAAAGAGCACAACGCAGCTGGTACTGAACAACACGGCCATCCAAACTGACTCTCCAGCGCAACTTTTCCTCCCACTGGCCCCTATTTCTGAGAGCTCTAGAGAGGAAAGGGTCACAGCAGCAGAAGTCTTCTCAACACCTACATACCTTCAGCTCCAATCTCACCTCAGCCTCAGTAGCCAGGACATCCAAGAAACCACTCGAGTCAGTCCCTGATGGAGTTCCTCTCGGCAGGAGCGAGGGTGAACCAGCCCCACACACCTCCACAGGTCAGAACGGGAGGCTGCGAAACAACCGCTGCCTTCAGCACCCTGTCACACTTGGAGGCAGTGCCCGCTAGCAACTGGCAGCCTGTCAATGAGCAAAGACCAATCAAGTGCCTATACCCAAGGAAATAAAATTACTAAATAACGTTTTTGAAATCTCTACTTCCAGTAGAACCTTGTGATAGCATCCCACAGGCTTGTCTAAGCAAAAATCTCTCTAATTTGACAGAGGTGACCAACATCCTATTAACTTAATTTATTCAAAACATTGAGAAAAATAGTTAAATTGTTAAAATTAACATTTTCTTCAAAGAAAAAGGAAAATGGTTCACTTGGATAAGACTCGGATGCTCATAACTTTTCCCAACAACCTCAATACAGGAATTGGAATAACAGAGTTGTTATTTTCAGGAGTCACATGGAGTGTAGGAAGACTCTAGTTTTACTTCAACTCCACTCAAGTTAAACTCTACCTAAAAAACCTGCTCGAAACGCAGCACTATTTGCAATTCAGTGCACAAACTTCCGCATTTATTTCCACGATAAGAGCTACTTACTTGCCTTTCGGAGGAGACCGAGAATAAGCACATGGCAGCCCTTGTAAGTGAAATACCACAATGTGAAGTTACTGACAGTAACTGCATTAAAATTACCTTACTTATCTGATAAAAAAGAAAGACCTTAATTAAACATAAGTGGTTCCACAAATGGTTTCAGTCTGTATTACATTAACCATGACAGCTCTAAATTACGTCCAACACCAGCAATGTGAATGGTTTATGTGCAGTACCGGCCCCTTTAGCACACAGTACTCCACAAAAAGGCAACGTCTCACCCCAGGAGCCGCCCTGCTCCCCTGTCCTGATCCCCCAGCCCGGGCAGGCCAAGGGCCCCGGGTGCTCGGAAGCACGTCCCGGGCTTCGGGCACATCACTGGCACGCTGGGTCAGCAGCTTCGGTTTCAAGAGCAGTCCTGATTAAGAGCACATCAATGATTTTCATCGTCATCTTCCCCAGGGACTGGAGCTCTTACAATCCTACAGAGCTCCCGGATCTGTTATTTCCCAGAACTCACAAAGCAGCCTTGGCAAACGGCTCAGACACAACACAGGACCCACCTCCCCCCAACTGGTTTCCACCTCCTCTGATGCTTGTTCCACTAGCAGGTAGCCCAATTAAGCTCTTCATAAAACACCACTCAGCTTCCACAGAAGAGACTTATAAACCTAACCTAAAATAAGTTAGTCATCTTCCTTTCTGATCACAACTTGGGCTAGCTTACAGCTTTCTACTTTGTTGGTAGACTCAGAGCCTCACAGCTTTTCAGACTGAAATCTAAACTTTCTCCTCCTTCTTCCAGGGCAAGATGGATAGGTGGTGGGCACATCCTCACTAAGGAAATAAAAAGCAAAAGTGATACCTGGGGACTTGTTTTCTTACAGTCAAAGAAAACTCAGCAACTATAAATAAGGAAAGAGTATTTTCAAAAGTATTTCAAACTAAACTGTTGCAAATCATAACTAACAGCACTGGCAGCAGGACGTCGATAGTCACCAGTTTATGAAAATATCAATGCAAATATTCCAAAAAAAATGGTTTGAGACACAAATGCTCCTCTCAATGCTCTCAGAAAACGTAACTAAAACTTCACAGTTTAGTATAAGAGTTGTTCACGGAGTTGTGAATATTATATGAATGTATATGCTAGAGTGTTTTTGAAAACTACAATATAGATGCTATTATCAAGTTAACAAATGATAATTTAATAACTTGAAATTACTTGCTTCATTCCCTAAAGTAGCGGATTCACTTGTAGAGACACAAGTATCCCAGCACGTGACTGGGAAAGCAGCTGTGTGGGCAAACAAGAGGTCATGGAAACAGGCTTTATGTCCTGTACCATGGGCAGCGCAGCCAAGCACAGATGTGCTTGTTGCCTTTTCTTTAAAGCAGCTTTTTGCATGCAACTTTGGCAAGAATATAGCTCTTTAACGCAGTTTTGCCCCACGTTACACGTTCTGGTATTTTTGATTTTAACCACAAACAGGGACAACAGCCCATTTCCACAGACAATTCCACTCAGTTCTGTCGTAGGCATGTGAAGAGTTATAGCTCAAATATTGATTCAATGTAATCTCATTATCTCAACTCTTCTCATTTCAGTTTGTGAACTGAAGTTACTTTAGTTATTGACTGCTGAGTGTGCATAAATGGAAGATAAAACCTTCTTTAAGATTCTTCAATATTTTTGCAACTTCTGATACAGCTGACTCAATGCATAGGCACCAAACTACATACACATTCTGGGCACACTGGGAGAGAAAAAAAGAGGGGAAAGAAGAAAAAAGGGAATCAAGCATTATTCTTCCTTAAAACTATTTAGCTACCCTCTTTTGCAATTTGTACCTTAAAATACTAGTTAATATATTTTAAGATGTGAAACTCGGTGGCTGCAGCACCGCTAACCAATGTTGATCTTGGGCAGTACCTCATCAGCTATTTCCAAGACAGCAGCATGAGGAATGACTTCAGCCAAAAAACAAACCAAACCAAAAGAAATCCACATTTGAAACATCCAATACACTCTGAGAAGCTGGTAATAGACTTAAAGGGAAATGATAATCATTTCTCTGGTGTCAAGTAAAATACCTATTACAAAACAAATACCATAAATATAATTGTGAGCTCAGGACGTGCAGTATACACCTCCTTTTCCTCTGCAGCATTAAAACACTCTCAGAACTGAAAGAAGAGGGCCTGCTTGTTTTGAAAAAGGATTTACACCATTCATTTCAGTTGTTACAGCTTTTTGTGATTAATAACATAAAAGCCTTGAAATCTGGCCAGAAAGACCACGGGATAATACATGACCCTATTAGGAGGCGCTTTACCCAGAAATACATCGGAAACCTGTTCTGTGGCAGAAGCCAAGAGTTTGCAGCGTACTTTCCCAGAGTCCATTTAGATTTAAAAATAGATAAGTAGTATTATGATACAGCAGTCACATGTGGTACATTCGATCTATTTTGAGCTAAAATTAATAAGCCCTTGGAGAACGTGAAGTAAATTGATATGCTAATTGCCATAAAATAAGCTATAGTTTTCTGCCTGCAACAGGCTCAGCAACTTGAACGCACAGCTAGCGGGGAAAAAGAAAAAACTAAAAGAAATCAAGTATGTGTTTTGGTTAGAGTGACGAGGGGCGTTACCAGAAGCCCCTGGGGACCGTGGGGAGCCGCTGCTCTGTGCCGCACGCACAGGCTCCGAACAGGCTGTTTATCTGCAGTTGGCTGCCAGTTTTCAGATGGAAGGGGCTCGATACTGCCAACTATTTTAAGAAGCTAAGAAGCTTCTAACAGGATGCGCTTTCCCTAGCAGAAACTGAGCAATGGTTAAAAGCAACAGGACCAGGACTGTTAAGCCTGACCGTTAAGCCTGGCCTCTGTCTTGTTGTTCTGGAAGATCGATGGAAAAGCAGGGATTTATGGAGCCACGTGACTCCCAGTTTAACAGCCTCAATTTTCAGTGCGTTAAGTTCAGGTAGGAACATCCACAAATACTGTGGCCTGATTGCAGATGAAAGCCAAACTGCTCTACAAAATCCCTTGACACTGTGACCCTGCGGCCTGACATGTTTCTGTCACTCTTATAAGACACGAAAGGGGATTTTTATTTATTTTTGAAAATGAAATTTCTGGGTTTAACTGAAGAGCTTTCAAACTGTCTCATCACATAGAGGTTTATCCCACACACTGCTCTTTTCTAATGATCTAAATCTTCTGTTTTAACCTGTGGAAGTAACAATCCAAATCGAGGTGAACTTCTCAACATTCCTAATACATTTCTTCAACTTCAGCATAAAAACACAAGCTACAAACCTTGCCACCAAGAACAGCACCTGGCTATCCCTTAATTTCACTGGACAGTCCATAAAGGATATCCAAAGTCAGCTTAATTCCTGCATAAAGCAAACTAATGAGCTATCCACTCTGCTGTTGTACTTCCCTCCTCAATACTTACGAATACAGACATTATCTCCTCCATACTTACGGATACAGACACTAACGGGCAAGTAAAAAAGTTACTGCAACTTTCACAATAATAAGTACACAAACAAAATTTTGTCTGAGTTACTCTTTGTCTATACAAGACATTCAAGTTGAAAGCTATGTTAAAGCAGAATTATCCTAGCTGCAAACTTCTGCATCCCAATTAAGGAAGGCGGATTGTTTCAGTAACCTTGACACAGGCCTGACCCAGGCGTGACGAGCGCTCACACCGTACCCAGGTCCACGCACACGTCCCAGGATTGCGGCCCATGGGAGAGCGACCCGCGGGCTCCTCCGGGCAAGGCAGGAAGAGCTCCGAGCCCGGGGGGCTGCAGGGCAGCCGGACACTTGAGGCAACCGAATGGCCCCCCTGAAAAGCAGCCGTTGTGCTGGGTACAGCGGGTCTTTCCAGCTGCAAGTGGCCAAGTGGGAACTGGGACCTATTGATTTCACAAGGAACCACAAAACCCTCCTACCTGCTACAGAAAGCAACACAAACAGCATCCCGAGTGATGTGGAGGATTGCACATACATTTTATGACATTACAATGGCCTCTTGTTTAAAGGTTTTTAAAATAAGGTCTTAAAAAGGTAAATTTAGGAGAGTCAGCAAGAAAGGAACAGACTGGGCTGCTGATACAAGGCAACACTGCTCTCTGCCCTGAGCTGTTTGCCCATTTCCATCATCCCTTCCACCACCTGAAGAGAAGGGTGAGCGAGATGCCAGGCGATCCACGTGCCCTGCTGAGTATCTTCGGTCAGAGCCGACCACTGAAACTACTAAAAAAGCAAACGTAATTTCTCCAAAATAGGCACCAATGTTTACTAAAACAGAAACACACAATCATCCCTCACACTACTATCCCAAAGAAAATGAGGAGATAAGAAGTCCTCCTTTAAATACAAGAAAGAAGGAAAGTAGCCTAAAACAATGAAACCAAGTTGTCTTCCTGACAACACGAGCAGGTAGAGGATCCGAGGAGGCTGGGCCCACAAGAAAGCCAAGCCTGGCCAACTAGGTGGGAATTTCTGGAGAAGATGAGACACGAATTGCAGAAATAGACACAAACAGAACATGCAAACATCTGTGTGCAGGGCAGACACAGCCCCGTTCCAACAGGTTTTCTTCTAGTAGGAATCATAACAGTGCTCGTGAATAAAATACATAACTCAAGATTAAAATAACTTAAGAGCTCAACAGAAAATACTCCTGAAAGAAATTTCCTATTGCTGCATATACATGAGATTCATAAAATAACTTGTTCCTAAGCCGATATCTTGATTAATAATTAACTAATATTCCACCTTATAACTTAAAGATACCTGAATTTTTATACTTACCTTAACAGAACACCAGAATACTTGATGGAGCTGTAAAAAAGCTTTTCAGCTTCTGAAAAGAAGTCGTGCTTTTTAAACAATGTCTCTTGTAAGAGGCTAAAATATTAAAAAGAACTACCTGGAAAACCTTCTGCTTTTCTTACTTGGCTTTCCTACAATCGATTAAATAGTTTCAGACACTCAGCTTCTTACATACACATGCAGTTTTTTCTACCTATAGCTAGACCCCTCAGTTAGAGCAGTAACTACCTCCCCAAGGGTTCACAGCCTGTCTGCATGGAGCTTACATGTATGGAATCATCTTCTGATCAAAATCACTGGCATTTGGAACTACCATTGGCATTTTCTGCATTGCTGAACAGAATTATCTTACTTAGGGTTTAACTACAATAAAGATAAAATTGTTGACATAAGAACTTACTTCTATCCTCACACTTTGCAACTGAAAAAAGAAAAGACACCCACAACTTTTCTCACTGGGTCAAATGCTCCTTCAGCTAAATGAATTCTATCTACGTGCAAGGTATGTGTATATTCAGAGTTAAGTTGAAACAACTTGAAGGACCATATTTATATCTGCTCATACATCTTTCAAAACAATTTTAATATTGCTGTCACATCTTAAACACAATAAGTACTAAAGCAGCACTTAACTATTAGCTGGGCATAGTTTTTAACACAAGAGTGCCTAATTCTAAGCACACTATCTTGGTACTTTAGAGCTTAGCCCAGAGGACTGCTCTCTGGACTGCACAACGCTCTGACAACTAAGCTGTGCTCAGACCACAAACCCCCCCAGCAGGAGCACACGCCTATGAAAGCCACAGATTGGACTCGTCTGTGGTTCCAGATCGTCTCCTATCAGCCAATACTGCAGAGCTGCTGCTGTTGTAGATGATTGTGATTTGAATAACTTCCCCCGAGCACATCCAGCAACAGGAACCACCAACAGGGCCACGTAGCAGCAGCAGCCGCGATAGCATCTTTAATGACAAAAGATGCTCTGCCATTTGAAGAGGCATCCGGAAATGACAAGTTAACACAGCTCCTGATTCAGCAGTTCTTGCTGCCACCAGAGAGATTTCCCATTCGCCCAGATCTGAGGCAAGTTCCCTGCATCCTGCCAGAGAGGATGCAAGTGTCCCACAGCCAAGTGGCATCAAGAGATTTGCACAACAAGGAGGAGCAGAGCTTTTTGCCACCAGTGCAAAGGTAACATTCATCCTGACCAGTAAACAAAAGCTGGACTTTCAGGCATGTTGCTGCTTCTATTTTTACACATAACTCCAGGGTATTTTGGTACTTTGGAAGAAAAACTCCTCACAATACCATGTTACTGTCACCTCCTATATCATCAGGGACTAATACCATCGTTTATCTTCTTGCAGGCTTCTTCCTCGAGTATTTTCAGGAAGCTGTCTCTTACACTTAACATACTGAACACATTCAGTCTTTTGCAACTACTGCATACATGTTTCAGAAACCACTACACATGATTTCTTCAAGATTAAATGAAAAAAATCAAAAGAAAATCAAAACTGTTTTTCACATAACTCGTCCCTCTGCAGGGTTTTCAAATAATGGATCATTTCAGTTAAATCCATGTTCTATGCACTGCTGTATTTCCAATACATGTACCCAAGCTCTTATTTCAACATATTTCAACATCCCCCTTCACAGATTTCCACCGATTTCAGAGCACTAGTACCTGTATACAGTCATTGTTACCTACCAGATTCTTAATGCAATTAGGGTGGGAGGGGAAATGCCTTTAATTCTTCCCTCTTTCAACTTGATAACAGCAGCAATCCAATTAAACTCTAACATCACCCAGGAAGTAAGTGGTCATCTGTGTGAGGGAGAGGTACCTGTGCTGGAAGGCAACGAGCTCCCCGCAGCTCCTTCCTCATAGCAGAGAGCAGAACAGGCCTCTGAGGAATAAGGCTCGCTTGCTCTGAGATGAAGAAATCCTCATCTTAAAAGGAAAATGGATGGGAAAGTGAAGCCAAATGCACTGGCACCAGCAGCAAGCCAAATATGGAGAATAAACTGCTCTTTCTTGGTAGAATATCCAGAGGGACTGCAGGGGAAAGGCTAGTGCCTCAGTGTTCTCCACGCTGAACCTCTCCTACTGCACTTTCCTGGCCACTGCATTTGGGCTTGTCTTCTTAACCTAAAGATTGTCTGTGGAACAAACAAGTTGGTGATTTTTCTCCTGAACTAAACTGACAAATTCACTGCCATTAACATACACAGGGCTCTGAACAGAACTCTGGAAGACCTGCCAACCACTACTTTCTGCTTAGGGTTGCTTTCACGCATGGAAAGGCAGGCCAACATCAAGTCATCTTTTGATGAGAAAGGCCAGTAAGGCCAGACATCCAATTTTTGCTTTAAGCAAAACACATGTCCAGCAGAAAATGTTATCTG
>JAUBOD010001063.1:1653577-1691461 GCA_032353885.1 Nothura maculosa
CAATGTTTCTTTTGGGGAGCTGACCATGAGATGGATGAGGACAGAGCTGGCTCGGATACTGTTCCAAATGTGCAACTGTGCCACTGCTGTGGTTAACGTCTTGAAGGGAAACGGCTGTGCATAGGTCAGGTGTCTGCCCTGTTTTTTCCCATTATTTTAGCCTCCAGTGAAACCTCCAGTGTCGTTGTCAGGATGTTCTCTGTAGCTCAGAGGCAGCATGTGATTAGTGCCTAAATAAAACTGCTCAGAACTACAGTGCTGCAGCACTGATGCTGCGCTTCTTATGATTCCAAAGGTGTGTTATGCTGCTCATCCGAGCTCAAACATAGCCTAGCAGTAAGTTTTGTGCAATATTTGTAGAATATTCTCATACTGCTTTGTTCTTTGTAGCAAAACTAGTGTTCATAAAGTCTGATATGTCTCACTTTCTTATTTTCAGTATTCCAAGTACTTAGTTTGTGGTCAATATTATAGCACAGTGTTTTTCTAGGCTTTTCCACTACATGCTGTATTTCTGTAGGTGATCACTGTATTTGCAAAATATTCCTATAACAGGATATTGGATTCACATCTCATTACTATCTCATTAGGATAGTGACTCTATTTAGTTGATACAGTTGATAAAAATAGCATAACACAGGGGAATTGGAAGCAGTTCAGCCTTTAAAAGGAATTTTTCCAAACTGGGTTAATTCCAGGTAGAGAGGCTTCTGTGGAGTTGCCTTCTTTTGAAACTGCTCATCTTTCTCATGCTTTTATTTGTGGAAGTATCATCAAAATCCACGGTCCTATCGAATTGCAAGTACCAAATTCTGGGGAGGAGGCTTGCTTTGGTCGAGATGTCCTACTGGAGCTTCCAGCCAACTTTATCACCTCGTAGTAAAATATTAATCGCACTAAGTAGTTGCAGTGGTCTTAGTGCAAGCCAACTGAAAGATTTCCTTAGAAATATTTAGAAATTCAGAATTTTAGAATTTAGAAATTTCTTTAGAAATCTGCTGGATTGGAGAGGGCTCCAGCAGTGGCTTCTTTCCAGTGGAGCCGTTTGTGTAGGGTGGAAGGGGGATGCGTACCGCGTTGGTCGTCTGCCCCTTGCCGTGCTGTGGATTGCTCTGGTCTAGGTTTTCTATTTTAGAGGTACTGAAATGTTAACCTGCCAGTGGTTTATAGCATTGCAGCACTTACTGAACTGGTGAGTGGTAGTAGGGCAACAGCGCTTTGTGCTGACAAGTGCAAGAAAGTGCATGTGTTATTTTTTTAGTGGCAAATGATGCAGAGCTGTGTGTTCTCAAACTCACATTTTGGTCTATGTGACCATGGTTTCTTGCTCTTTAATATATTTAAACTATTTTGCTGATCTTTTTTTTCTTGCCTTTTTGAATGCTAAATGAAGATGGTGTTTACCAAAAGTTACTTGCATTTTTCCTTATAAATTATTGATTTGTTACCATGCTAAAGGTTTCCTTCACTTGACTTATCAATTAATGTATTTTCTCTGTTAATTAATGTATTAATGTATTCTCAATTAATGTATTCTCAATTAATGTATTCTCTCTTACTCAACAAGAAATAGGTAAAAACATTGGCCTTCCTATTGTAATTATGTCTTTTTTTAATTGGCCCTTGACTTTCAATATTCAGAGCAGAGGTATGTAACTCTATACGAGTCATTTTGCTACCTGCCTGGAATAACATTGTCACTTTCATCCAGACTTTTGGAAGGGTGAGAACAAACCAGCAGATAGTTCCACTGTGTGCTCTGCTATAAAACGCTCTGAAGGTCTTGGAGGTCATTTTTTTCTTCTTCTTTTTTGCCCAATACTGATCCCTAAATTATGAGTAAGAAACAAGTATTTCTTGTGAAGCTTATGCGTCATGGGATTTCACAAATTTCATAGCTTCTAATGCGTTTCCTGTTTTCCAGATCAAGCATCAATGCTTAGTGACACAAACCTTCTATGAAATGTTGAACAGCAGGCAACCTAATGAAAACTATTAAGTGCAAAGCTGGTCAGTGCCAAAGGAAAGTCTCATGACACAGTCTCTGTAGAAGTCCAGGTGTTCTGCATAGCCATGCGTAGCTGGGGAGATACCCAAATCGAGTGACGTCTAGCTAAATAATGTAACCAGCACAAGGAAATAACCTCTTTTGTATAACGTTTTGAAAGGAGGCTGAAATCATCAGAGTAGTTTATACTTTCAGTATTACAGAATAGGTTCTGTAGTATTATATTAATTATACAAGCTATGCTGCAGGAGAACCAAGACTCATCTTAGAGCCCCTGCTGAATCTGGCCTCAAAAATGAAATGGCAGTGGTAAGGTTATACTCACAATAATGTAACAGTAACCTGGAGATGCAGAGGTAGAGGGCTGTCACTTTAGCTATAATGTTTGCAAGTTTGAGCAAATTCTGAAGACTTTAAAATTATTGATTGTTTTGATAAAATACTTGAGAGGTGTCAGATTGAGAGAATTGTCTCACAGAACTGCATGTGATTCAAGAGTTTAAATTATGTTCAGTTGTCCTATTTTTATTTTTGTGTAGCTTATAGCTGTCTATTTGGTACCTCAAACATCTGAAACTGTTTTAAATTTTATCCAAAAGAGCTGCTAAATAAACATACATTTCATTTGTCGAGATCAAATGCTGCTGAAATTAATAACTTTACTTTGACTCTGGAATGCTTTGAATTGAGCCCTAATGTTTATTCATTTGAAGCTGGTTGGCAGATAGCCTTTTAAAAACAAATGTATCGTTTTGATAATGCTTTGAGCCCCCAGATGTGGTTTGCTTTTTGCATGCTAAATTCCAGGCAGGAGTGAGAATGTGTCCCTGTGCTGTTCTTTTAGCACATTAGCACCAAGCTGGTTAGCTAGGCTTCTTGCAGACGCTCACTGAAAATTGTGAAAGGATATGATGCTTTTAATACTGTGGCTTCAGAGCTGCCAATTGTTATCTTACTATTTGAGGATATTAATAAATGTTTTTCTCTTGTCGTTTCTGTTAATGTCATAATCTCATTTTGAGTCTACATTTTGTAACTCAATTCTGATTCAAGACCACATTGCAATTCTGTGTAATTGGGCAAGCTCTTGCATGGCATCTATAAGTTAGATTTCCTTTTTTTTTTTCTCCCAAGAATTAAATATCCAAAGGAAGGTCTATATATATACTCTATATGCATCACTATTATTAAAAAGGCAAAAATAAAAAGGCAAAAACCCCAAAATACCAGATATCAGATATTTTGTTGTGCTTTGAAGACTACCTTCACTTTGATTTTCATGTTTCTGTGATATTTTTATTATCTTGATTTTTCCATGTAATTGGGGCCTTGGGAGCGCAGCGCTGTGTCCTTACAGTCATGTGCCGAGTTATGTAACTGCATTCGGAGCCTGTCTCCTTTCCAGAGGGAAAGCTCCGTATGCCGGGAGCTGTGAGCGGTTCTCGCTGGCGCCTGAGCAGCTCCGCGGTGCTGTCAGTGTTTGAGAGTTATGCTGAGGGGCTTGGGGAAAGCGATCTGCCCACTTGAATGGCTATATTAAAATATTCCAGCCCTGGGAAGTGATTACTTATCTGTATGCAGAGAGTACAGATAATTCAGTAAAACTGACAATTCGATTTTGCCTAAGTAAATAGAGAAATAGGATAAAATAGGAAGAAACCTAAAGTTGATTGTCTTGCAGAGGTTTTGTTATATGTGCTATGACTAAAGCTCTGAAGTCAAGTTTTCAATTGATATATGTAAAGCTAAGTACACAGTCTATGTAGTCTTTCAGATGGTACTGTATTATCAAATAATAGCTGGAAAGAAGAGGTTCACGTTCCAAACACAGTCTTTATTAACTCTGCTTTTGACCTAGGAGTTTTTTGATAGTAGATGATTTTATTATTATTATTTTTTCCAAATCTATTTTAAATATACATATGCAAACTAGTCTCTTTTTGTTAAGGTGCACAGTAGCAGTTTCATACTTAATGGTTCCTTTCATGTTTTGGTAAAGAACCTCCCTGACCTGTGGGTTCTTCGGATTATAATCACAAATTGCCTTATTTTAAGTTTTAATTTGTCTCACCTTTCTCTTTTGATGTGAATATTTCAGCCTTTGTCGGGGATGCTTACCCTTTCTTTCAAGGGGAAAGCTTTGGGGGTGTTCATGTTCATGTAGAATCATTATGGTTAGAAAAGACTTTCAAGACTGAGTCCAACCATAAATAATTTCCGCTCCACACGGTGTTAGGACTGAATAGCGAAGGGTCATGTAAGTCAGAGATGTGCGTCGGGATTTTAGGATTCTTTTTTTTCCCCCCTCAGAGATTTCTGCGAGCAGATTTGCTAGGCACACTCTGTTGCTCCCAATTTGGAAAGACAATACTTTGCCCCATGTTACTTAAAGCCCTCCCTTAGCAAGCGTGTCTTCCAGGTAGGCCATTAGACAGAGAAGCCTGTGCATTGTTGTAGCCAAACACAGATTCTGGGTAAATCCCAGATGATTCCCGCTCTAGTGGAGCTGGTGACACAGCAGCCAGTGGCTGCTGGCGCCCCGTCCTTCTGCAGCCACCTCCTTCCAGCTGCAGCTTCATCTTTTATTCCTTGCAGAGCCACATCCCTTTGTCCCACAGGGACTCCCTTCTCCCGGTTAGAGAGCTGCTGACCTGAACTCTGGGCTGAGAAATGATTGCAGATTTACTGTGAGGGTTGATGCAATGAAGCGTCTTCATTGATAAAATCTTGCTGTGCGTTTCCATAGCTGTGTGGCGTAGGCAAAAACATCCTGTCTGCCCATCTGAGGGACCATTGCTTAATTGAAAGTCATGAAACTTAGGTGGTTTTGCTCTGCATTTAAACCTGCACATATAAAAGAATAATTTATTTTTAAGGAAAACAATATGTCAACAGTGTAGTGCAACTTTTAAGTGTATGATCCAGCTTGAAAACAAAATCAGTTGGCAATAGTTTCTGGTAGATATTTTCTTTTTATCAGCTCAATGAAAGCTCTGTGAGCTGTCCGATTCTTATTACCATTTTGTAGCATAGAAATTACGGTGAATTAGTAAGGGCTGGCATTTCTCCCAAGGCAGTATTAGCCTCCCTGACATTTTTTCCAAATTGGTTAAAAGCTTTTAGCCAGCACAGCTGAAGAACAACTGCTAGGAATTTGAATATGTGCTTGCAAATCCTGAATTGGCCAGCAGAAGGACTTAAGTATTATTTCCAGGAACTGAACGTGTCTTGTGCTCTGCTGATATTCTTAGCTTGAGAAACAGATAACATGCGATATTCCCAGAGGCGACGTGTCTCGTATTGTTTTGCCTTACTAGTGCTTTTTAGTAGGGCGAGTGCTTTACTCTTCACATTTTGTGTCTAATTTTATTAGTGCATTGGGCACTAGGACTCTCAGGGCACCTTCTGAAATGGTGCCAATAGAACAGTGGAGCTTCAAAATGATCCAGCAGTTTCAGTTCAGTTTGGGTTCTGTTCAGGTTTAGTTCACTCTGCTGCAGCAAAGTGTTGTACAAAGATTAAATAGAGAGGCTGAAAGTTTCCATTATTGTCCACTGCATCTGCTAATCTTACTCCCTGAATAAATACACAGGATAGTTTCAGTGTGCGCTTGTGCAACTCTGGGTGGACGAGAGAGGAGTTGGTTTGTCTTGGTTCAGAGCAGAATTTGTACATGAACTACAGTCACAAAAAATCCTAATCTGTTATTTTTATCCTCTTGTGTTAGTTGGATTAAGGAAAGTATGACCTATTATTAAAATATATGGTACTTTTCTCTCTCTCTCTCTCTTTACACACACACACAGAGTTTACAGCTGATGTTTTGGTGATTTTATGAATTTGCATCTTGCCCAATCTTCTGTCAGACTTGTTTTGCATCAGAAGTCATGCTATCATGTACAGGAGCATTTTACTCCTGAAGGTTTCTTTCATCTTTTAGTCAGTTTTTCTTATAATTAAGTTTCACATCTTGCATAATGTTCAGAGAAAGATTTAGAAACTATTTTATTGGTACCATGGACATGAAAAATAGCCTTTTTTTATATGAATGCTTGCTTTAATTTCTAATAGTTTTAGATACTTAACAGCCTTATGTGTCTTTGAAGTTGTTATCATTAAACTAACTGTGTTAACAAGTGATAATTGGAAAATCAATTAAAAATGAAAAAATGATCATTAAGGTAAGTTCAGTTATTTCCCATTTGGGAATGTTTACTTATATGGTTTAAATTTATCATAAATCTACTGACATTTGTGGATAGAAAGTTTGAGACATTGATCTAATTGAGTTATTTTCATCCCCAATTCTTTTACACACAAACAAAAATAAGTGAGATCATATTTTTATACTGAAAATATTTTTTTTCTGAAACAACACAACTGACACGTAATGATCTAAATTCATTCTTTGCAATAACTTGATTAATCTTACAAAGGAACATTACTTCTGACTTGTTGATAAAAATAGTTTGATAATTACTATTTTTTCAGATTTTTTTCTATAATGGACTTATTTTTTTATGCTGATATCTGTTTATTTCAGAATTAATACTTGCTGCAACCAGAGATGAAAATGGTATAGCTAGAGCTTTAAATAATTTGGCCTTGACAACCCCATCATTTTCTGGGAACGTGGACTCAGCCTCTGTACCCTCCTAGATTATAATGCCATCCTTGCCTAATGAGGGAGGTGAGTTATGCATTTTTAATAGATGCTATTAATTATTTCAGTGTACTTGTTATCTCTAAGTCTAAATTAACGTTTTTAACAGATTAACTCAGATGTTGCTTTGTGTTGTGCCACTCCTAGTTTTTGTATACACTTTTTTGAGGTCTAAACCCATTGATTGTTATAATGTTGTGTCTCAAAGATAACCATGGAACCACTCGCGTGACTTTGAGTGCGGAACTGCCTTATCAAGGCACAATTAAAAGAAAAGCCAAGAAGAAGAAGCATGGAGTCATTACTGCAAATGTTGCTGGCACAAAATATGAAATTGGTAGGAAACTACCTATTTTGTTTTCATTGTAATAGCCATTGATGTGAATGAATTACTAACTAATGGGGTGATTTAGTGGACTGTAACAAGCTGACAATGAGTCATTTCCAGAAGATTTTCTTCTCTAAGAAGCCTTTGTTCTTTTTTTATTTTTTAACATTTAGTTGATACTTTTGAACACTGCATCTATTACTCCTCATTCATTACTCAGGAAAAGGCCTTGAAATGCAAAAATTGAATTAATTGAAGAAGCTGGGGAAAAAAAAACTTAATTGAGTTGCATTTTTATTGGGGAGTATATGTAAAGCTTTAAAAGATGAAAAGTGTATATTTGACGCTAAATACCGGGTTCCTTTGTATAGAGATTTTGTGATTAAAATCTCATGTTTTAAATTTTCATACATGGAGCTGCTATCATTCTGCATTTATATAATGCAGAATGGTTCTACTTTCTCTTGTAGAGAAGAAAGTATGCAAAACTAGAATAATGTAATTTGGCTTCAGCACGTAAAATAACAAGTCTCTAAGACCAACATTGTAATTCTGGCTTTTGGTGGAATATGAGAAGAGAATCTAGGAGGTGGGACTGCTGCTGACTCTTGCTTAAAAGTAAACAATGTCACTAAATATGCTTCTGTTCAGCATGTAATTTGCATGATTGGTTTGTCCTGATACCACTCCAGAAAAAAAAAAACCAAACACAAAACAAAAAAACAAACAAAAAGCCCCTCACGGGACTGAAAACAATTGCAACCCAAAACAAACAAAAAGATTATTTCTAACTGAGGATAGTTTCTCTAGAAAAACTAGAAAATATAGGAAACGTTGAAAAAGCTCAAAATATTATTTTAATCTTGAATATATCTTCTAGATATTCAGAATGTTTCTAAATTATGTCATTTCTTTGTAGTGCGTGTAGTAATACGAGAAATGGGATTTGTGAAAACACGCGATGAAGATGAAACGGCAAATCTTATTTGGAGTGATTGTGCTGTGCAACAAGAAAAGATTGCTGAGCTTCGGAACTACCAGGTAGAGTAGAAGACAATCTTTCTGGAAGACCAATAAACTGTTTCATGCTGAAACATTCCTTAATATGTTGCGTTTGGTCAGTTAACATCTGTATGGAGAGAAAACACAAAACAGAAATAACCAGACTGCAACAAAACCAACAACATATTCTTAATCCTATTTTCTTTTCCAGAGTTATTTGTTCACACCATTTGGAATCTGGTGTTTAAATATTTGGGGCTGTTCTCATGATTTTGTCTGCCAGTGGGTGTTGTGAATGATGAAAGAGTTTGAAAGAAGATGCAAAACATCATTTATAAGTTGGTCATAAGCTTTTAAGCAGTAAGTTAAGCAGAGCCTCTCTCCCTAGTTTTTGTGAATAAATAAGTCATTTTTTTTCTTTTTTTACATGTGACAGCATTCTTTGTTCCTTGATAACTTTTTGAGTAAAAGAATGGTAGATTCTCTTTTATTTAGATAGATTTACTTTCATATGGAGTGAAATCAATGAAGATACTCTAGTGAAAATCTTTTGGGGAAGAATGCTATTTATAGCATCTTTATAGTAGTGTTAGGAATATCCAGATAAATGTAAGATATTCTCTTGGATGATTTATATGTAGTATTAACTATGTGTGAATATGTAGTTGAATCTTTTAAATGATTATTTGTAATTATGACAGGAAAACTAAAAATTTCAACTTCCTTTTATTTTTTTTTCTGTCCTACCTCAGAGAATCAACCATTTTCCAGGAATGGGAGAGATCTGCAGAAAGGATTTCCTGGCAAGAAACATGACTAAGTAATCTTCTTCTAATATTAAGAAGTTTTTCAGCCATATTATTATGCAGTGTTATACTAATTTGCCACTTGTGGAGTCAGTTTGTTTTTACTGAGAGGCTATAATAGTTCCAGGGATAGTTTCCAGTGTTCCTTAATGGCTTTGGCTTTGGTCCTGGCTCTGTAGCATCTGAGTGGACTATTGTATCTTTTCCACTGACTTCAATGGAAAATACTTGCAGTTCAGTTCTCTTTCTACATGCTGCAAAATGATGGATAGGGACTTAAATCATTAAGTAATACGTGTAATATAACAAGTAATGGCAGAATAGGAGGAATACCTAACTCGTTTAAAGTGATTAGTGACTATATTTTTGTATTTATCAGTGCAAAAAATGTGAACTGTCTTAGTGTTGACAGGGAAGTCAGAGAGACTCATTTGTCTCAACGCATTCGTTGACTGTCATGAAATAACTGAATTCTAAGGAATTATATTAGCTAAAAATCTGTGAGTAAGAAAACAATGCTAAATAATGCTAAATAATGATTCATCTCTCTAGTAAGAGTTTAAGTAGAGATCTGTGTGGATATTTTGATTCTTGTAGCCTAAGTTACTTCAAACACCAATTAAACGTAAGTTCATGTTTTGGACAAATCTTTCCTATACTGCACCATTACCAAAAGAGAATTTGATTTTATATCTTTCTGTAATTAGTGTGATATCTTCTCTCACTTGCCCCTTTTCTGTTTTGTGAATGCTGAAGTAGTGTGCAAAAATATTCTATGCAAATATTGGCATTTCTACTGGCTCATGTGTTCTGCTTGTAGTCCAAAACCCCATTGCATCAATGAAAGCTACATGGGCATTTCTCACTGCCAAATGAGGCCAAAACTCTAAGTAAAAACATAGAGATAACGCATGGATAGGCACAGCTATTGGAACAGGATTGGTCAGCATGGAAAGCAGTGGTATCGTATATATAGTTCTGTGATGTGTGTGTATGTTTAAAAGGCAAAAAATGCTGTCACACTTGCATTATTTTAAAATACAGTCTCATGTCTCTCTTTCAACGTGCTGATTTCTCAGTCTGCGGCACTTTCTGAAGGCACTGAATATGAATATGCACATACAGGGAATGCTTTCTCCGGTAGGATAACTCTGGGTAAACCATGTTATAGTGTCACTTAATGTCAGGAGATACTCCAGGGTTTTTTCTCTGTTTGCCATAATACCGGCCTCACAATTTAATACTTGGCATTTGTAATTTACAAAAATCAAAGTGATAACAGCTTGAGATAAGTTGTGGAATACACACATATGTTAAAACAGATCAATTGTATATGGTTGGGAAGGCGTGCAGTGGAGTTCTGTGTAGCTGCTCCTCTGTCTTATTTGACCAGAGTAGTTCTAATTCTGTGCTTGCTTTTCTGCATACAGTCTTTTCTATTGTCTTGTTTCCTTATTCGCAGCATACCCTTGTTTTTTTTTTGGTTTTTTTTTTTGCATCAACCCACATTTGAATTGTGCTGGTTTTCCTTGAGATGGTGCTGAATTGCTGATGGCAATCAACACTTCCTTAGACAGCTCCTTTAACAGTTACATTTTCAGTACAATCAAGTACAGCTCTTGGATTTTGATGAGACAATGAAATATCAGGACAACAAAGAACAAAGTGGGTTATTTTTTTTTTTCTTTTTTTCTTTTCAGAGAGGCTGCAGATGTCCAGAATTTATTTATTTATTTTTTATCTCTACATCCATTCATTTAGGGAAGTAAAGAAACAGCATTAAATTTTATTCATAGAGTGATATATAATTTAAGGTTTACAGCTGAATATAGGAAACATTTGCATGTTTAGCAGTGTTGTGCATAGTAGAATATTTTGACAATTATGTTGGTTATAAATGGAGAGGAGGAGGAGGTGAGTAGAGATTGAGGTGTAAAAGAGGAATACAAGGCTTTTGGTGAAAGATTTCTTTGCATTTCATTCCAGACCTCTTACAGATATCATGGTTAATGCATGCACAGTTACATTCCTTGGGAGCTGTGAAACATGTGGCACATGTAATGGGAAAGAGGAGGACCAAAGGGAAAATGTAGGGACACAGAGTAACTGAATAGGTAGAAGCAGGAATGTATGGAGAGCAAAAGGAGGCGTGAGTATCATTTTGAGGAGAAATAATCAGCACACTGAGAGGGAGGAAAAAAAGACAATTAGGATTCATGGGATCTGATTTCTGTGAGTGCTGTCTTGAGATGCTCCTCATGTCACTGCATGCAGTTTGTAGTGAGAAGATCTACAGGATGAATGGGAAAGAGAACACAGACAGGGGTGGTCTTTTACCATCCTTTAACCTTTGCTTACATTTACAAGGTTTATGGACTTGTTGTGGTCCAAGAATCATGCTCATCTACACCTATCCACCAACCTCCTTTTGTACTTGAATAGAGAGATCTTGAGGCACAGACAGTGAACCCAAGTTATTAGATGGACAAGTCGTGCCTTGAGTAACGCACACCTGAAAACCTCATTTTGCACAAGAACCACTGACAGGAGTGCGTGCCGTGTTTGGGGCGAGAGTAGCGCCCGGAGGAGCAATAACTTGTTCATTCTCAGACCTCCTGCTAAGGGCTGCAAAGGCTGAAGGATACAGCAGCACAGTAAAGAAGTGTTTAAATGCAGTAATGGTAACAGATGTGTTGGAAAATAGGGCTATTGTATTGGAATAGGTCTTAATTCAACAAGCTGCTTGAGGATACGAAACCATTTTCTGAATAGGACCATACAAGGAAAAAATAACACTGAATTCTTTTATTCAGAGTGTTACTGAGTACCACAACTAGTAAGCAATAACAAGTGCTCAGCCTTATAGCATCAAGTGTTCACAGTTTATTTAGTTATGCATAAGATTAAAAAAGCCATATAATATAGATATATTCACTGTTTTAAAGTAACATGAATATATCTGTAATGCCCTGAAATTATATTCACTGAGTGGAGAATACAAATTTTGAAGTCTGTAAATAAACTTAAATATCAAATTTGTCATGTAACACACTTCAGGATGTCCAAGTACGTAATTTGGATAGAAATAGGAAACTAACCCTATTTTTATTCAACAAGGTATTTTTGTGTAAGTTCTAGTTAAATATTTAATTAGCAAATTAATAACACTTATAGTGGATAGAAAGTAGTATGAGTAAATGATGAATCATATTGTCTGTTTCTTAACTCATCTGGATACTTGGTGGCCTGCCTCAAGCCAGATCTCTAAGTGTGGCAGCCCATGAAGCTGCCGAAGTCCTGAGCGCCCCGCAGTGCTTCAGAGCCCCGGGAGCCGCCGCGCTCGTGGCAGAGGGTTGGCCGGGCAGCTGCCTGCGCAGTCTGGTGCCAGCGCGTCGGCTATAGCACCAGTCCTGGCCACAGTCCTGGGCTTACAGATGTGGTTGGCAGTTCTCTAATTTCTGGCATCATCCAAACCACTTAAGCAAAAAGGGGCTTCTTGCTGCATGAAAAGGATTAGGTCATGGCAGGATATTAGATGACTTTGATTCGCCATCTGTTGGATCGTGGAAATTTGTGTTTTAGGTGTGTCCACACTTGGTGTTTAAAGTAGTATCAAATTACTCAAGGTTATTTGGCAGTAACTCTTGTGTACCCAGGTCAATTAGTTACGTTTCTTTGCTTTGGAAATGTCTTTGAAGTCCAGAAAGAAACAAATCACTCTTGTTGAATTACTTCCACTTTCTTAAGTCCGGTCCATGTTAATATTTTTCATACCCATAAAGTTCACAGTTTTTAATTTTTTAGTATTTTTAATTTTTTAATTTTACACTTAATCTTTGTTTGCCAGAAACTTAAATTTGGTTCTTGGACCTTTCTGACCCAAAGGATTTTTTAAAAAATTTGCTTTTAAAATTTTTTTAATTTATTTTTTCTTAATTAGTATATAATATATTAAGCATCACAAGATTTGTTTTGTGGTCTAGAACACAATTAGCTTCCTCCCTTCCTCTTCAGTTCCACCCATGAAGTGATATCCTTTCTTTCTTCAAATTTTTGGTATTATATTATTCCTGCAGACAAAAATAGTCCTACTGAGGATTTGTCCAAAAAAACTGAACAACCCTCCGAATCTATACCAATATAAACATAAATACACATACCAAAATACTACTAAAAATGCAAAAACCAGAGTGTCTGTCAGGAAGGAGAAGATTTACGATCACGTGGTCTAAGTTTCCTATACCTAAGCACAGGAATATCATTAAATCATCTGACTAAGTGAACAGAAATTACAATGGAATTGATGCCAATAAGATAGTAAGATAATAAGATATGGTAGTCAGTAATAATGCGTTAATCAGCTTTTGTTCTTAAAAATAGGCATAGGGGTACGTCATGAGGAACCAACTATTGTTAACTGACCCTAGATGTTTGTTTTCCTGTTGCTTTTCTGGTGAAATCTCCTTTTCACATTTTGTAAGTGCTATTTAATCCTGAGCATTAGTGCATGAAAGGAGTGAAAATATTTCAATTCTGATGCACATTTCTACAGAATGATCAAGTGTCAGCCTCAGGAGTATACTTTTATTCCTCGAACATGGATCTTCCCTGCAGAGTATACTCAGTTTCAGAACTATGTAAAAGAACTGAAGAAGAAACGAAGACAGAAAACTTTCATAGTCAAACCAGCTAATGGTGCAATGGGACACGGGTAAGTTGCCTGTTAACTTCAGGCATCCTTCATGCAAAAAGTGAAAATCTCCAAATGAAAATAAATAAATTATTACAGATTTTAAGATTAAAGGGTTATTCCCTCTCCCTTCCCCTTATCTAGTATTGTTTACAACATTGTCTGGGACAGTGTATTAGTATGAATTTTGCTTAAGATCAGTATAAGAAAGTTTATGTATTGGACAAATGCATTTCAACCAGCACACTTGAAACAAAGCTAAATGCAAATGGTAATTTTGTGTTCTGAATGTGGCATAATTAGAGGATGCCTTTTCATATGAGACTGAATTGACTCTTAAGGTCGGGATTAGTTTTATTTCAAAACTATGTAATTATCAATGTCTTATGCTTAGATTTCTGAGGTGACATTGGCCATAAAGGTCAGGGTTTTGGTAGCTGGGAACTGTGGTGGTGCCCTGCCTGGGAAGGAGACCAGGAACTGTTTTGTGCTGATTCTACCTTGGAAATCAAGCCCAATGTGTCATTGCATGGCAAAACTGCAGGCAGGAAGAAGACATTTGAAAGAGGGAGAGAGCAAGGACCTTGCGATGGAAAGAAAGAGGAGGCAAATGACAGGGAGGTGCTGTTGGGGACATGGCTGGAGTTGCACTTTTGGAAGGTGACCCATGCTGGAGCAGGAAATAATCTTAGCAGAGTTGAGATTGTTTTGCCTGAGACAGACATGCACAGGGAAAACCAGAGAAAAAAATCAGTTTCCTTCCTAACAAGCTAAAAATAAAGGTCGTATTTAAGAGAAATGCTAGGGAAGTACTCCAGGATACAAGGAGTATTTACTACTAGAACATGAAAATGTGTCATAGTAAAGGGAAGGGTAGAATATAGATGATAAAGGTATGTTAATTCAATGTTAAAGTTAATATTGATACACTGAAAAATATTAGCTATTATTTGAAAGGCTATTTACTATAGAGCTGTGTGTGTAACTGATCATTTTTCCTTTTGCTGTGGACAAATCGGAATGCAGAAAGACGCAGCCATTCACAGTCATAGCAGTTGGTGTCTTGCCCTGCAAATGCCAGGTCGCTTTGTCATGTTACCCCTAAAATTCTTTGAAACCTGTAACCTCAGAAAGAAGTTCTGATAGGGGATGGAAACCTATTTTTAGAGATGGCAGGGAAGAATGTCAGAACTAGCGAGTTCTGCCAAGCAGTTCCAGACTGCAGAACGAATGCACTATTCCAGACTGTTGAATCAGGGGAATAGAAAGTTATTTTGAAAAGTTCCTTGTCTTTTTTTTTCATTAAGGGAAGTACTACAGAAAGTGGAAAAGTAAAAGCCACTTAAGTGAATGTCACTTTTTTCAGCCCTACAAGTCAGATACACGTCTCTTCCTTGACTTAGACTTTTGACTATGCGGCTGTGTGACCATGAAAACGTGTTTCAAAGTGTTATGTCAATGGTGCATGTTTTTTCAAAATTAACTTTTGTTTTTAACCAGAATCTCTTTAGTAAGAAATGGAGAAAAATTGCAGGCCCAGGATCACTTGATTGTCCAGGAATATCTTGACAAACCCTTTCTTATGGAAGGCTACAAGTTTGATTTACGCATATACATTCTTGTAACCTCCTGTGATCCATTAAAAATATTTTTATATCATGATGGACTGGTGAGAATGGGCACAGAGAAGTATCATCCACCCAGTGATTCAAATCTGGTAAGTTGATGTTCCTGCCAATTTATCACTTGCATGTGTAGAGTTTTATTAGAGTAGAGTTTGGAAGAAGAAAAGTATGTGACATGAGATTTAATTTGATATTTATATGGCAGCAATTTTGCATTGTTACTGAAGAGGCAAAAATGAAAATGAAAGATACTGCCCTCATTTTTATTTTTCCTGACAAAATTGCAGTTACAGCCTTATTACTTATGTAGTCAAATTTTAAGATTTATGTATGTGTGCTTGAGTTTAACTATTCCATAAAAGCAAATAAAATACATTTTTTTAATATTCATAACCAGAACAAAAGAAAAAGAAAAATTACTTCAAGAATAGTTTTTTATTCTTGCTTAAGACGCTTTATTTATTTTTTTTTTTAATTTTTAATCTCCCATGTAGTGTACACCAGCCACTGAAAGCATTAACATTATGGAGCAGGCTCTGTGGGCTTGCAGAGACCAAGCAAATGGGATGTCACGCTGATGTTTTTGCCTGCTTTAGTCCTTCCTTTCACTGTACAGTATCCTCTTACTTGGGCTGAAAAGTGTAATCCCTCTCGTTCTGAGCCAAGACAAAACAAGAGTGCCTGTTAAGGCAGAAGTAAATGTGAAGCATGCAGATACCAGTAGATGTGTGTGTCCGATACCTCACTGCTGAACTCCACCACCACTATGTCTTTGTTTTTACAGACTTACGTACTCAGAGAGCTGCTTCAGCATAACTAAGCAGCAGGCAGTGCAGGGAGAGGCTTTTTCCCTCCTTGATTTTTAACACTGTCCATCGTAGTGCTCTTTCAAAGAGGGCAGGTGTAATTTGGAAGCCAACGTGGTCCTTTGTACCATAGGATTGAGTGGGAAGAGTGCAAGGCAAACTGCAGTGACAGCATTGAGTTCCAGCCCTTGGAATTTCCACAGGCCTCCCCTCTTCCGTCAGCTGCAGCTCGTGGGGAGTATAGGAACTTAGTTGGAGATGGAATGATTTGAACATTAACTTTTTATCCTGTGATATTTCCTCATGCAGTTATCACATGATACTATTATCAGTCATTTAGATTGTTTGCATGCTTTCTTATTTAGTATTCCATAAAGATATTTGGCCCTTACTGATGAATATGAATTGCATTATAGCTGTTTTTTTTTCCCTTTTCAGTGTGTTTATCAAAGTTGCTTTCTTGTATTTATTGTTAGTTCCAGCAGTATTAGCAGCACTGAAATGTACTCTGAGTGGGTAAATAGGACAACGACCTGGCAGGTCCTTTTTTTTTCCTTCTGTTCTTGCAACCATTCATGTGGAAATATATCTATGGTAGGAAATAACTTGGCTTAACAGCAATGACATTTGTTAGATGATACTTTTCCATGCTGGTTTTGTTTCACATAAGTTTGGGCTAAAGATTAGTTCAAGTGTTTTAAAAAATAAATAAGTAAAAATGCTTTTTTTAAAACAGTTTGAAAAATAATTACTTCTGCTTGAGATGACTTGAGTTTCACATTTGTAACTACTCAAAAACAATGACTTCTAGGATGGTTCTCAAAGTAGTAATCAGAAGTCATGGAAGAAGTTTACTAATTGTAATGTTAATACAAATATTGTTAGCTACCCTGTAATTAAGTTGTTTAGTTCTGTTAATATGATTTTTTTTTTTAAACCTAAGTGCAGTCAGATCAACGACAGCAGAAGGCTGGTGGTATCTGTTTGCCCTCTTATCTAAGAGGAATGGGAACAGAAAGCTTATGGTTACATCAATTAGTGCTAAGGCAAGAAATGAAATATAGGAAATAGCTGTCACTGAGATAAGGAGAGTCATTGTGGTAGGATAAGGGGAAAGCTGAATTAATACTTGCAGTGGAAGATAAGTGCACTTCAATATATTGGCCTTGGAAAGGCCCTGTATTTTAATCTGTTGTGTGTAATATACAAGATGAGCTAAAATGCAGCTGATAACATGAATCAGTTGCAGCTTTCATTTTGTTCTATAAAGGAGCCATATCACACACTGCCTTATGTAATGTTTAACTCCCTCGAATGTACGGCCATTCAAAAATGGGCAATTCTGTCAGATCCCAACGTGGTGGACAAATTTATATGTAAAAGATACTTTAAAGTCTCACTATCATGTGAGCATTTCTCAAACTCTTGGCCAAAATGAAATTAGAGATTTCCTATGAAATGGATACCAGAGTTTTTTGCCATTTTTAAAGTAGTCCTCTAAAATATGATTTATTTACTTCATTAACTATGAGTGGCTCAAATATGAGCCACAGGTTTTGCTAGATCAGGGCTAGAGCATTCAGCATACTGGAACTCCCAAGAAGCAGAAATCCTAAATCTGCACATAGTACATTTGAGAAAGGGGAACTGTTTGACTAATTCGTTTTCGTCTGAAATGTGTGTGTGCTCCCACACATTGCAAAACCTCTACTCTTATTTTGGCCAGTCATAGTTTGCTTTGACTATTTTAGAACTATATTTAGAGTTTGTTTTGGTTTTTACTTATATTTTTTACATCTTTTCTCCCTGCTTTTAGAGCCAATTGTATATGCATCTGACTAATTACTCTGTCAATAAGCATAATGAGCACTTTGAACGGGATGAAACAGAAGACAAAGGAAGCAAACGATCCATAAAATGGTTTACTGAGTTTCTAGAAACAAATAACCTTGATGTCTCCAAATTCTGGAATGATATTTCAGTAAGATAAAAACAATTACATGTTCCTTTATATTGTGTTTATGTTTAGAAAATTAATAGCCTCTGGCATCCACTTGACTTTGAATCCAGCAAAATTCTTGGAACTTTGTTAGTGTAAAATTCTTAGTAATGTATACCACAAAGGACATAGTATAAAAGATGAGGATGATATTTCTAAAAATTCTTTTAAAAATGTAAATCACTATTTGGAGTTTGATTTTAAGTCAAGTTAATAAACTATTTCTGTATGAGACAGTTTTAAACAGTTATTCACATAAGTCATAATATTATACAAAGGAATGATTTTGTTTAAATTAGCAGAGACTTATCTATGGCCTAAAATGAATTTTATATCTGAAAATAACTATATATTACATCACTAATTACGTCATATCAGTTTGTTATACATCAGGTTATTATATTTTATATATTATTTATTATAAACCACTTATTTGGTTTGGGGAGGGCCTTTAGTTAAAGTATTAGATTTATTTTAATATATTCTGCTGTTATCTCTTCTGATATTATTTTCTCAACAATCCGCACAGGAGTTGGTAGTGAAGACTCTCATAGTTGCGGAGCCGCATGTTCTTCATGCTTATCGCATGTGCAGGCCAGGACAAGCCCCAGGAAGTGACAGTGTCTGCTTTGAAGTCCTAGGATTTGATATTCTGCTGGACAGAAAACTAAAGCCATGGCTCTTGGAGGTAAACCTCTTTGAAAGAATGTCAAGTAAGATGTTTAAATGAAACTTAGCAGGCTTTAGCCGAATCGATATCTATGTTCGAAAAATGCTAAAGAAAATATGTGCCTTGCAGAAGATTGTTATTGGGTCCATACATGGCACTTTCTTCAGCATCCACATTGAAATTCTGCCTGGTGAAAATACTGGTGAATTTTGAGATGGAGGTCAAGGTGGTAGTTTTCCTGAAAGGATGCAGCATTTCACATGAAAAATGTGAAGTTGATCAGAGAGTTGTGGATGTTTTATCTCTGAAAGGATCTCATTTCACAGAAATCCGATACCTGATAAACTTACTCCTTCAGTATGGTTCTGTATATTCTTTCATGAATTTATGATCTTTATTTCGTATTTTAAATGTATGTTCTCTGTCTTAAAAAAAAACACAAAAAACCCCCCAAACATATAAATGGAAAACTAAGTGTATGTGCTGTCAAACAATGAGCATGAAGGGATGGAAGGAGATGTACATACAATGACTTGTGTGTCTGTGGAATAGTAGTTAGGTGGTTCTTGTACATCTTTTCCATGAGGAATGTTTGAGGTGTGTCTTCTATTTCTCTTCAGTTGCACTGTTTAATATATAGATGGAGTTCACTTGTTTTTTTTTTTAGATTGTCTTATTTTGTTGCCAGGTTGGCACTCTGTAGCTGAAATAAAAAGCAAAATATATTAAAAGTCTGACCAGACAATGTCATGAATACATTTTGGCTCCTATTGAAAAAGATGTACCCAAATTTACTGATTTATAGCCTTGTTCTGTGGCTGTTAATATTGACAACAGTTGTTTTGTTGTGCTTATTTTTCTCAGGGATTTGGTGTAATTTTAATTAGGAAAATGCAAATTCCCTCACTGTCTGCCATGCAGACTTAAGCATATTTGCTAGCTTTTATGTGCTAGCCAAAAGCACCACGTGGCACGAACTTAATCTGCACTTTACAAAAGTGATGTCTATTTTAATGTCACTGGATTTAAAACTACATCTCTATTTCCTCTTTTTGTCAAGCAAAGCCTGCCATCTTTTTGATTTAGCTTTCAGATTAATATCTGTAGGGTAGCTTTAGCTTGCACGTAGGTCTCTGTAGTTGCGTAAGTACAGACTGAGGTTGCTCTGCCTGCACATTTCATCTGGCCTTGTGGCAAATGATGTCAAGATGGTATTTTGTCATTTGCAGGAATGTGATCAAAGTCCAACTTGAAGTGTCAGTGCTGGATTATCAGGGAGGAGTGTGATAAATTCCTTGTGAAGAACATCCCTCTGTCTTCTCAGCTGTTTACATGTGATACAGCAACGTTAGCATTTATAGTTCACCCTTTGTGGCGCAGGGTCTCAGACTGGAATCGTACTGCCCCCAGTTGACCTGTTGGTGTGGGAGCGATCTGCTAACAATGTAGTAAATGCTGCTGCCTGCCTCAGGGGGTGGAAGGATACTACTTTAACCTTGGAGTTTTGTAATTTGTTGTTTTTTGCGTTTCTCATCTGCTCTCACCAATACTTTGAACTAAATTTGCCACACATATTGAACTAAATTAATAGAAAATTCCAACTTTGGAACTTCCTAAATCAGTTTTTACGCTCATGCATAAATGTTTTTACTGGGCTTGTTTGGCTTTTTGCAGCTCTCTTGGAAGAAGCATGCTATATGCACACACATCTACAAATAGGCACTGTGTATATGAATGTGTGTGTACACGTGTATGTCCTCATCTGAAATCTATACAAAAATACGTGCACATATATAGATTTCCCCTGACACAATTCTGGCTCCTTCCCCAGCTTCCCGTGCTAATTCGTTCCCTGGTGGCAGAGCCCACCAGAGGAGCACATCGTTCCCTCTCCCACGCTGCTCTGTGCCGCGGGAATTCTGCCAGCCCTGGATTAGGATAATAAATGTGGCTTTACAGTTCCAGAGCACATGGAGCTTCTCTGCTACAAAAATAAGCTTCATCAAATATAGTAAGAAATAAATTGTGCAGAGTTCTAATGGCTGTCACTTCCTGAGATGCCTTTTTTGTATTCCTGAGTTTCCAGTGTAGCTTTCCTGCTCCTTGATGCCACAGAACTTCCGGAACCTTCTAGCAAGGCTTGGGCACTGGGAAAGGCGCGATTGCCATCTTGTGGCACCAAGTGTGGTGACAAGTGTCTGTGCTGTGCCAGCAACCTTGATCCCTCTTGAGCAGCAACTAGTACATAGATCTGCCTTTGGTACCCAGCAAATCTATTTTTTACTGTTTTTGACCCAAATTTCCAAACTAGCCTGTTGCACATAAATAGTGAAATCAGTCAGCAATCCAATAATTCTCAATTTGGCACTGGTCTTACTCATCTTGTGAGATCACAAAGTCCTTGAAAAGGGTCACCTTTTAATAACTTACTCATTGTTCTCCCTCCTGCTGAACTAAGCTCAAGCTGCCTGTTTCTGGGAGCTGGATTCACCAAGCCACAAGTTCAGGTACCAAATCACTCTTCCTTGTGATTTCTGTGAGTGAGAAAAGGCTGCAAATTTATTTTTTCATATAATTAAAGTACTAAAAAAAAGTAATCAAAATTATTACAATGGTAACTCCTATAATTCAAGGAATGCAGTTAGTGCTAATTCCTTCACATAAAGTAGTCAAGTCATATGCACAAGCTCTTTGGTACCTGTCACTTGTCCTAGGGTCCTACTTGCCCATCCTGTGTCCTGGGGTACCCGCAGCCCAGCAAGGGTGAGCAGAGGGCTGGCCCTTGCTGAAGGCAAGTGGGGGTGTGTGGCAAATGATCAGCGTCCAGTCCCCTTGCTGGGGGGAATGCAGTGTTGATGGGGAGGATTTTGCCCTCTTTGCTCTCAGGTTCACTTAAGGTTGTTTTTCTACATTTGCTAGCACAAGTTTACTTGCTCCCGTTAGGACTCTCTACTGGCTGACTTTTTCTCCACCTGTTAACAATTGTGCATTGTCTCAAGTTTTACTGTAGATATTGTGTTTTACATTTACTGCAGTCTGCTCTGTGTTCTCTTTATCATTATTTTATTAATCTCTAAAAGCAATTTTGCCCATTTCTGCACTGACCTGTGATTGGCCTCGGTGATCTGTGTTTAGACCTTGATAGCAATCATCATCTGTTGTAGTTTTAGGGGCCCCTCTACAATCCTGTTTTTTGTCAACAAACTTCAAGATGGGGCTTCCTCATAAAAGTACTATTGTTTCAGTAACACAAGGCAGCCAAGGGTGCACCATTGCTCTTAGGCCACTGAATTCCTTAAAAATGGCTAGACAGATGCAGGTAAGGCTTCGGTGACTAATTTTGATTAGTATCTATTATGACAGTATCACTAGTATGCAGTCGTGATTGCTTTACAGTGCTGATGTCTTAGAGTGGTGAGTAATCATACTACTTCTGTGCAGATAGGTGTAGGAGTAGCTACATTACATGGAAAAAAAGGACATCACTTGATTTTTAAGGGAAGTTTTAGGAAAAACAACTTTCTTAAGGATAGTGTCTCTCCTCAGAACACTTCAGGATTTCATACCCATGATCACAGTTCACAAAGCAAGGCACTCTGTCCATATTTTTAGTATTTAACCCATTGTGTGCACAAAATGACATGCAGATATCAAAAGGCAGATATATGTACATATCTGTACAAACATTCATTGAGTTCTTATATTTGTAGTGTAATATTGCTACTATTGTACTACTTAAGGCTAGAGCCAAGTGGAAATACTGCATCTTGCTGCATTTCATTGGCATTTGAATTATTCCTGTCATAAGCTGTAGCATAAATATAATCTTGTTTGGCATCCAGCTTTACACCTCTATCAACAACACGGTTTGTGGGGAAAATTAACAACCTTCAGCAAAATAAAGCAGATTAAGCCTTCTCTATCTTATAAGTGTAAGTACTTAGTGTAATTGAAAATGAATTGTCTATGTGCACTTGCATAAAGAAGACTGAGCTCAGGCTGGGTGATCTTAGTCTTCATCGCAGATTGGGGACATGATCTGCTTGACAGCCATGAACCCATTTCTGGAACCCTGTGGCCAGCTTGATCATCCAGAGTTAGACAGAAACACTGACAAGCCATAGTGAATTTGGCAAAAAGCCACTAGCGTGCTCAGAGATTTGGAGTACACGATGCATGAGGGAAAGCTGAGGGAGCTTGGCTTGGAGATGGGAGGACTTTGGGGGGATCCAACTGCCACTTGAAAGTGGGCTAAGACTGAAGATGGAGTAGAATGGCAATGCAAAGTAAAGAGGCAACAGGCAACTTGGCAAGGGCAAAAAAACTTGATCTTCATTAAGAGAAGTTAAGGTGAGTTCCTCTTCTGAAAAGTTACTGGGCTGGCACTGTGGGCAGCCAAGTTTGTTATGCCTCTGTGATTTTGATGCAAGTAAAACTTACTTGAGCTTTACTGTGAGGTGTGGCTGTTGTTCCTGGGGCTTGAAATGTCAAGCAGTGTTTTTACGTACTTACTATTGTGTTCAGTCGGTCTGTTGTGATCTTACCAGTTCAATAGCTGGGTGCCCTGCAATGAGTTCTGCGTTGTGACAGAGAGCTGCAAAGCAGCAAGCCCTGTTTCCAGAGGAGTCGCATCTCGCGTGCCGCAGAGCCTCTCGCGTTGCCCTGCTGGTAGCGGTTCTTGAGATGGTGCTGACCTATTCTAGCCTCCCTACCCCTAGTTATCTCCCCTGTATTTGCACAGTGTGAACCCTGAAATTCGATGCATTTCCCTCATCTTCAGAATATCAATAATAAGACCCAGAGCAGAATTTTCTGAAGATACCAGATGAAGACAGTTTAAAAAAAAACCCCAAGAATATAAACAATGTTTTGGGCATAGTTGTTCTTTTGTTTTATTATTAGATTTTATTTATGAAACCTGAAAAACCTGAGGTATTATTGTGTCAGACACTGCTGTAACCATAGCAAGGAAATCATAGCTTTTGTGGAGAAAAAAGAGAAACAAGGTTGTGCAGTCAGCTGGTAGAGCTGAAATCTGTTTCCTGAATCTGTTGAATATGCTTTCCGGGAGGTAAAGTACTTGACTGTTTTTTTCTAATTATCTTCTCACTTATCTCCCTGAGAACAGATAAAAAATGTATTATGAGATTGGATGAAGACAGACTAAATGATAAAAACTGCCGTGCTAAACTTTACAAGTGATATTTAGATGTGTAGTATTGAGGAAATGGAGCACAAATACTATTGTCATCACTCTGGGCCTTATAAATATTCTTGAGAATGTGCCTACTTGTGAATTTCTTCCTAACACTTTTCTCTTTAAAATAGTAGAATTCAACCCATCTCCTCTGAGTTGACTAATGGCACTTTTGCAGGAGGAAAGAAAAACACATGTGTGGAAGAGTGCTGACTTGCTCAGATATCTGTCTTCATGCTTAAAAAAAAACAAAAAAAACCCACCTCACTTTGAAAGGAAATCGTGAATATTTCCTTCAAGTTCAGAGCTGTATATCTGAACTCAGTTATGTTTTGTAAAGAAGGATTAATACTGCTGTATAATTAGAAATATATTGATAGCTACAAATGCAATTTAGAAATCTTAAAAAAAAATCTGTCAGGACCATCATAACAGCTTTTTGCATGAATTATATTCAAGCAGTTGACAGACATTTTTTTTTTTGAGTCCTTTTGTCAGGCACTGACAATCTTCTGCAATATTCAGATTGCTCTCAACAGTCACAAAAGTTAAGAGGATTTAAAAGCAATCTGTTTGAGGGAAGTGTTCATCACTTCATAAAATCAGAAACAGCTCTTGGACTGGCAGTGTAAGAGGCATCTGCTAAATGAATATCTAGGAAGCCATGATGTTTCATGTGCTCTAAAAGGAGCAGAAACTCTGTATTCTATTTTGTGTTTCAAAACAGAGATACCAATTTTTGTAAGTCAATGATTCAGCTTATTTAAAAAGCAAATAAACATTTTTTTTTTCTTACAGAAGCACGTGCTAGCAGTCTTGATTGGGGCGAGTAGTGTGGGGACTCTTAATCCCTGGAGAATAAGGGCAAATCAGTGTCTCCCTCTGTCATATGAAATTCAAATGAGTATGGTACGAGAATTAATATTAATAATTATCTTATTGAATAAAGTGTAATTGTTAACCACACATTCCTGGAGAATCACAGAATCTGAAAAGCATTCATGACTGGCAAAGGAAATTTTGAACTCTAAATAAATACGAAACTGGAGAAGCAGCAGTGACTGAGGCAACACTACCACAGGAGCAAAGCTTAGGCATTCCTGCTCGGGTAGGGGAGGACAGGGACCTCACGTGGCCCTCAGCAAGGTCACTTAAGCGATAGATATATTAAAACAACAACAAAAAGAACTTAGTTATGTTTTGGCCCAATACATTAGCCGTATTTAGAACCTTTCCACTTTCCTTTAGGAGGAGCAATTGATGCCAGTGCTTCTGTAGTTCTTTGGCTCTATTCTGTTTTCTTTTATTTATTTGTAATAAAAGAAAGCTGCTGCTTTTGCGAATCTCGTGCTCAGGCAGCCTCTCCCTCTCTTGCAGGGAGAGGGATTCTCAGCTCCCTCTTCCATGCAGTCTGATGGCTCTTTCCTCTCTCACTTGCGTGCGCGTTTTCTTTGCTCTTGCAAGCATTAGCAGTGAATCCACTCAATCTGCACGCTTCAACTGACTCAAGATTGGCAACTGACAACAACTCGTTGTCTTAATGTTTTAAGGGCATGGAGAGAGAAAAAAAGAGTGCAGTTTGTTGCCTGTAATATGGTGTTACTGTAGGCACTTGGCCAAAGAGCTTCAATCTGTCTGGCAGTCAAGTCTCTATTGGATGAAGTATTCTGGATGGTTGTTTCAATGAGAAACTGATTTTCCTTCCCAAGAAAATATAATTTTCCCCTCAATCAGCTTGCTGAAATTCTTCACAACCCCTTGCAAGGAGAGAAGGGATGCAAAGGCAAGCCTGAGAGAAGGGTAATGCCAGCCCTTCAATCACACCAGGTTAGGTAAAATGTTAAACTGCACCTCTGGGATGCAGAGCTGTAGCTGCCCAGCCTGATCTTGTACAATCTCCAGGATCTTTGCTGTCCTAATATTCAATGTGAAAAGGTGTTCCCTTTCCATTTCCTTGGGAAGGCCTTGGTGAAAAATGATTTTTGCGTTTAGTTTTCATTTGGATCAGCTGGATCATCAGGATCAGCTTCCTGAGCCAGTGAACCTGTGAGTGTGAGTGCAAAGATAATGTAGGTGCAGTAGGACAGTTTGGATTTGTGTTAGTGTGAGATGCCCTGGAAATACAACCTTCTGCTCTGGTGAAGAAAAAGGTGGGTAACGCTCACCATTTGTGAGAATTATAAACGAATGGCTGGAATGAACTTCATGATTGTCTCTAATCAAAGATCTGCTAGATGACAGACATTAACAGCATCCTGCATAATAGGATTTATTTATGGCTTATCATTTGCTTTGGAGTTTTAACTTCTATTGTTAGCAGAAAGCTCCATCGCTTTATTAAAGGATGAGATGCCTTTCAAAATATGCAGGCTGTGCTACAGATTGAACAGAGATTAGATCCGTGCCTTTGAAAGCATGTAATATTTTATTCAGATGATTTTAGTTTTATAAAGCCATTCATTTAATCTCTTTATATTTGAAAATATATATGTGTTACAGCATTGTGACTGTAAAATATTTCTTTCCAACTACATGATAATAAGCTGCAGCAGTAGCAAATGAGAATATACTCAGACCGCTTTGGCAAAGAGGTGAAATGCTAGGCTGAAATCTAGCTTATGGCTTTGAAAATGTGAGTTACAGTTGGAAAATTTCATTTTAGAGGGTATTTTGTGTGTTTGGAGTATCAATAAGTGTTGAATGTTAGAGTTTTGCCAAATTAGATTTCTTTGCAAATCTAGCTGTGGAAGGGAGCCTTAGCTCCTTCAGCTTGCACTGCTTCATTTCAGTAGCACAGATAGGGCATTTTGTACTGTAAAAGCATTAGCTTTTCAGCCTCTTCAATGAGTGCATGAAACTGGTAGTGAGAGGAACCTTAGTGGAGGGGTGGCTGTATGATGGCTCATAACAACCTTTGCTTTCCTGACAGCAGGAAGTGTATGTGTCTTCATACATTTTTCTTCCTCCCTCTTTCCTTGCACTTTCTACTTAATAAGCCCAGGCAGCACACCTTGATTTGCTTTTCTTTGCTCAGAAGTGCAAGGCTGTTTTCTTGCCAAAGTCTTTATCCGAGCAAATCAGTTATTCGAATTATCTTATACTTTTCAGAGTGTTGATTCCCACATGTGCTTATATAACTAGCATATATTATTTTATAATGGTTTTATTTATCAATTTATGCCCAAGAATTTATTGTGAATTGTTGCTACTCTAAGAAATACCTAGAAGGAACATAAATCTGACAGTGTACACTTTTGTGTGTTGCATGCATCTGTGCTCTGTGAGTGTGTGTAAGTGTGTGTGTGCAAAATATTAAAAACATTTTAAATAATAAACATTGACTTTGAAGAATAAACATTGACTTTTACTTAGTTCATAAGCTCTTTTGTTACTAAGACACGGCAATCTAACAACTTAGGCTTCTGGGTGTTGCTGTCAAGCATATCTGCTAATGATTTAAATGTATTTTACCTTCAATTAGAACTTTCTGTTCTTACATAGTTATTGCTTTTCAGAGAAGAACCATATTCTACATTGCTTTCAGATCGGTAAGGAAAGCTAGGGAACAAGTTCCTTCCTTCCTGTAGCATGACAAATAGTCTGTTCTAATTTGTCTAACGTTGCATGGTGAACTTCCTGGCAGCAGGCACCAAGGAAAAATTAGGCTGGGTTTACAGTGCCAATAATTAAATCATGTTCATTGTAGGTTTATGTCTAGTATGTCTCCCAGATCCTAGTATTTATGATTTTTGATTTTCTCTATTTTAAGACAAGACAAAATATGAAATGAACATCTCAACATATCTTTCCCTTAATTCTGCTATTTTTGAAAGAATGGACTTTCCAAAGCCTGTAACAATATATATCTATAGAATTAAAAATTATTGGAAGTTCTATATTATTTTTTTTCCAGATTAATCGTGCCCCAAGCTTTGGAACTGATCAAAAAATAGACTATGATGTAAAGAAAGGTGTTCTGCTAAATGCATTAAAGCTTCTCAACATACGGTAAATCAATTCTTTGATCTTCCCTCTGTTTATTTTTTTGTTGGTTTGAATGCAGGAGGAGCGTTTGGTACTTGAATTGGAATAGCGGAAAATGGCGACCTTGTTTCCACCTTAATATGTTCTGAATGTTACTGTTGGTTTTGACTAATATTTGGCTACATTGCCCCAAGTGTAATTTTACTATTTGTTCATATGCCTGCCAAATATGAAGTGACAAAAGTCCCTTTCATATGTGTTTAAATGAATTTTCAAACAAGTCTCGAGGTGATGGAATGGCCGTGTGCCCACATGCTTTGGCAATTGTTGCGCACAGTCAAAAGCCATGGACCTTCATTGCTAACCTAGATTTGGAATATGTTGGGGAAAATGTCGGAGAATATAATTTCAGTCATATTTGTACATTAAGTTAGAGTCATTATAGTATACCTTAAAATGTAGATAAAAGTTGATAGAAAAATTGATTTTCTTAATGAGTGTTAGTGTTTTAATTTGTATATCATAAACCACATATAGCTGATAGCCTTGCACTTCCCAGAAACCACGTGTATTTTTGTGTCCCAGTTGTGACAGTTTAACATGCTTTATAGTAGGGTAAATCTTGAGTTCTCACTCCTAAACTACTACTTCAATGGTATCAAAACCTGCTGTTCTTGGAGTTCCATAGAGATGAATGTGCTGGATGTATTTTGCAATATTATAAATATTGCATTAATGGTTATAAAAGGTCTTGAGCTGTATGTACATACATTCTGCTGTATGTAGAAGCTTTTTGTAGCTCTAGTTAAAAAATACCTCTCTTAGGTTTGTGTTACCTCTTAATATTATCCATGTTTCAGGACCAGTGATAAAAGGAGAAACTTAGCCCAACAGAAAGCTGAAGCTCAAAAAAGGCTGTATGGTCAAGGCTCCATGAAAAGGCTGTTGCCAGGTTCCTCGGACTGGGAAAAGCAGCGGCACACGCTAGAAAGGAGAAAAGAAGAACTGGTATAAAGGAAACTTATTCTACTGTTTCTTTCCTGCTTGTGCTTTCTGCTGTTAGTTTTAATTATCTCATTTTCTTGATTTCTAGAAAGAAAGACTTGCACAAGTACGTAAGCAGATTTCCAAAGAGGAGCATGAAAATAGACACATGGGGAACTACAGGTAATTGTATTGCATTACTACTAGTAATACTGATTTGTATTGCTGCACTTTCATTTTGGACCTAGATAGTGCTTAGGTTTAAACCTATCAGATTCTGTGGTAAAATACATTCAGAAGTCAACTTGAAGTCATTGATTGTGTTTGGAGTTGGCCAGAAAAGAACAACTTTGTTTTCTGATCTCTTCGTAACTGTTTTTATTTTTGTGATTTGCTTCAATGTGAAAGCAAGTGAAAGCAAGGCCCATGAATGCAAATACAGTGCATATTCAGTCTTTAAATTATGTTATGTAATTTATGTTTAAATCAAATCAGCTGGTCAAATTTTTGTTCTTTTTATTGCTAAAACAAGTTGTTTAATGCTAGTGAATATTAAATATACTTTTTTACTAATATTTTATGCATCATTCAGACCTACTGTAGAAATTTCAGGGTATTGCAAAATTCAGTTTTGATATTTCTCCAGAACAATTTGCATTGTGTTTTCCTTTATTTTGAAATGGACAGTTGCTGGTTTAAATATGTGTGTTCAGAGTTAAAATTTAACGAATGAGCATTGTTCTGAGAACATATTTTATAGTAATTAGAGATAAGATAAATATGTATCATGGAAAAGACTGTAATGCATCATGGAAAACTCTGTAAATTAACTGCAGGACTTTTGTGTTACCAGTGTGGTAAGTAGCTCAGCTTCTTCGTTTTACTTCAACTCAATTTAATTTGTTTCCAATTGCAGGCGAATTTATCCTCCCGATGATAAGACTTTACTTGAAAAGTATGAGAGTTTGTTAGCTACTGCTTTCCAGACATTCCTGGCTGGGAGAGCAGCTTCACTGCAGCGCGAAATGAATAACCCTCTGAAAAGAATGAAGGTACTAAGTGCAGAAATACTGGCTTTGGAGTTACTTATCTTAGAATTATAGCATGGCCCTGTGGATTAGTTTTACTCTGATCCTGTGTTATGACTAATAAATAGTAATTTGGTAGTAATACTAATCAATAGTGTTTTATTTCTCTCATTTTATTACTATCCTTTGTGCAGCTTGTGGACCATGTTTTGAATTTTTGTTTAACTGCAGTGAATCCAAGGTGCAGGCAGGCTAGATGCCTTTAAGCTGCTTTTCTGTTTTCCTGGTCCTGAACCTTATCCCTGCCCAAGGCAAGAGTTGTCAGAAACTGCTTATGGGTTGGTAATTGCTTCCTGCTTTGCCCACTAATGTCCACCAGTCATTTATCCACTTATATGGATTGGAATAAGAGGTGTCATAAGACCATATTCATCAAAGGCATCTGAAAATTCTGCTTGATTGTCTACTTGAGTTATCAAAGATAAGCAGTAGCGAAAAGAGCTGTATTTAAAATAAACGACTAATGAGATTTAATTTTAAATCTTAGAAATTATTTCCCATCTTTCTTGTTGACATCACCCGGCATTTTTACAAGAATCTTTGTTGGGCCCTTTGTTCAGATTTTTTTCTTTAGTTGATTTTGAGGCTTCAGCTAATCTTTCAATATCATGCTGATTGGGAAAAGATGCATGTATCAGAGGAAATACGACATCCTCCTGTAGAGGCATTCAAAATCTTATTTCAGGAATTAATAATTGGAATTATTTCCAGTTCTTACAAGTTGCCACTTGACCTTTGAAGGGTAGAATATGTCCTACTTTGAATTAATCATTGTGACATTTGCATTTCTAGGAAGAGGATATTTTGGATCTTCTGGAGCAGTGTGAAATAGATGATGAAAAACTAATGGGAAAGCCCACGAGACAGCGAGGACCTAAGGTATGTGACTGTTTTAAATACCCAATATTTATGCTACTATGAAGATCAATTAATGAGATTGTATAACATGGTCTTCTCCTATAGCAAACAAGGTGTAGCTGATAAGGTGCTCTACCAATACAATATTGTTTGCACTTATGAGAGAAATAAAAATTTGCATATGACCAAAATTCTCCTTTTTCCATAAAATTAGGAGGTTGGAAGGGAAAATAATGAAACCTTTCTTACCCAGACAGTTTGCTTACTTCTTTTCCTCGGAGTGTACAGACAGCATGCTCCACAGGATCCCTATCCCTGCTAGGACTGCTGACTTCCCTGGTTGCGTGCTATCCTACGAACTCCCTTTCAATAGAGGAGTCTGTTGTAATTTGTTGGAAAATGAAGCACAAAATTCTAATTTAATTTTGGAGATCTTAAATGTGCACCCTGTAGTAGGAACTTAGTCAGACAATAATGTTCTCTGGGGATTATGAATGATTCTTTTTTTTTTCTTTATTTTTTTCCTTTAGCCTTTGTTTTCTATGCCAGAAAGTGCACAGACCTTAAGAAAACTTAGGACCTACGATAGTGACAGTAGCTGTGATAGCAGTAGTGATGTGTCAGAATCAGAAGAAGAAACTGAAAAGGAGGATCACAATGAAAAAAAAGAGAAAAAAGTATCGTATGATCTTGAAGAAAATAAACCTAGAACTTTAGAACGATCAGGTAAGTTAAATTATAATTTATTTCCAATTAAGTCGGGTCATAATGAATTATATAAAATACTTCACATCAGAATAGAGCTACTGTCAGTGTTTTTAAATTCAAGGTGAAACACTGGCTTGTTCTATCTTCTTTAAAATCTTCTCTAAACTATTGAAAAGGAATTAAAAAAAATAAAGGTGGAAAAACGTGTGTCGAAAGAAAAATAAATAGTTGCATCATCCATTTAATTTGTTTGTAGGTAGAGTGACCTGGAAACCTTCGGTTAAAAATACAAAAGCTGCATCCCATTCATCCCCCACGTCATCCGCGGGCCCCATAAGGCGCTCCGTAAGCTGTCCTCGCTCCATAGCCGTCCTGACGACGCAGTCGCAAGCAGCTGAGCAGCGTCCCCTTTCTGCCAAAGCCTCTCTGCAACTCCAGCGTGCCGCCTCTGTGAACAGGTCCCATTCTTTAAACCGCAGCCCATGTTCAGCCAGAATGTCTCAGACATCCAGTTTGGGAGCTATGAACTCTTCAGGGGTGAGTTAACATTGCAGTTGCATTCAAAATTCATTATTTTTTTCTGAAACTAGATACATATATCACCGATTTTAACAACATCAGAAAGTGTAATGCACTATAGTCAATTCTGTTTTGACAGATACTCTCCAGACCTTTACACTAAACACTTACCACTAGCTGTGATCTTCTTCTGGTGCAGCCATACAGATGCCACATTTTATGAAAATGGAGACCTTAGCCAGAATTTCTTGTCACTGAAAAGACAGATCTCCTAAATAGTTTCTTGAAGGTAGAGAGTCTTTTTTACCCCTCAAAAAAAGTTTTGAAATTAAGGCACTAACAAATATGCATCAATATTTTAAAATCAGTGTATTCTCCTTGGGTAAATAATTTGTAGCAGAATAAAGCACTTCCTGCCATTAATAAGACTTTGTCTGGGTCTTCATTGTAGAACAAGATGTAGTTACTTTCAGCAGCTATTTCAAATAAGCTGTACCTCTGCAATAGACTACAATTCTAGAGCAGTTAACTAGAGTTTAGAAAGTACAGATGTTGCCATGTCTCTTTTGGGATTTGTTACTGCAGTAAGTGTCTGAGAAGCCTTTTTTTTTAATCTTTGCTTTAAAAAAACCCACTAAATAATTAATAGATGGGATTAAACTGTTTGAAATGTTGGTTATAAGTTCCCTCTATGTTTCTGAATTGCACATTTTTTCCTTTTGTGACTGCCATGTCCTTCTCTCTGGTATCTTCTTAACAACCAAGCCAGGCCTGCTGTGTTTCTGTGGGCTCTGTGGTGGAGTGTGTGTCCACTCGAGTGCTACTGGTGGTTTGTTTCAGCTCATGCTTTTGTGGCTGATCTTTACATTACATCATGCAAGTAATTCCTCTGGCAATGGAAGCAGGGGGCAAGGGCAAAGGAATTAGCACTTTTAGTCCACATTTGCACTTTTTCTGTATTGTGGTGAGGTTTGAGTATGAGAAACCCCTTTGAGATACTAATTAACTTGCTTCTTAGTATTTACTAACTACAATCATCATTTTATCTAGTAGGAAGCTCATTGTCTTTTTTGCCTGTAAGGCCTTGTCTAGATGATGGAAAAGGATCCTTTTAAAATTGTGTCAGCTCACATCCTATGAAATCCTCCTTAACATGATTTTCCATCTTTAAAGTCAGCTAATAGGATTGGAAAAATAATTGTCTTCACCACAGAGTGCTAAAGGTATTTTTTTTATCACATTAGCTATCTCAAGATTAAAAAGTACTCTTTTATTATCAAAACGTACTCTGAGAGTTTAATGAGACAGGACTAATATAGATTTTTCTATTCACATTAATTCTATATCAAATATATATTACCAAAAGATTACAACTAGTCTCTCACAATATGACATTAGAAATGGACTACTCACTTAAATGAACATTATTAAGAAATTATACTTACTTTTTCATTGAGAATGCTTCACCACAGAAGTGGTCTTGATATACAGAACAATTATGTTGGGTGATATTAGGTCACATTTCTTAAAATAATGTGAGTAAAACTACTTACAGTTAGATAAAACCTGCCCATAACTTAGCACTCTATTGTAAATGGAAATCTTCATAATTATTTTTCTACCCAAAGAATAATATATATTACTGATAAAATTGCTAAAGTATATGTTTGACTGTACTCAGAAGAAATTAATTTTACATGAGGAAGTATTAGCATATCAATACTTTTGGCAAGGACAAAACAGCTAGGTGCCATTTTTGAGGTTGGTGAAAGCCAACCTCAATACCAAAGATATGGATATCTAAGTCTAAAAGTGCTGTTTGCAATGGGAAACCATTATTATGGCAGTAATAGGCAAGAGTGTATTTAGAGTTTGTGGCGGGGCGGAACCGAAATGAAGTTAATTATGGCTACAAGTCTGTAGTGAGTTTAAATTCAAAGTATGCTATTTAAATTTCAACATTATTTTAAATGTCAGGCATCATAGATATCTAACTCATTTTCAAATAAACTTATTTTGAAACTCTGTCCTTGTAGTTCTTGAAACCATAAGCACTTCTGAAAGAGGATTGAGATGTAGGAGTGCATCATAAGCATGTTAGATGTTTATATTTTTACCTATTAAAAATATATTATGTCATTCTATTTAGAAAAAAAATTAAGAAAACATCTTTGCAATGATGATCTAATAACACAGTTGAAATATTAACCTCTGCTTCATGTGTTTAGACTGAGTCTTTGCTGCACCAAAAAACAAAAGAGCAAGAAGATGCCTTGACAAAAGAGGCTCTTCTCATTTTCAATGACATGAGAATGAAGTTCCCAGGAAAAACAGATGAAGAGGCGGAATTAATTATAGAAGATGTAAGTAACTCTCAGTAAGAAAAATTACATGCATGCTAGACACTTATTATTTAATATTTAAGGTAATAAAATGTAGGAAGGTAGAATGTTCATTTTGATTTGTGAGTTTCTGCAGTCCTTCAACTTCTGTAACTGAGGATAATGCAAAAGACTTCAAAACCTTTGAGCAGTGCCTATTTTTTGATCATAAAGAAGCAATAGTGAAAATATGCTTATGTCTTCAAAAATACATAAGAAACAATCAGGCAGGTTAGTTGTGAAGAAAGTTCAAACTTCTAAGTAAGCTAAGAATGTAAATCTCTTTTAAATATCTACCTGCTAAAAAAGTAACATCTGCTTGGAAAATTAGAAAAAAAAATATTCTTTTCTCTTCCTGGTGGAAGAAGCCATTTAAAGGACTGTGTGCGTTGCAAGCACGCGCCGCGCTGAGCAACGTGCGTCAGCGGAGGCCAGGACTTCGTTCTCGTGGGTGAATTCTGCACTCGTGCCCATGAGGACACTGTCTGTCCAACCTTTATCTGAGGATGTTATCCAGTTGGAAATGTCTGCTGTCCCATGAGATTTCAAAGTCCTGAAAACGTGCTGATTGTGTCTCCAGCAATCTCTGTTACCTGTGCAAAAGAACTGCCTTGTACTGAGGGTTCATTTCAGTGATTCTGGGGAAGGCAGCATCAGAACTAGCAGGCTTAATTGTTCATCTTAGAATTAGAATTAACATCCCATTAGATTTTTTTCCCTTCAGAAACGTGTGTGTATATATGTATGCATGTGTGTTTGTATATTTCCATATACATGTGTGTATATGCAGGGATCTGTGTGTCTGTCTGTATTTTTATATATAAATATATATATATGTATGTGTGCTCCATCTGGTGGTACTTTCTAATACAGCAATAGCATAATTATAAATGCAGTTCTGTATTGCAAAATGCCTGTTAAAAATCAGTATTTCATCATGAAAGGAAATAAGAAATGATATAATAGCTGTCAGTAAGGAAGAACTGCTAATAGGACAGAATAGAGGACAGAATAGGAAGATAAAATAAAGTGAAAAAATTATATTCAGGTTCTGGGAGTATTTAGATATCATAGAAAATATGGTATGTTTTCAATGTATATCTTGTGTCTTTTACACAGCAAAAACCTTACTATTTAAAGATTAACAGTTATTATTGCATTTTTATTATTATTAGTGCATTATTGAACTCTGCTGTTTCTCAGTTGTGGAATGTTAGCTATGTCAGTCAGGACAAGTTACTACCCACTTTGTAGTGTACAACTGTCAGAATCAGGTAGAGAAGAAGATGAGATTAGACTGAAAGATTGTGTACGTATTTGCAAATGCTCCCCCATGTCAATTTTCAAATATTTTTCTATTTGAGAATGAGCTCTCTGTCTAGAGGTCTGGTTTGTTTTCTAGCTGCTTGACATGAAGCATGTCTGTGAATGAACTACCAGACTTTATTATTATTTTTTAATGTACTTATATTTTGTGATTACTACAGATTATGGATAATTGGAAACACCATAAAACAAAAGTGGCATCATATTGGTTGGTAAAACTGGATTCAGTAAAGCAGCGAAAGGTAAGTGGTGTGTTTCATTCTATGAAGATAATCTTATAGATGCATGGAGTTGTGTTTGGTGGCTTCTAGCTAGCAGTGACTTGCAATGCTAGAATGTTGACTGGTGATGCTAACATACCTATGAGTTGATTCTGTTGAAAGGATTTATGTTCCATAGTTAGAGAAGTATAATCATGCTGGAAAAAAATTTCAGAAACAATTTCTTAATAATTAGGCTGCTGAAAGAAAACCAGGTTAGGGACATTAAAACTCCATTTCAGTTAGTGATACTGCACTTGGTTATTTGCATCTTTGACCTACGGTATTTCACCAGATCATACTAAATAACAAAAACAGACCTGCCAAGCCAAGTTTATTAACATTGTTTTACTGAATGATCTTACAAAGGACTAATTAGGTTTGTTACCATCCTTGCTTCTGTTCACCTTCTGCCTAAGAGCTACTGTTGTGCACAGTATCTGAAGAGTTTTTAGTCTTTTTAAAAGCTGGCATAGTGTAATAGTTCAGTCATCTATGTGTCATATAGTCAATATGCCATGTCAGTCAAAATCATCTTTATTATATAACATTTATTTTCATTAATGTGGCAGAAATTTTATTTGTGATTTCTCTTAATACTGAGGTGGCCTGCAAGTAATATTTTGTATATTTCTTGTGCCTCCACCACTGACTCATTAGGTGGATTAACATTCCTGTTTGATGCTCTTAATCTCCATATATCTCCATTTTCATAGTTTGTTTTTCTAGACCATTAAAGAAAGCAACTTAATCAAAATGCTGCATACTTACAGATATTGTGATTGGAAAAGGTTGGTAGTTTGTTATAGAAGATGGGCCTTCCTTAGCTTCTGCTACTAGAAATTCTTGCTTTTGTCTGACTGCTTTCATTGTACACGTCTGTGTGTGTTTTTGTTTATTTCTTTTCAAAGTAGTCAGAATTTGCTCTTGTAAATGCTCTTTTAGAAAGCCTGTAATAAAGGATAGTTCTGTCCTTGCTTTAACTGACAGTTGTGCAGAAGCAAGGGCACATTCCCTAATGAGAAGATACAGGATGATGCAAGCTGATATACCAGTCATTATCAACAACAATTGTAAAATAGAAATGTAGATTTCTGTCTTTTTGTGAGGACACCTCTCACATTAACAGGGCAGCACTTCCTGAAATACTAATGAGTCCTTCATCTTTGGTCTTTGATTCACTGGAAATGACTTTTTTTTTTCTTCCCCTTACTGCTTTTAAACTCAATCCCTTCAAGCAATCAGATAGTTATGCTTAGAAAAGTAGTTTATACAAATGGCTTAACTTTGACAATGACATTGCAGCTAAGCACTGTCAAATGCATAAGCTTCTGTGCGTCTGAGAGGAGCGTGTTTATATTCTAGTGGGTGAGGTGGGGTAAGTAGAAGACAGTTCAAGGTGGAGAGTATTTTTGCAAATAAAGACTCTTTCCCAAAGGTATCTTCTGCAACTTTGTGAAATATAAACCAGAAATTCAATCTTCCTTACTATAATTAGAATAACTAGAAAGTACTAAAATATAGCAATAAAATCTTGGGCTGTGTATTGGGCAGTGTACTTGTTTGCATTGTTCATCCCTGACAGATGAATTTTCTTAAGAATTACTCAAGAACATGTACAAAAACTAAACTCTTGATAAACTCTTGAAAAACTCTTGACAATATTGATTTGGTCTGTAATTACAGCATTGCAGCAGAGGTGCAAGAGGCATTTAGGAGCAAGTTAAAATAAACTAATGAAATCAGTATGTGATTAAATAAGATTTAGAGTAAATCTTCTTCACCTTTTGAGCCAGACATTTAACCATAAGAATCAGTTAGTTATGCACATGTGAAAATTTCCTGGGCAAGTATTGCGTCTTCTGAATTCTTAAATTTGCAGCATCTTTGCAGCAAATAAATGAATATTTCATCAATTCACCAGCCCCCTGTGTCTGATGACAGCATCTTTTGAAGATACTATTTTGCTAAGGAGGTGAAAA
>JAUBOD010001063.1:1691561-1705830 GCA_032353885.1 Nothura maculosa
CACAAATGTGTATGTGCATATATGACATATTTGGCATATAAGTATATACATACAAGAGGCACATAAATATTAATTTTATATATAGTAGATAAAAATTATATGAATACATGGATAAAACATATTAAATATTTTTATATTGCTTGCATATCCTTACTGTTCTCTCTCAAGTATATGCAGTGTATAGACAATGTGAAGATTTTTTATTTTGGACATTAAAATACAGCAATATGAATTCCAACCCCTGCATCCATCCCATTCGGTGGGATATGCCAGGGCACAGCAAGAGGAGCCAGGGCGGGGTGGGCGGGTGGGCGCTGCTCGCTCAGCCTTGTCCCTCTGGAGCTGGCGGGACTCAATGCAGCTCACCAGCTGGCCTGCAAATGTAGCCTGTGTGCAGTAAGTCTGCTGTGTTTCTATAAATGTTGCTATTATCTTGTTGCCTTTTCAAAAAAATTATTTTATTTCACCATATTCTTTCTGTAAGAAACAAAAATCGTCTGATCTAGGCTGACACTGAGCTTAGTAGACATTAAGTGAAGAGCAGCTTGTAGCTTTTCAGACCATTTTAGTACTCTGTAAAATAGACAGTATTTTAAAGGGAGGGCAAAAAAAAGACATGATCTTCAAGTATATAATATTTGGGTTAGTAATTATGTTGCTTGTTGCTTGTAATGGTATCAATATTGTTTCTTTTTAAACTCTTCCTATCCTTTTAACTAGCTAATACTGAACAGACCGAAAAAAAACCCCAAAAATGCAGAAACAAACTCTTCTATAATAAAATATTTTGATTTAGTTTTGCAAAATGTTATTGATGGAAAATGCATATCAAGAAAGTTTTGCTGATGAATGCACAGAAATAAAATGTAGACAGCTGTGGGAATTTATAACTTGCAGTCGTCTGTGTGTGTTTGTGTGTGTGTGTGTGTGTGTGTGTGCAGTGAATCAGACAACAGTGGCTTTTAGGTTTTGCCTTTGATTTGCTTGGAATGTTCTATTCTAGGTTTTAGATATAGTCAAGACAAGCGTTCGTGCAGTTCTACAGCGGGTCTGGAAGGCTCCAGACATTGAAAATTTACATTTGTACCGTCTTTTTAACCGAGTATTTAATCGCTTGCTTTGGAGCCATGGCCAAGGCCTGTGGAACTGTTTCTGTAATTCAGGGTAAGCCTATTACATTTATTGTCTTAAACTGCCTTCATAACTTCACAGTTACAAGCTGGGCTGCCATTCTTTACTCTTCATTTTCATTCGTGAGAATTTTGTACTACATTGAACTGGTTAAAAAAAATAGAGTATAATTACAAACCTAATAATGTACGGAAACCATTTCAGTAATGGAAATAAACATTTAGGAGTCTGCTTCTAAATCTAATGATCTAAAGAAACAATCTAATTTTCAAAATAGCTGAGCTCTAGTTCAGCTTCTTCAACTGGATGCTCTGCAGTTTTGAAGCCAGGCCACAGTAAATGTCTAGCTTGGACTTGCCATCAAGATTCATCCTCGCCATATCTGTTTGATCCCAAGATTTACCAGGGAAGAATTCAGTGGTGGTTCCAACTGACATCTTATGCTAAATGTAAGGGCAGTTCTGTGTTTTGCAAATAATGAGTTCAAATGTTGTTTGAAGATACTTCTAACCATGGGAAAAAAAGGAAATGTCCACACTGAAGCAAGAAGTAGTTTTTTGTTTGGGTTGCAAATAAAAGTTTCATGAAGGAAAAGGTTCAGAACTTATATGAAAAGTATCTTTTTAGAGAGTATCCTCCTCTGTAAAAAAAATCTACATCCATGAAATGGAAGACATTCACTAAAGATAGGTTTTGAGGAAGAAGTTATAGACATGATTTTTTTTCCCTAAAAGTCTTCATAAAATAAACCCAAAAATGTTTAAATACATCTTTTTCCATACAATATATTTCATGCTATATACATACAGTGAATAAATAATGGCAGTGTTTTTCATTAGCTACTGTAAGGTGAATTAGGAGATGTATTAAAAGAGAACTACAGCAAAACCACATGATATGATTATGGGTATTGCATGAAGAAGGGAATCAGCACATAGTTTTTCATATATAATCATTGATCATATGTAGAGGATACATGTAAAGCATTTGTGAAATGGTTCAGAACAAAATAGACCTATGTAACATAAGATACTTGAAGATCTGTGAGCATACTAGAATATTGTCAGTTATGTTAAGATTATTTTCTCATTGCTGAAAGCTTGCTCTTTTTAGTCACTGTTCTAACTTAAGCCATTAAGAGGCTTCATGTTTATTCACAGAATTGGGCTCTGCAATTTCCTGTTTAGGAGATCATTTCCTTAAGATGTGCTAGAGGTAGCTGTTGGGAGTGTAGCATAATCCGAGACATGCAGAAGTTAAAACTAGGGTGACAACTCTGTGCTTCCACTCTGAAACATTTCCTTTGCATAATCCTCAACAACTGGAGGGTCCTTTCTTCATGTCAACAGACGCGTATGAAGACTTGAGTCAAAACTCAATTTCTGTTGTCAGAAAATATTATAAAGGCCTTCGCTTTTAATAACACGATCTAATTTGAATCTTGTTTTCAGTGTGTCCTTTTGCAAATCTTTCACTATGCATGAAGCTTTTCCTGTCAGATTTTTTTTCATCTGTAAGGATTGTTGGTTGCTCAAAACCTCTGAACAATTCTGCTGTTCAGCTGGCTCAGAAGAGCAGTCTTTGAGCCAGCAGAAGAGTTCAGTGCACAGCAGGATTTCCCAAGTAGCAATAATCTCATTTATGCAGAACAAGACTCAGCTGATTCCAGAGTGGAGCTAAATTATCTGACCAAGCTCCAGTTTTCTAAGAGAGTTTGCTAGGTGGGAGAGTCTAAAAATACTGTGAAAATAATGAATATCCAGAATATTTAGAGGTTGCTCTACACATAATATACCTAGTACAGAATCCAAAGAAGCAAGAAGACAGAAGAGCTTTGTGTACGTGCCGTGTATTTTATGTCTTCAGTTACAGTCATCGTTCTCCCCCCATAATCCTCAATGGAGAACTCGTGACAACACTGGCAACAGAAGGGCCAGTCTCTCATTGCTCTTCCTTAGCATTATTTGGGACATTTTAAAAACAGATTGGAATAAACAGTGGACATACGTAGAATTTGGGAGACATGTTGGGAAGGGGTGTTAATGTACTAATTAAAATACATGAATATAGGAAAACAGTAAAACAGTTAAAATTAACATTGAAAAATACTCAGTTGACTTAAAATGTTTTTTAAAGAAATAATGCATTATTTAGAATACTACATAGTCAAGCATGATGGTCTTTTCTGAATCTTGAGAGAACTTAAAACATTTTGTATTACTATATGGAAAATAAACAAATTAAGTTTTCCTAGATAGCAGCTTTCTGATCCCTGCTGAATGCAGTATAACAGAGGATGAATCAAATCTGCGTAGCACGGAGGAGATTGTATAGGTACATTTATATAAAACCTCATTAAAATTCACATGTATATTTCCAAACCTCTATCTTTGTTGTTGTTAATATATTCCAAGGGTAATTGTATGCTCATAATCAGCTATAATTATAGTAAACTACTTCTTCATGGATAAAATCCCATATACCTGTGGGAAGTTGATCACAGATGCCAAAGTTCCTAACTTAAGGAACTTAACCAGGAGAGCTTCTGTCAAGAGATGTTGAAGATGTATAGGTTGAATTAGAATATAGTTGTGTAACACTGTAAACCTGGTGGAGAAATACTTAGAACTTTCTTCCTCTATGTATGACATCATAGAGGACAGAATGAAGACAGGAGATTAACTTGGATGTCAAAATAAATTTGGAAGTTCCCATACAAGATACAATGGTGAGAAAAAATTACATTAACAAGAGTAGTTCTTCAGGTAAATTTATTCTGCTATTAGATAAGAGTTTTGATGTGTCATAGACAATGTTTTAATTTATAGGGATAGTAAGTAAGGAAAGATGCCTTGGTCACTTGAAAATTATTTGGACAGCGGAAAGGAGGTAGAACTGAACAGTTTCAGCTAGAATATGCTGTCTAGATTGGGGAACAGGCTGAAAAATCACTTAGATGCACATGAGTATATTTTAGTTTATTCACAATTGTATCCTAGTGCATATACAATGCATTCCCAGAAACATATACAATGATCTCTCTGAATTTTGTGGCAAACATAACACATACACAAACACAAGTGTTAAGGTTTATGCAAAGGACTATTTTCTTCTGTAATGAAACATACTTGCTGTACATGAATGTGGTGGTAGTTTTATTTATTTTTTTTTTTGAAAGGGAACTGGCTTTTTAAGAAAACCACTTTCTTTTGCTTTTTAAAAAGCAAGGTTCTAGAGACACACCTTACAAGTTGCATTCAATTAAAAATGACCAAATTCGTTTATCGGACAACCAAGGCCATATGTCCAACTGGAATAATTAGTAGTATTTTAATGACTAAACTGAGAAACCCATTTCTTTAGTGTCACACCACATTTGCATGCAAATTAAAAATAAACTTTTTAAAAATAACCATTTTTTTTTCTGTTATATCTATTGTAAGCCACCAAAAATGATTTTATGACAGTCAATCATGTGTAAACTTAAATGATGGCCCTATAGGAGCTTTAGGGGACATACCACATGAAAAAGAAGGCTCCTGGGCACTTCAGATATGAAGGTTAACCCCTTAATTGGTGCTTTGTACTCCCAGCATCTGCCAGTGCTTGTGTAAAACAGCATAGGCCGGTCCTGTAAACAAGTGAGATCAGGCTGCTTCTCTTGCCGCTCCACATTAGTGGGAGCATTAGTGACAGCAGAGGGAAGTCACGGCTGTTTCGTTGCCCACAGGAGCTCTTGGGAAACCATGTTCAGCAGAAGCTCGGAGGCGGTGACGCCGGCGCAGCTGCAGTGCTGCCGGCGCGTGGTGCAGCTCTGCAAGCACTGCCTGCTCGTGGTCTACAAGCTCTCGGCCGAGTCGCGCAGCGCCCTGCCTGGAGCCAGCCCCAAGTGCGACGACACAAGGTAGACCTTGCCACGTTCTCCGTTCTGTTCCTAAAGTGTACAGTGCATGGATTTCATCCGTCGCTGCTGCAGGCCAGGGAAAAGCCTTCGGAGGGGTTAGGGATATGCTACAAAAATCTAAAATCGGAAAACAAACAGCATTTCCTGCAATTCTGAGTTTCTGCCATTCTAATCTATTGCTCATTCATGAGGTACTGCTACCAGGAGCCTTGTTATACATATTTTGTGTAAACCTACACTTAAAAAGTCTTGCTTGCTGATTATCCGAGTAGTCACAGCACAAAGGACATTCTGTCTTTAAGTGAATTGAAAATTTCCTTTCTTCCCCTTCTCAGATCCCTCAAAGTCACTGATTCCTGATTTGCATTCCTAGAGGTATCCTAGCATGTATTATACTTCGGGCTTCACATTCGCAATTGGATCCTATGGGGCACAGCTCCAGCCAAGGGTCAGGTAAGTGCCATCTGATTTACTGTATTGCACAGTTTTGCAAAGTTGATTTCCAAAATCTGACAATGTAAAAAGTTTCATTGTTTCATCTCATAGAGGACAAATATATTTTAAAACCTTGCAAAACAGCATCATATAGTAAAAAAAATTATTTGGCACTTACCCGGTCCTCCATTGGCTGGTTTAGCTTTCCAACTGAATACAACCTGGATTGTAATAATATGTCAGTATAGGGATTGCTGGAAATGCTCCAAGTGTGAGGGTCAGTGATCTGCAATTTCACAGTCTTAGATGGAGAATTAAATATAACTTTCACAGTAGTTAGGTTATGGATTCTATTCATAATGGCCATTTAGAATATTACGTATTGAAAAAACATGAATTATTTATATAAAACATTTTGCAAGTATTATTTCATGCAAGGACTTTATGAATTAAGAGTATCGTATGAAAAGCAAACCTTTGATATCTGTTAAACATATATGACTTATTTGCTTCTTTGGTATATCTGGGTCTAGTTACTTGATATGCTGAACTCATTTGTTATTGTCATATGAAACTCAAGGTGGTTTAACAAATAACTAGAAACATTTTATTTGGTCACAGCAAAAGTATAATAATCTTAGCTACAAAACAAACCATGTTCAATATTAATATCTACTGAACTATAGCAAGAGTATGGTAAAATCATTTGGATTAGTCAAGACTAGAAAATCTTCAAGCTTGAAGTTTTTATTACTCCTATTGTTAATATTGCAGAAAATTTTTCATCACAGACTACCACAAAATATTCAAAGTGATCAGATTACTGCAGTGGCCTGCAGCCAGCAATCCTGCATTTGCAAAGTAGCGCTTTTTCGTCTCCAGTTTCTGTGTTTCTTTTGATGCCAAATGGCTTCTTATTACTAAATTTGAGAGGCTAGAAGGATCCATGCCTTAAATATCTGTATGTCTTCAGCAATTGAATTGTCGTGGCAACTATGATTGATTAAAAGTTTGGCCTCCGATTAATCTCCATGAATGTTAGGCCTGTCTGGTGGGTACAGTAATACGCTAGTTAGCCATGATGGCCTGAGTTTATGAAGCTGAGTATGTGTATGGAAACAAGTGCTCTTGCCCATTATGCACCACAATGTGTAAGATTACAAAGTGTTTTTCTAGCAATGGGAGAATCACAATACCATTTCTCTTTTCATCAGTTTCTGGTTTTTAAATTACCAAGGAAATTGTATATAAGGATCTCAACTACTAATAATCGTTCTTGCCTGAGAATAAAAATCCTGTGAAGTGCAAGAAGACAGTAGAGTATAATTTAACAAATGTTCAAGGTGTTTATTTTTCAAGACTTAAAAAAAAATCTAATTTACATACTTTCCTAGGTTTTTGAGCAGAAAACTATTTTTAAGCTTTGTTTTTTGTGACTGAAGTTTTTTAGAACTGCAAATGAATACATCTTCAGATGGAAAAATCTATTTGTAGAGAGAGAGGGGAGAAAGAGGGATATAATGAAAGGAAAACCACTGAAACTTCTTTGTCTATTTTCAAATTAGTTCTCAATCTCATCTCTTAATTTTAAGTCCAGTGAATGAGATGGAGAAAATGAATAGGGGTATTAATGTTGATGAGTCATTTTTTTCTTTAGAAAATTTAAATGTAAATAAAAATGAGATACCAAATACCAGAATCTCTTAAAATAACAACTAAAAAAGAGATTATGTAAGGTTGACCTTTCACATTTTGATAAATTCACCTGTATTACAAAATACAAGATACATTGCAAATACAATCTCCTAGATCCTTACAGCTTGCTAAATAATCTTATGCTTAGTATAGGCTCTGAGAAGCACAAGAACTTTTCAGTGTATTGTCAGGCAAATATAGGACTCATATAGTCCTGTGACATATGGAATTTTCAAGCCTTAGCTCACCGCTAACTCATACAAAAACAGACTTCTTTGATAAATCGGTTTAAAAATAAAGTGGTTTGTGACTAGCGTTTGATATTAAAAGCTTTTCTAAATGCTTAAACAAGCCAAATATGTATACCTTCAATGTATACCTTGTTTCCTATTGACAGTTGTGACATTACTCCTATTGATGTGACTGGTAGGATTAAGCTTTTAACTTATTTGTGATTAATCAATGTGATTCACTAGATTGATGCAACAGTTCTTGAACAATAATTTATGCAGTGTGTTGTGTTCTAAGGATCTGTTTCCCAAGTTAGCTAATACCTCATACCCTGTACATTATAGAAATTATGTTTACTGTGCATAACTTACTGCATAAAAATTACAAAGTATGTCACAGGAAAAGTAATTCTTTTGCTCTTGAATGTGCTTTGCCTGTAAATTATGCTGTGTTTTTTCATGTCATTTCTAGGTATTTATTACCAGGACCTTCACCGTTCTTCATGAAATCATCTTCATCCAGCTTCAGCTGCAGTTCATCTGGAATGCCTCGTCCTAACATTTTGTTTACACACAGATATAGTCATTTGTGAAACAAAAGGAGAATTACTGTTCCTTGTAAATAATGACACTCCATTTTGTTTTTCCAAACTAAAGTTTGTGATGGAGCAGAACATAAGTATTGTTATATTTACTACCATATTATGATAACATTTAGCTGAAAACCTATTGCAAAAGCCTAGTCTTTCTGGAAACATAATAAACCATGTTTTAAGTTGTTTACACACATATGTGAATGTGTAGATCTTGCTAAGTTTATAAGGAATTTCTTCCTACTAAAAATGTTATTTTTGCTGCAGAATATATAAAATGGAATTGATCTTGAAGATCCTATTACAGCATTATATTATTTTTTAAGTAGAATACTTTGACTTAAATATTTATTGTAAAATATACTATTTATTGTCTCACATGTAATTGATCCTTTAACAGGATAGATGATTAAAAACTGTAGTAGGTCAGTAGAACAGTAATAGTTATTGAATGTAGTCTGCTTATTTCTAGGACACACAGTCAAAAAACAAACTCTACAAGCTAAATCTAAAGCAGACGTTTTATTTCTCCTCTGAAACTACAGGATCTATTTATTCATGATATCCTGTATAACAGGATATATATCATGTATTCTTTAAGAGATGGTATAATGTCTTTTAGTTAGGGTCAAACCAATCCAATAGGCAAATATTAAAAAAATAAGCTCTGACATTCAGTTTCTAATTGGATTCTTGTAATAAAACAGAAGCCAGTGTTAGTTACCAGACTTCCCTTCATATTACCTATGTCTTGTGCCTTTAAGTTTCCTTTGGGAGCAAGCAGTAATCTGCAACTCATGCAAGCATGCACAGTGCATAGTTTTTCTGATTTACTGCGCAAATGGTACGGCAGACATTTTTAGAAATTACTGCAGCTATCATGTATTGTTGAACCCTAAATTAATTGGTTTGGTGTAGTGCTTAGCATACAACCCAGTATGTGCTGTGGAACGTGTCCTGGAAGCGACACCATTTTCTAGCCTTGCTGACTCCTCTAAATGCTGGAAATGAAATTTGTCAGAAAGCTCTTGTTCAGATTCAGCTTTGGGGCTTGGCTCAAGGTGCAATAAGAAACTGACATAAACCAGAGCAGGAACCCAGGAGCACCAGGATTTGTAAGCTGCAAAATCTCTTTCAGGTATTGCCACGTGCAGCCATTCATCCCATTCAGCATTGTGCCACATAGGCCTTACTCATTATATAAATAATTATTAAATATTCTATTAATTTAGATTTTAAAATGAATTAGGTTTTATAACAGAGTAAATAATAGTATAGATACTATTTACCAAAGACCTGTTTACTTTTCAATAATGTGACCTTGAAATTTTGTTTGGAAGTTATCTGTGCATTTCAGGTAATTAACAAAATGATTTAGGAATTAATTGTCCTCAGGAGTGAGTACATGTTAAAGGCTTTTGATATCCAGAGATTTAAGAAAAATTGAGACTGAAGTTGTCTGAAATTTCATTTTTTAAATCATAGTCATACTATATATCAAACTGGGAATTTTGGTGAGATTTTGATGCCTGTGCTGTAGCGCCCCAACTCTGGAATAGCAGGATGCATCGTAGCACGACTATGTGTAAACAATAAAGAAACCCTCCGAGGAAACCAGGTATCAGCAATTTTCTGTCCAGTTAAAACTTTTCTGTTTTCAAGATAGTAGTAATTTTGTAACATAGTATGTTCGCACCAACGCACTTTGTATATCCCTTTTGGCCCATCTACCGAAACTGATAATCATATTATGCTTTACCGCTAAGACCTAATAAAATCTAAAAATCTAAAATCTCCTCGGGAGTGTTGTCCACTGTGTATCCCGCTTCTGGCCATAGGGAGAAAACCGGCTTGTGGCTCGGCCCAACAAACTGCCCAGGGCCTCGTGCTGCTGGGAATGCCCAGCACGAGCTGGGCCTCGTGCTGCTGCGCACACTTGTGTGCTGCTGCGGGCGCCCTCATGCTGCCCAGGTGCCTTAGGAGCATGGCTGCCACCGCTCGTTCTGCAGAGCGCGTTTTGCCAGCACAAAGAGGGCTGCTAAGCAGAGCTACACGGCATGGGGAGAGCTGGGGGGAAAATCTCTTGTACATTTAGGTTGTACCACAGTGCACCTCATGGCTGGCTTGAGTTCTCAGAAATGCCTGCCTGATGCATGACACAGGTACATTTGTATTCCTGATGGCTCTTGCTGGAGTGGCATTGCCCTCTAATAACCTGAAAGCTGCTGTTCCAAGCCAATGTGGTGCTACCTCCCGCCCACGCTTGCCCCCGTCAGGTGCCCCCGTCAGGTGTGGCCGTTCTCCCCTCAGCACCTGCTCCCAGAGCAGCCGGGGCCTCGCTGGGGCTGCCCGGGGGGCAGGGACGAGCTCTGGCATGGAGTTGGGGTATGACACGACACGACACGACACGACACGACACGACACGACACGACACGACACGACACGACACGACACGACACGACACGATGCTGCCCTGTCCTGCGGCAAGTCTTGGTGAGGTGAAAGCATTGTGCCTGTACACGCTGGTCAGCTTCCTCACCAGGTTTCATTAATTACTTAATCTGTAGCAACCTGATGGTAATTGGGCTAAACCACGCCCTTGATCAGCCACTCCTCGTTCCCACTGGCCTCGTGCCTGGCTGCTGCAGTTGCTGCTTGCCCCACGCCATCTTCTTGCTGCCTGCATATGGTGCCCCTCAGCAACAGGGACCCTGGTGCCGCTCCTGGGCAAGGAGAGCGCCCCGTGGGCTGAACTGGGACCAGAGGCTGCTGCCAGGTAAGTGATGCTCGTTATGTCTGGCTAATGCCTTCGGTTCTTTTACCGTGATCTATGGAAAAAAGTTGCCTGAAGGTTTCCATTCCTACTCGGGGAGCACCACTGGAGCAAGGAGAGGCAGTTTAACATTTGCATTTTAATGCACTATCCTGTTTCCATAAAACCAGTGTAGTCCAGGTCTGAGTTGTCTCTGACAAAAGTGGCATGGTGCCTCTCCATGCGGTGCAGCTCCCATGCTAGGCAAGGGCAGGTCTAGCTGGAAACCTCCATTCAGAACAATTCCAGCAGCTGGAAAATCTGGGATGTGGTGAGGAAGGCAAAACTCCCATATTCTGGGGATCAAGCCTGGAGTTGTCATATGTTAATGTAATTGATTTTTGTTTTCTATATCAATTACTTTTTAAAAGTGGTAGTGGTTTGTTTTTCTCCACATACTTTTAACTATGTTGCATAACATGAAAATTATGCTTTTAGTGTGTGACTCTTTATTTTTAACAAAACAAGATAAAATATCAGTGTTACCCTGAAGTCTGCCATTTGCCACAAATGCCACTGATGTGGGAGAAGACTGTAGGAACTACATAGGTCAGGTAATTTGGAGACTAACTTGCATGCACAAGTTTAAAGGTATGGGGAATTCACAATAGGAGGAGACCAAGGCAGATTATCAGCTATAAAGAAAAGCAAAGTGTTTTCTAATTACTAATTCTAATTACTAGTAATGGTGACAAACCCAAATGCCCCTTAAGTTCCCCCAAAGGAGACTCAAGTTTAAACCAGTAATTGCAACTAAGAACATGAGTTAAAAGAGAAATATAATGCAGCTCTGGTTTGCTATTAAAAGATTAAACTTATTCTCTGCTAAAATTGAAAGATGAAAAAAATCTTGAAAAGATCTAATTAACTAGTAAATTCAGTGTTTACCAAGCAATACCTGATTTCTTTAGCAATATGATATAAATCTGCTTGGTGATTTATTTATTTTTTTATTTTTTTAAGATCAGAGTTAAAATAATTATAAAAGCAGTGATTGCTTACACCTTTATTTGTAATTTTTTTAAAAATCAACTATTTCAAGTATTTCCTCCCACCCCCTGACATACTCTGTGTTTTGGGGTTTGCGTTCCAGCCTTGCATTCACGCTGTAAATTCTAGAAGGTTCTCTGAGTTAGCGAGAGCGCGGTGCGGGGACGTGGCTCCCTGCTGCCTTGGTGCATGCAGAGGATGTAGCCGGGCGCTGGGTGTGGAGCAGGGGAGCTCCTGATGCCAGCGTGGGCTGTGGGACACGGCCAGGACACCAGCTCCTGCGTGAAAGCAGAGCCCGTTTGTGCCGCTGCCGCCTTCGCAGGCCGCACGTCCTGTTCGGGGTGAGCTGTTAGTGACCCAGCCCTGCAGCGGGACTGTAAACACTTCTGCTCTGGTCATCTTGGCACCCTAGACAAAATCCTGCAGTTGCATCCTCGTGGACAGATTTATTCCCCAGAACAAATGTTCTGAAATGGACACAAGTGAGAAAAGGAGAGGTGGGAAGAGCCATGCAAGTTGTGTTTTCCAGGCTTTTATAAAATTATATTTCTAATAAATATTAATAGAGATTTGGGACCATTTTAAAGTTCCATATCCTTATTAGATATTTGAATTATCAGTAACTAATTCTGTTATTTTTATTTAATGAAGGTTATATTTTAAAATACGTAGTAGCTAGATCCTACATTTAATTGCTTCTCATGTGTCCTGCTCTTGTGACATTTTTGTCATAGAGAAGATTACACTCCTTTTCTTGTGCATATGAGAATTTCTATTTTGATGTTGGTGATATGATCATCTCCCCCCTCCTCTTCAATAATGTTAAAACCTTAATCTTTTACACCATCAGATTTTTTTTCTGGCACAGTCAGCTACAGCTGTTTCCAATATTACAGTTTATCTGATATCCTTTCCTCTGCAATGCACTTTATTTCTGTTGCATATTGTAAAGATATACATGGTGCAGTTGTCTAAAATAATTACATTTTTATTTGAGAGGTCTAATGCTGTTACAAGTTATTCAGTTTATGTTGTCACCATTTGTGGCTTTGCCAGAATCATTTGACTAAGGTAAAGCTTCATTAATCTCCGTCTTCGTTATTTATATGTAATAATTAATTAATTACCTTTAAAATTTCCCTCATCAGTACAGCTACATGGGATATAACACCTTCTAGTTGGTTCTGGGCAGCAGCTGTAGTGGGAATACAAGTGAGGCGGTCGCAGTAATTCTCTCCCTAATGTAGGGGTGTGGATGCAGCCACTCGGCTTGGCGGGATCCCTTGGGACTTTTAGGGAAGTTTCAGGCTGTTCAGAAAGTCCCATCTCATTTAAGTCTCTTGTCTCTGTGATTTCTATTGAGTTGCAGCTTGGCTGGGTACCTCTGTGTCATGTAAGACACCCTGCTGCCTAGCAAATACTAAATCATGATCCTGCAAGTTATCAGGAAGTTTTAAGCTGAGATAATAGTTACTTTTATATACTTAGATAAAATTTGTGTTGTTCCTTACTAGCTCTTGGGAGAAAAATAAGGTCAAACATTGACAAAAATGTGCCAAAACCTATATTAATACCTCTAAGTAAAAAAGAAAGGATTTCTCAGAGGTGTTAAATGCCTCGGAAGTGCCACCAAATGCTGAGAGCTGTAGCTGGTCTCCTGAGCTAGTAAGAATTAAGTCATAGAGTGCGCTTGAAACGGTGTATTTTTGGTGTCTTTACTTTAGGTGCTTATTTTAAGACGGCTGCCCTTTGCCTGTTAGGCTTATTCATAAAGTTAATGGGAAAGAAAGTATTTGTCCTCCTTTAGTACCTGTAAGCCCGTGTGTACCCTAAGGATTAATCTCTTTAATTTAGGTTATTTGCCCCAAGTGAAAAATAGCCTGAAGGTTACCTGGCTCTGTACAGCTACCACATGGAGCTGGTTATAAACGTTATTGCTGCAGCGCTGCACAGCCCAGGTGGGATGCACAGGGATTATTATTATTATTAAACGCTTTTATAGCACAGCAGATGTCCAGGCAGCTAGTCTAGCACGGAGGACACTAAATGGGACAACAGCTGAGGAAAACAAGGTGCAGCAGCAATGCCACCAGTGAGACTGAAACTGAACCAAAGGACTGAAACAGGGTGTCATAATCCCTCCCCAGACTCGCCATTTGCTTCCAACTGTACTTCCCAATTAAGCTTTCTGTGTCTGCACGTGTGGTGTAGGTCACTCGGCCAAAGCGGCCTGTTGTGGGTGGCGCTTAGGCCTGGGGAAGGATCTGGGCACAAAAGTAGCTCTCTGTGCAGCAGCAGCCGCTCTTAGCTGTAACACCCACGGAAACAGGGCCCCAACAGATGTGGGGGAAGCGGTCAGCTTCTGGCTAAGTGTTGTTTGTGACCAGGGTCTGGAATTATCCGTGTGTGTACACACACACACACACACACACACACACACACACACACACACACACACACACACACACACACACACACA
>JAUBOD010001063.1:1705930-1718691 GCA_032353885.1 Nothura maculosa
ACTGGCCTCGCTTTCCGTCTCTATTTCACCTGCCTCAATGTAATGGATATAGGTTAATCATTAGGTTTATGGCTATTGATGATATATATTTTATGATTCATATTTTTGTCTTTTGGAGGTTTATGTGCAATATTTTTCCTCATTCATTGTGATTTTGTTTAGGATACATATGTTTACTGAAGCATTGCTGCTACTATCAGAAACTTTTTGCAACAGTAATCCTTGCATTTGTGAATTTTTCTTTTGCTAAAATGCTTGAACTTAATATTTCATTTAAAAAATTAACTGATTTTTGATCTTTTGATTAATCTTGATTAACTTATAAGATTTGTTTTCATTTTTTTTTAAGCCCAGAGGTATGTATGCTTTATTAGTGATTGAAGCCATCCTGACTGTTTTATTTTATATTGTTTTATTCTGTTGAGTAGTCCCAGGATGATAAACACATCCAGATATGTAAAGTTGTTATTTCACTAAGCTTGTTGCAGCTTCTTGAAGCCTCTTTGTTTCGTGTACAAGTTGTCGTGTACAACTTTACTTATCAATTGTTATTTTTTAAAACAAAACTTGGGTTTGGTGCCATGTCCTGCTCAATGAGCACTTGTTGGCTCACAGTGACGGACCTCCCATGGATCCGCGTTGGGGGAGGCCAGGGCTGCAACCGTGCCGGGGATCCGGGGTGCACTTGGTGCCAGAGGCTGCAGCCCAGTTGCCCCCTGGCTGCTCCTGAACTCGGGGAAAAACTCCAGGAGAGATTCCCATGGTCCCAGTGGCTTTGCTAGGGCTCGTTTAGGAGCCCCCATGTGGATGGGAGCTGAGTGACGTCTTGGCCTCAGGAAGGACCGAGAGCAGCTTCTTGCAGGAGGTCGCGGGTTGTCAGGCCTGGCCTCGGAGAGGGCATAGGAAAGCAGGAAAATTGGAATTCTGTAGGACTGCTGTAGCAAAGATATCATCCCATTGGGTTTATTAGTCAGTTTTTCTAATGCGAATGATTCGTAGTTACAGAAATGAAGTAAGAGATGTGTATAAAATAGGAACGAGTCTGAATTTGAATGTGGCCAGAGGCAAGGCAAATCAGAGTAGTCCTCTGAATAGTCAGGCTCCTCACTTGAAAAATTGTTGGACCCAGCTCCAGTGGGTTACTGGAAAGAAAATTCTATCCCTCAATTTTGTGTAATTCTGAACGTATGTGTCTCTATTTAGCTCTTATTTAAAAAAGAGAAAGTTAATTTTGGAGTATTCTGTGAAAGCTGCCTGCAAGGAACAAAAGGGGAGCTCTGCTAGCTGCGAGCCGTGGGAGGCAGAGTGGGTCTGGCCTGCGGAGAGCTACGGAAAGACGCAGCTGGCAAAGCTGGCTGTGCCCGAGGCTTGGAGCGCGTGTGCTTGTGCTTGCTGTGGAGCTCGTGTCGGAAGCAGCAGCTCTTCCAGGTCACCCTGTGCGTGGGGAATGACGCTGTGTGTGCCGCGGGGCCCAGGCCCCAGCAGAGCCCTGCTCAGGTCTCCTGACCACTGTTCCTTGTCTGAGGATTTTGAGACTAAGCAAGTACTTGAAAGGGCCAGAGGGTTCAGAGGCTGCAGATCTTGAGGACTCTGGGTGCATCACTTTGAAACTGAAGTACCTGGAAGCCATTTTTACAAAGCGCAGGCTCTTGCTGAGGCGTTTTTGGTTAGTTTTTAGTAGGGTGGAACTGCAGTGACCCTGTGCAAAGGGCGGCTGGTTGTCACCTCTGAGTCTGACCGTCTCAGCCAGGGTGACTGTTTGGGCTCGTGTGTGTGCACAGAGCGTGTCAGCCACCTTGCACTTACCAGTTTGAAAGGCCAACTTTTGACTAAAAGTTTCCAGTTAAAAATGTTTAATTTGGAGGAAAAAAAAAACAAAAACGCCACAGAGTCTTAGCTTTTTTAATAGATGAATCTCTTTCCTGACGCTAACTCAATGTTTATCAGTGTTCTTTCCTGCTGAGTTACCAAAATGCATCCTGTAGCCAGACTAGGAAATCCAGTTCAGAGCGGAGAATTTGGGTAACTGGGCAAATGTGAACCTACAGCTTGATAGTATTACCAAAAAAATACTGAATTTCCTGGAGACTTGCCTCTTCTATGCTAAGTGTTGCCTCCTCCTGTGGTAGGTATGCGATCAGGAATCACATCCTGCTCTTTGGACTCACTGTAACTCTTGTCCATGGGTGTACGTGTGTAATGAGGGGCTGCGTTCTAGCTATTACGTTGTGCAGTTTTATCAATGTTTGTTAAATAGGCTTCAGTGTGACACTGTGATATGGGCAGAGGCAAAACGTGCCTCTTAATGTTACCACCCAAAGTTTGTACCATTCCTGTGAACAAAAGGTGCTTATCTCTTACACTGATCAATAGATAACTGGTTAGTTACATCTACAATGATATTGAACCTTTCTCATTTGGAGCGAAGTCTGTAATTTTCCCATGATTGCTGCTGTTTGGTCGGGTCTGTGGTTGCTTTACGGAAGGTCCTGGCGTGACGCGCTGCTTTGCAGCACTCTGACAGCGATGCCTCTGGTCGTGGGCCAGAAGCTCTGGGAGTCTCTGCTCTGATGAGTGTGTGGGGGCACAGCCTGCTTCAGGTTTCTATGGGCTGAACGGAGGGAAAATGGTTTAGAAAACAAAATAGAGCATTGTGTGGGATGACACTTTCCAAATACTAAGTGACTGCAGTAGCAGTGTTGGGCGCTCAAGAAGGGCCCTCATGCCGGCATGGAGCTCTGCAGGAGTTTCTTGCTTTGGATCAGGCCCTTTGGAAGTAACAGCCAGTACGTGGCTCTAGAGCCCTGATGCTCCCAACTGTGATAGCTCAGCATAGACAGCTGTGCCCTGTGTCCGCAGCCCCTGCTGCCAGGGGAGAGGGTGAATGTGAGCACCGCCGGGATCAAACTGCCCAGCGTGGGCATCACCACGGACCAACCCAACTCGTGGTGGTTTAATTTTGCTGCATCCAACTGGTGCTGGATGATGGCTTCAGACTTCTCATGATTGTTAAAACAAAGCTGCAGCTTTTCAGTTGTGTTTTTTGGGAATTCAGAGATTGGCGGCTGTTCTGCGGAGCAAGCTGCAAGGAGAGAGGCTCACTGCCACCACGCTGCTGATGACACAATGCTTTTAGAGGAAGGGCAGGGATGTTTGCTTCCATGTTACTAAAACAGAGCATTTGAGTCTTAAGTATATTGGACATGGCTCCTGAAATTATTTTGGGCTTCATTTTTATACAGAAGGGCTTCCTAGGACTAGCAGTCACATGATGTGTTTTAAGCATATAACTGAGATACAGCACGAATCACTGCTTCAGATTTCATTGCTATTCTTTACAACCTGTCAGTGATTCTTGGCTCTGTAAATTATAGCGAAATTAGTCCAACCTACAAATCCTGGTGTGTTTTCACAAGCTCTCATTTTGAACAGTAAGAGCACATGTATTCTGCTAATCCGCATTCAGATGCAAGCCTGCAGTCAGGCACTAAACACAACTTGTTTTCAGGCCAGGAAAAATAAGTTATTATTTTTCTCATGAAAGCACGCCTTGAAGCTACTGAAATATTGCCTGTTTTGTGTGTTTTTGTGTTTTTGTTTTTAAGCCTATTTTTAAATATTCCACAGCAGGCACTCTACCAATAGAAAACAGCAGGAGAGTTTTCTTACATAATAATCTGACAGATGTGTCATGGTATCTAATCCCTTAAACCTCCAAAGCCCTCTGATAGTGGATGTTTTAAAAGGCCAGATTGAAAAGCATGCTGCTCTTTTATTGAGTCTTTTCCTTCAGTGCCCAGTCTGCACTCGATCGCTTCATTTTGCTAAAGCAATATATGTGATTACTTGAAGTCAAGAGGAAAAAATGTTACATCTCAAAATGGAGAATAAAAAAAACACCATTAAAGAGAGTTAATACCAAGTGAAAGCACCATTTAAAATCTGCCTTTAGATCTGCATCTTCTCAATCAAATTTTTCTTCTGGGCTTCCTCTGTGATTCCATCAGGAAGTAAATCAATAATAATTATACACCCAAAATGACCAGCAAACTTGGAACTGAACCATCAAGTCTTCATGTTCCCAAACTGTGCAACCATATAATCATGTTACTGTAACTCGTGCATGGTTTCACCTCGGAACTCTTTTCCTTGAGTGCACCATATAGAGGTAACTTACAGACCCTTCAAAATGGGAACGTCTGTTTTACATTTGTCTAGTACACACCTGGCATACCTTTAAAACTAGTAGTAATTTATTATTATTATTTTTTACCTCTTAGCTCATTTTAGCCTTTTTTCTTTTTTTTTCCAAGCAGTTTTAACATTGATAATCCAAATGTCACAAGGAACACGAAATCAGAGAATTGGGGTTTCAGTTAATCATGTTAAATAAGTTCCCTTGATAGTTAGACACCACAACACAATCTTATTTCAGCTAGCAGGAATTTTGGATGTAAGGTCTGGATAATGAATATTGCAGTGCTGCTACATTTGCCATAGATTTGTTTTCTGCATGATTTAGAACATCATATAAGGTGCTGTTATATGGGAGTTGAATCTGGACTTAGATCCAAGTTTAAGCAGAAGATTAGAAAACACCTGACTTGTTTGGGATTTGTGAAGCTTGCGCAAGTCCAATGTCTTGCCTAGGTGGAAGAAGATTCTCTAAAACTTGTATGAGCACCTAGCTCTGCTTTCAAAATGTGCCTAATGTTTGTTTTGAAAATATAGCTTCTTACTAGTTGTTTTCAGTAAGGCAATTATTTAGGGCTTGTTCTATTAAATGAGAAGTGACTTGAGCTATCTCACCTGATGGATGAGCTTACCCACGATATGTGAAATGATACGCTGAGACTGAGAAGGGAATCGTCTCTTCTCTGACACCAAGTATTAGGCCGTTTTCTCATGAATTCAGCAACTGACCTTGACTTCACACTTGGTCAGTTGCTAAATTTTTCACAGCTCAGAAAAAAAGCACTTTTCCACAGACTAATCCTATAATGCAGTGATTTCTTTTTCAGTAAGGATTTTGCAGTGATTTTTAGTTCTTTTCAGGCATAGGTTCTTTATATAGTAGCTGTCTACACATAAAATACAAGCTTTTTAAAAAAAAGAGGAGGGTGTCCATGGAAGAAATGAAGAATATACACACAAGTCTTTGTTATTTAAATGCCACTTGCTGCATTATGGACAAGAGGTTTTCTTTTTCTGTTGGTCAGAGTATCATCCAAGGATGAACTACTTGTTTGTTGGGCATCCCTTCCATTGGAGTCAGGTTGTGCCACGCAGGGTGCCACTGCTGTGGTGCGTTGACCACAGCAGTCAACGCGAGGCCTTCCCACAGCGTGGGCTCTCGGAGCCAGTGGCACCGAGCGGGCAGAGATCCACCCAACACGGTGCTGGCTGGGCTTCCTGCTCCTCATTTGGACACATGTTTTAGGGAAGTGATTTGTTGAACATATGAGACTACCTCCATGATGAAGAGTTTCAGTTGGGAAGAGGACCTGGTAGATGACAGTGCGGGTCTTGTTTCTTTTCTTTAGTCTACAAGTGATATTTATATCAAATGCATTGAGTCTGCAGGTATGAACAATGAGGAAGATGTGCTATTGTAATTGAATATTATATTTTTAAATTGAGACTTTTCCTTTTTTTGAACAAATGAACTCACAGTTCCTAGAACTGGAAAAGGAGGGTCAACAATGGACAATAGGGCAGCTGCCAAGGAGGACTTAGGTTCCTGCTCTTAATAAATAGTAGTAATAACAACAACAACAAAATCTAGAGTCTTATCTATAAATGTGGATTCCTCCACATACTGAAAGTAAGATCTTCTGTTGAAGGAACAGCAGGAAAAGATTCCCTCCTGAGGAGGGCAAGTGCAACAGCCAGGCGTGTCCTCCTAAGATGACAATTCTGCACCATCTCCTTGTGATGTTCTTTTGTGCTCGATCACCAGCATTAAAAATTCATCAGGTCAAATTCTGGTAATGTATGCATCTGCAAAGAGTCCCTGGATCTGTACAGGTGTTATGGCATGGAAATTAGTAAAATAGTCAATAATTTTGCTGATGCTTCAGAAGAAGGAATAAAATGTGCAAATCGCTCACAGTTGGTTGGATTGATTATCTGCACGGGGCTAATGGTGTAAGACTAAGAAAAACTTGCATCCCTGCAGACACTTTTGCAAATTAAGCTACTGGTTAAAACTGATACTTTTCCAAGACCACTTATGGTGCAATATCAATCAGGAAAGCTATGGGTATTAGGTTTTGATCTACTAGAGACTTTTCCATGTTACCTAATTGGCATATAGTTAGCCTGCTGGCTGTTAGGAAAGCACATGGTATGACAACTGTCAGTGGTACCTATTTGTATATTAAAAAACTAAAAATCTAGGCTTATGCTGAATGTGGGACTTGTGTTATGACAGTTCATGGGGGTTGGCTGATGTATGGTAGCCTGAAATTAGAAGGGATAAACAGTATTAGAAATCTCATAGTAGAGTCCTCCCAGGAATCGGTCAGCAGAGGCTTTTGGTGTTGTGGGGAGCAGACTGGGTGTCCCGTGGCACTGTGTGACTGGTGCACGGTCACAGGGACTACACATTTGTTTTCACATGTTTAAATAAAAGTTGTCAATGTTTGAACCATTTATTTTTATTTTATAATCTTAAACAACTTTCCTCCCTGCCACAGTCCTGTAGCATTTTTGACAGTGGTGATGCCAGCAAGTGGCACAGGAAGATCTGAAGCAAATACTTTTGTGGCCCAGGGCTCCCTGGGGAAAACTGAACTTGAGTTTAATATTGAAAACCAATATTGGCAGTTGAGCACTAAACAAGTCTGATTACTGATGCAGCTCTGATAGCAGCCTCCTGTGCAGTGAATTCTGAATGAACTGGCTCAGGACTGTCATTAATTTAATTACATAAGGATAAAGTAGTTAACGTTTTGGGGTGGTTAATGGATGTAAATCACTTCATAATAGCTCAGCTGAAATGACCGGAGTAAGCGCAGCTTAGAAAATCAAATGTTTTTCTAATATTGACATTCAGTCATAGAGGATTTGAAATTTCAGATTGGATTTCAAATTTCAGATTGCAGAAAATCTACTTCTGATGTTTAGATGTTCAGATGCTCGTGGCTGACTAGATGTTTCTCCACATCCATCTTCTGCTGTGGTTGAACTGGGATCCTCTTGCAACTGCTTCTCTGTTCCTAAGGAAGTCATTAACTTTCCTTTCTTGTGAAGCTGTGTTCTGACTGGGCACCCTCTGTCACAACTCGCACAGCAAGACCTTGTTGTGGGATGAGGATCTGAAAAAGGACCAGTGGTCTGTGCTTATTAAAAGAAATGTTTAGGAAGTGCAGATAGGTTAATTGAAGTTAGTTGTGTGTGACCAGGTTGGTTTGTCTTTAATCTCTTATGTTTAAATTTTATATGCATGAGGACAATTAATCCTCTTAACTGCTGTAGACTTTGAATGCTTAGTAAATAAGTGGCCTCTTTAATTGATGCTGTGGTGTTTGCCTGTTTAAGCCAAAATAAAAGTAAAGAGCTTTGCTGGGCCTTGGGGGATCTTCATCAGTGGTACTAGGAAGCTCTATTATGTAAAAGGCTTAAAGGATCCTGCCAGCTCATTATTTTTATGGTGCTGTCTGCTTTGCTCTTTTAAGGTGATGCTCTTTTTTTAGCGTTGACACTTCTGAGATCAGAGCTGGCTTCCTGAGTGAAGGCAACTGGAGCAAGATATTTCAGCACTCAACAGTCAAAGATGCCCCTCTTGGGTACAGGTTAAGATGCTGCTTTTGTTTTTTTCTGAAAACCAAGGAGGCCTCCCTTGCAAGGTAAGGGCTTGTTTGTGCAGTGTGTGTGACCCAATAACACAGCAGAGCAGCATTCAGAGAGCCCAGAGGATCACACAGGGTGTGTATGTGGGGCTAGTCACTGACCAGCCATCCAGCACATGGGCATTGGGTGCCAGCAGAGCAGTGTGACAGTCTTTGAGATGTGCAGCAGATCTCACCTACCTCTGATACCTGATTTCCTTCACAGGTTGATATGTAGCTACATATCAAGTTTTAGGCTGGCAATACATTCTTGCTTTTATTTTTTTGCTTTTCAGTTAGCACATTAGCACTTCACCAAATGCCATGTTATTGGAAGTTAACACATTCAGTCTCATTTTTACCTGGATTTTTTTTCATATTATACTCAATTTCATACTTTTTCTGATCAAATGATGCCTTATCTTGGCCTAAGTGGTGAATACATTGAGAGAAATAAGATGAAGGGAAAGAATATGACATTTGGAGAATTTTCCCAGATGAGATACGATGGAGAAAGGAGTTGTTTTCTAATTTATAACGAAATCTCAGCTCAGATGAGCTCCTTCCAGAGTCCTTTGCCTGGCTGGCAGTGTTGCCAGGGCTGTGGCGGATGCCAGTGGAGCAGGGATGCGTTGCTGGTGCTGCGGGGTGGCCGCCCGCCCTCCTGCTGTGGAACCGCATCAAGTGTGCGGGTCTCACTGCACGCCCACGTGCTGAGACCGCACAGAACTCGGTATTAACTTCCAATGGGTTTGATAATTTGGAGAGCTAATAAGCTATTTTAAGGACAGTCTGTGTTTTTGAATAACTTTCCTTTGAGGTTCTTAAAATATTAACACAACTTTTAAGGTCAGTGGTCCAACTGTGTAAATTATTAAATACTACTGAATTTTTTATAACTTTCCCCAGCAATGCAGACTGATTTTTTTTTTTCCTTGTGCTCACAGTCTATGGGTGTGCAGTACACAATGATATTGTGCAGCCTTTTGTTTTTTAGATCATAGATATTAATGTGAATTCAAAGCTCTCCTGAGGCGTTGACTCTTGCTGCCTCCCAGTGTTTACTAATGTGCAGCTTTAATCCAGATGCAATTGAAGAGTAGGAATCAAGTTTGTCCCCCTAATTTGGGCCAGCCAGGTAGCCGAGCTGCTGAACTCCAGCTCTCTGGTCCGAGGCTGGTGGTCAGCCCAGGCTGCACTCAGTTTCCCAGGCAGAGCCTGTCCTGTTTGACCATCTCTCCCACCTTTCTCCTTCCTTAATCTTGTGTAGATGAGATCCACAGCTGTGGATGCTGACACTGCTGTATTTACTAGGGAAGTGCAAACTGTGTCTGTCATCTTTCCTTTCTCACTTGCACGGCTAAAGGATAACAGCATATTTGATTTTGTCTTGGGTTGTTGATTATTTGTGGATAAACCTACTGCTAGTTCCTTGCTGTAGCACTGGAACTTGAGGGAAAACTTCCCTTGTTCATAATTTTGCGCTAGACGTTTGTTTTCTGTTTAAGGCAATTGAGCTGTGTCTCCATTTCCTTAGTGCCCAATGACCTCCACGAGGTTAGGAAGGGCTGGGTTTGGAGATGTTTGCTTGTAAAGCAGCAGCTCTTCTAGATGAGCTGTAGCTCCCTTTGGTAAGAATCTTGTAAAATCTGCAGCTTGTTTCATATTTCCCTGGTAAAAGTCTGGAACAGCTCAAATAGGTGTTGTTCGGGATCACTGTTCACCCTTGTCCCCAAGCTCTGCTTCTGGCTCTGTTCTAGTGTTTTTTCTACATCATCCTATAGCCAAAGAATAAAAATGCATGGAGTAACCACAGACACTTACAAAGCCAGATGTGAATGTTGCAGTATGTTGTCTGGGCTGGCTTTTGGATGCTCGTGAGCCTTATTAATAGAAACTAGTGCAAGCTTTTCTGGACAGTGACAGTCAGGTCAGGTCAGCTGCATAACTAGCAGCTGTGTAAAAGCTGCAAAGCAAAAATAACCTTCACTCTTCCCTGCACCCACCCCTATGAAACAGACTCTCCAGATCAGGCAAGTTATTTTCTCACTTCTTTAAGGGAGTGCTAGAAAAAGTGACCATACAAATATTCGCCTACCTAGGCTATGGCACCCTTACTGCTAAGTGGCAGATGGCCTTTTTTGTTGTGTGTTCTGTTTTATTTGCCCTAGCGCCTTTTTTGAGCTTTGCCTGGTCAAGAAGATTTTGTGTGTGGGTTTGAGTGTATGTGGTTTGTTTTGTTTTGGGTTTTTTTTTTTTACACCTGTAACTCTTTGAAGTAAGACATTCTGTTTCTGTAGCCTTCTAATTCTAGCTTTATTAAGGCATCATAAACCTACCTAAATTTTTTTGAATTTCATCCTTAACGAATGGAATACTTTGCAGTAGATCATGTGCTTAAAACTGCAAAACTACAATTCTATACATAGGAAATTTTAGAAAAAAGAAATAGAAATTATGAATAATTTTAAAATTTTGAGGCTGTCCCTAGAGGAAGTGGTGTGAGATGATGCTGCTCCTGCTCAACTCGACAGCATGTGCATAGCACCGGGTACCGTGATCTTCCAAACAGCAGTTCCAGTGCACAAGAGGACTTTCATTTTCATTTCACAAGTATGTTAACCCAAATCTTATTCTTATGTTGATGGAAGCGGATATGAGATGTCTTGTGCTGCTGCTGGGCTGTGGGCAGGCTGACGTGGCTGCCTGTCGCGTGTCCTGTCGTTCCTGGCCTCCTGAAGCTCCGCTTTTCAGGCGGAGTTACCTTGTGTGCTGCTCGTGTCAATGACAGCTACAAACGTTCAGTGTTTCTGGAAATCACATGCAGATTGTCTCAAGTTGGATGCCCCAAATCTGCAGAAAATGCTCCTAATTAGACTTTGCTGGAGGGTGCTCTCTGAAACTGCCATGAGATGGGGGTGCTGTGATTGAAGTCTCTTCCACTCTGGCATCTGATTTCAAAATGAGTGTCAATAAACACAGTGCCTGATCAAAAGACATGCAAAGCATGATGTCCCCTCCTGCTGCATATTTATATGTTGCAATGTGTTATAAATACATTAAACTCAGTAGAAAGCATTGCAGCTTCTACCAATCAGCTGTTATTGAAGAGCTAGCCGCTTCATTAGTGCGTGTGCTTCTGCATGAGGTTGCAGTCTACTGGGCTGCGGGAGTGGGGAGAGAGCATCAGGCCCACAATGGTCCTTTTGCTCCCCTTTCACTCAGAAGGTATTGGCTGTTAATTCTTGGATCCTCAAGGATTGTACCAAAAAAAAAAAAAAGTGTGGGAGGTTTAAACTACCTTAAAATCAGCTACTAAATAAGCCAAAGCAACAGATGTGAAGTGTGGGTGATCTGGGGGAGACTTCTCCACGTTTCAGAAGTAGAGGGCTGTCCCTTCAGTATTTTTTGAATGTTTTGCATTGATGTTGGAAAAGGAAGTTTTGTGTCCATGGTTTCATCTAAGTCAATGTCCCTATGCCAGGCGCAGAATCCAGTGGTTCCAATGCTCTTCTGGAAGAGGAGAGAAAGAAGGACCATGGAGCTTCATTTGACCTCCTTGGCCCTGTGACCACTGCCATGTCGTAGAACAGCTCTCCACTGATGGCATAAACCATTTCCATATGGCTTAGTTTTATTTGAGTATTATGTAAGAGTCAGAGTGGTGATGTTGGAGCTAGATATGAGTTTTATCCCCTCTTACTCTTGTGTGTGTGTGTGTGTATAAGAAAAGAATGGGGAAAATCCAGACTGTATCTGCCAACTATGCATTCAAGATAACTTCATCTTCTGCATAGGAATAGATGTGCTGCAGTCCTGGGGAAGCCCTGACCAGATTTAGCTCTAACAAATTGCAGGTCTCCCAGAAGAGGGGTGGAAAAGCACAAGGCTGCATGTCTAGCTCTGCAAACCCAGAGGTTTCTCTCTTTGTTAAACATATTGATCCCTCCTGAGTATGTGTGTTTATTTGCTCAAACTACTTGAATGCTTTTTTTCTTTTGGGAAGTTAAATATTAATATGGGAAAACAGCTGTCAAAGTGGAGAGGTAACTTGCTGATAAGAGGAAGAGATTTACTTGCTTGCATCTGCTTTGCCTGGAAGGTGACCCAGGTGGAAAATTATGGGTGTATCTGTAAAGTCAATGGCTAATAACAGCTGGGGCTGATCTTGGAGGGGGAGCTGCAGGTCTTGTCAGTCTCTTGCTCACTGTGCTTTATCTACATTAATGTTTGCAGCCTTCCATGAGTTAGTGAAGTACTGAGGTAAATATTAATCTTTTATTATATATAGCAAGAGATTAGAAATGATTTGCTTGTGGTCATGGTGAAAATCACTGCTGAAACTTGTAGTGATTCTTAGGGGTTCTTGTGTCCCTGTCCTGCAATCACAAGTACGTTAGTGATCTTTCCAAGGTTTAATTTCTCAAAATAGGTGTGTAGCACAAGACCAAGAGTCTACATATGCACTACTTGATGTTTAGTAAATGGTCTGGGATTCTTGGCTCTGGTCGGTCTGAGCAGTGGAGACCAATCTGGAGGGCTCTGAGGAGAAGCAGCAGTAAGAGAGACTCTTGAGCACGTGTTGAACTGGAAGAGCCTGGACTCTGTTTTCAGTGTGACTTTTTTTTTTCTGTTTAAAACTCCTTACAGAACTAAGCATCTTTCCGAAGGAAACAATAGTCATAGTGGAGAGGCCAGCGCCTGGGGAGCCCTGCGCCGCATTGTGGGCTCCCTTTCCCCTTGGGGAACTGGTGTGTCGGGAGGAGGGGGGATATGCTGAGGAGGGGAAGCCTGGAGGAGAAAACACGCAGTGGGCAAGTGGAACAAGGCTGGAAAGCTCTGGAAGGGCCTGTGGGCAGAGCCAGTGCAGTGGGATGTTACTTGTGGAAAACGTGAGGGGCTCAGCTTGGTTGCTGCTTCCAATGAGTT
>JAUBOD010001063.1:1718791-1747703 GCA_032353885.1 Nothura maculosa
TGGGCAGAGCCAGTGCAGTGGGATGTTACTTGTGGAAAACGTGAGGGGCTCAGCTTGGTTGCTGCTTCCAATGAGTTACATGAGTCTAATGGCATAGATAAGCTAGTGCAGCTCTAAGTATTTAAGTTTATGAAAGTATTGACTCCTTGTTTGTTTTGTTTAGTTCTTCTCCTTAGACTATGCCTCGGTCAACCCAAACTGCAACATTTCTAGTAATTTTCAACTGCTTTGGCCTGTAAGTCTCTTCTATTTTCCATCTCTGCTGTGCTGTTTTTAATAATGTTTTGTATGCCAAGATCTTGGGGAAAAAAGATTAGTGTATTCTTTGGGTATGATAAAGAGAATATTTTTGTTCAGAAGTGTGTGATGAGAAGCATTGTGTAGAGAATATTTTCTCACATTAGGCAGCTATCTAGTGGATTAAACTCTCTTGCAGAGCTTTGATCAGATGTTTGTGGTGTCAGGCTCAAGGGCTGGTGACGACTGCTCAGTAAATCCTCAAGTGTTTAATGAAACCCTGAAATAACAGTTTGGGACAGGGATAGTTTCAAGGTAGATAGGGTGGGAAAAAGGGCCCTGAGCAGGAAGAATTTTTGACAGCAAAGCTGGTGCCAGGAAGCAGTGCTATGTTTCTATGTTCCCTCCTTGTTAGAGATTTCTCTTAGCAGATGAAAGGAGATTGTGTTTTCTCTCTGATTTTAAACCCAGTGATGTGCCATGAAGACACTTCTTACCCACACACTGACTTAATGAATCTGTAATTTTAGGCTTGTCTGTTTGGAGAGAAGGGATTTTCCAATGTTTCCTGGGAAGAGTTTCTGAAAAGCAATATCTGTAACGTTAAAAACTTCTGGCACCTTTTTTTTCCCCTCACAGGCAATAACAGGAGCTTCCTTGCATCTCTAGTAGTATTTAATTGTACCCAAATTATTCCCGACTGGCAAATGGCAGTTTGTCTGTGCAGCAGAGGGTCTGGCCTGGTCGATGGGAAATGCCGATCGTGTGGGGTCTGGATTGTCTGACCTTGACCGTGGAAGCCTGTTGGGTTGTTCTGTTCTCCTTTGGTACTGCAGATGATGGTTAGAGAGGCCTGAAGTTGAGAAAATGCCTTTTTTCCCCCCAATTTACGTGCTGTGTGCTCCAGTTGTTGTCTTGCAGTGGAGCCCCGCATCCTGTGCAGGGGCAGCACACAATGGAAATGAGGCCTCATGTCTGTCTCTTCATGGAACATTTCCTTGTTCTTTCCTTATTCTTTCTATTATTTTCCCCATCAGGGTGAACACATGTGGAGCCTTCTGTCGAACACGGATATCTTTGTGCCTGGTTGGTGTGGATTTCCTTTGGGCACCCCACAACCAAAGGTCCTGTTTAATAACAGCTGCTGAATTGTAGGATTTGGTGACTTGTGCCCTTTGGCAGGGAATCGGGAAGAGATTTTGCCTGTACATAAAGCTCTCTGTCACTTGGGACCCCATTCCTGAGCTTTGCTTTCTCAGCACAGACTAACTGCAAGGCCCATTCCCAGCACATCCCCTTTGGGGCCGGATGCTTTGGGTCAGGATGGTGCCGGTTACCTTCCTGCTAACCATTCCCAGCGGTCCGGGAGCTCCTGGGATTTGTGCAGGAGCCTGCAGGGGTTTTCTCCTGGCCCTGCCTGCCCAAGCAGCAGGTGTGGTTCCCTTGGCAGTAACTGTGACCTTCAAACTTGCTCATGACAAATGCTAGACTTGAGATTGTTTGAAAGTTAACAATTTCAAACGAATGTGACACTTCTTTCCTCTCTCCTGTGGACATTCTCTAGGCAGCTTTTGGCAACCTGTTAGCCCTCAGATCAAGCCCTGCCGACAGTCCCTTTTCTCCTTCTCCCTTCCTTTCTTTTTTTAATCCCCTCTTTGATTCTCTGTTTCACTTTGAGGGCAAAGTAGGTGCCCTGTTTCAAACTAGAAGAGCTCCAAGACTGCCTGACATCATCTGAGCTGCATTTCACTGTGCACTTGTCACTTGGGAGGCACCACGAGTGTCTCAGTGGGGGCTTTTTATAGTCATAATTAAAATAATAATAAAAAAAGTCACCACCCAACCAATACACTTATTTTTGTTGCAGCTGCTGGGGAATTTGAATGTCTGGGCAGATTGGGGCTGACTGAAACTCTAATCATTAGTTTGCAAAATTACTTCTGATGTATTTTAAGCAGCTCCAGAGTTTCTGTCAACATGACTGTGAGACTGTTTAAAGTTCTTTGCTTTAATAGGTCCCAGAACCCAGGCAAACATTCAGGTCAGTTTAGTACCAGGCTTTTCCCAGGTAATTAGCAGGTAGAATTACCTGGTAGCAGCCAGTGCTTCTCCTTGTGATCTGTCTGCAGAAGCTGCAGCCGAGTCCTTCCCATCTCCAGTGACCCTGCAAACATGTCTGATTTAATGTGTCAATAGGGATTTCCTTCCTGTTTTTTCATTCCTGATGCCAGGTTGTGAATTTTCCTTTCAGAAGGCCAGACTCCAAGTGAGATGGATATATTGAACATGTGGATTTCAAGGAAATGTTTTTCCCAGCAACTGTAAATGTGTAAAAGTATTCAGAGCTCATTCTCCTCTCCACATGACTTTTCAACAGGCTAAATAAATGCATGTAGCAGAAATACACTCAACTCTGATCCGCATTTACTAGGGCTGATAAATGCTGGCCTGGCTGGGGTGTTTCCTGGCCAGCAACGCACCATTCCAGGAATTCTGGATTCTTTAGGGATGCTCCGGTGTTCTCCAATGCTGACTTGATTATTTTAACTACTGATGAGACACATGTGGCTTCGTGGTCTCCCTCGGCTCAGTGCCTGGCAGCAGTGAGGAAGCAGACGTGCTCGGCAGGGGCACGCGTGGCTGCAGGACCTGCACAGACCTTCTTCCATCAGCAGGTTCAGCATCGTGGTGGCCACTGCCCTGGGCAGCAGGGGGGTGTTGGAGGCTATTGAGGTTCCCTGACTGCCTGATTCTCATAATAACACTTTCTTGTCTCTCCCATTGCATGAGGGAGAGGAGTGTTGTCCTTTTCTGTGTGAAAACAAAGTTGTGTTATGTGTGCAGGAAAGAGTATGTCCTACTGGTAAAGGGCATCATCCCAAAGGTTGGGTAGATATTTGTATTATATATATCTGTATTTATAAACAGTCCTTTGAGACCATCTGTGTGATGCTGGAAGTTAGTAATGCTTCTTGTTGAGTGTTCTACAAGATCCCTGTCATCCCTGATATAAGGGGAAAATTAGAAATAAACCCATCTTGGACAAAGCCATTGAGGGTTTCAGAGCAGATGTGGATACTTGACATAGAATATTCTTACCTGCTCAAGTTAGAGCGTTTGGGAACCAGGGGGCACTGCAGCAAGGCTTGTTGGCTGAGGGGTCCAGTACAGCAGCAGACCCCTATCTGATCATCACTTCATTGTGGCATCTTCTCCTCTTTTTAGAAAAAAATTCTTTTGGCAGAGTAATTAGTATAGACTTTAGAGGACTGTTTGCCATTCACAATTCTGTTTTCCTCTTCATAACTTAAATTTCCTAACTTAAAAATGGATCTTTGACATTCCCCTATGCTGCTTCTGGTGGCCAAGTTTCATGTGTGATTTCGTAGGTGAGTGGTAGATATCAGGGTCTGATAGTGGCAGAATATATAGCAGACATGAGCAGCACGTTCATGAGTTTATGGTTTACTACAAAAGAAAGGTGATTTGGTCAGTTTGAAAAATTCTGCTTTTCTCACAAACAAAATTGGATATCATCAATAAACTGCATATTATTACAAAAAATCTATTTTGCATTTTGGGGGCCTTAAATATATGCAATATATTTCCTTCTAATACAAACCACATTTCAAGGCGGTCCTTATTAGAAGGAAGACCTAAAAGTTTTATGGAGAACACACTCCAAACTGCCTCTCTATTGAGCAGATTAAAATTTGCAGTTCTCCTGTAGTCTAAATGGCAGTCACTAAACCCTCAGGTAAAGCCTGTAACTCTTCATATAATTCATATAAATTTGATAACGAGAGGAGTGTGCTACCAGCACCTCTGCAACACGAGTAAGCCGCGCTGCATGACTCTCCCTATGATGGAGATTTTGACATACTCGATGGCAGCCTGACAGATATGTCATAGTGTCTAATCCCCCAAAGCCCTTTGAAATTGGGTGTTTCTGAAAGACCAGATTGGGAAACATGCTGCTCTTTTATTAAGCCTTTTCCCTCCGCGCCGCGGCAGTAATGCAATGCCCGTGCTGCTCCCGGGGTCACATGTGTGCCAAGTTTCCCATGCAGGTGTGCACTAACTAGCCTGGCCTCTCTGTTGTGTTAGCAAGGAGGAAAAATGCATGTAGACTGTTTTAAAGGATACGTTTTCTGTAAAATATATCGAATATAGTTGTTCTTGCTTACAGTTTGTAAATATTGGAGCTGTGAATTCAGTGTTTTATCATATATCCCCCTTTTCTTTTGAGGTACAACTCTGGTGTGTTCCGACCTCAATATTTTTGACCTTAGAGGGAAAAAGGCAACATTAGTATTAGTTTGTGATAAGTTCAGAAAGTATTTTGGAGTGTAACTTGAAACACTGGTAGTGTGTTGCACCTGGAATACTGTGTGTTGCACCTGGACTCCCCGGTGTAAGAGGGATGTAGAGCTTCTAGAGAGGGTCCAGCGGAGAGTGACCAAGATGATGAAGGGACTGGAGCATCTCTCGTACAGGGAGAGACTGCGTGAGTTGAGCCTCTCTTCTCTGGAGAAGAGAAGGCTGAGAGGGGATCTTATTAACATGTATGAATACATGAAGGGAGAAGGCAGGGAAGAAGGGGACAAGCTCTTATCATTGGTGGCCAGTGATAGGACAAAGGGAAATGGGCATAAACTGAAACCCAGGAAGATCCATCTCCAGGTGAGGAGGAATCTCTTTATAGTGAGGGTGACAGAGCAGTGGAACAGGCTGCCCAGGGAGGTTGTGGAGTCTCCTTCTCTGGAGGTCTCCAAACCTGCCTGGATGCCGCCCTGTGCCACCTGCTCTAGGTGTGCCTGCCTGAGCGGGAGGGTTGGACTAGGTGATCGCTAGAGGTTCCTTCCAACCTTGAATATTCTGTGATTCTGTAGTAGGAGAGAAAACCGACTGCCTTCCTGGAAGTGATTTTGACAAAATGACCCCCCGATTTAAATGCAGACAGCATCTCTAGTGCTGAGATCTGCCAGCATCTGTCTATGCCAGACTGGTGGGAGACTGAGAGGAGGTTTCCTGAAACATCACTGTCTCTCCCGTACATTGTGCTCGATGGCGTCTCTGTTATTTGGACGACATCCACAGTTGGTAAAAAGAGAAAATTGGGCCAGTTTACATTCTGTTACAGAGCAGCTTCCTGGATGACGATAATTTCCAATCAAAGTGCCCTGGATTACTCCCTGCTGTGAGCTAATAGGGTGCTAATTAGCATATTTCATTTATTTACTTAAGTGGGATAAAAACAATTGGGCACAGGTCCCATTTACAATGGTTTCCTGGGGAAGCTGCGAACTGCTGTAAGTGCAGCCGCTCTGCATTAAAAAGATATAAGCTCACATAAACCTCATGTGCAGGCTGAACACACACCCGTGTGGCTGCCCGATCTCATACCTCGAGTGTGGTTTAGAGCCTTAAATAAAGCTGTGTTTCTGTTTCCTTTAAGTCTTCAAGTGGGATAGTGAATCTATAGCAGCATTTCTGCATCTTGGCAGACCTGCTGGTGGCAGCACTGAACATGTGTTGTGCTATGGGTGGCATCAAGCTTCCCTGGTCCTTCTCAGTGTTACCTTAATTTCTTGTGACTGCTAACAGTGTGGAAGGCTCGTGAGATGTTTGGTTACCCATGGACTTTGTGGTCCTACCATTTTTTTTTTCCTCTGTTAGGTTAAAAGAAGCAAATAGCCACTGTGGTGGAAATAAGTAAAGTGCTGGGTAGACCTGAGCACTCATGAGGATCATATGATTCCTGAGGTTCTTGAACCTTGAGGTTCCCCATCTCAAACCTGGAAACCTCCCAGAGGTGGCCCACACCAGAGCCCACACCAGCTGCTGCCGCCTCCTTCCTTCTGGAGTCTGCTACTTCCCTGTTACTTGCCTGGTTTCCAAACCAAATGGCTGCTACAGATCTGTGTTGTGTTGCAGCCACAGTTTTGGGTTCTGCTCAGCCTTCCCTCCTTTCCAGCTGACCTGGGAAGTCGATATGTTCTTTTTCTGGGAGAATTTGTTTTGTTTTAATTTTGCCCTAAGCTCCCCTGTGTTGGGAAACAATGAATTTGGAGCCGTTGCCTACTGTTCTGTTCTGATCGAATTGACACTCCAGAAGAATATTCCCCCTTCGTACCTGTAGTTATAAAACAGATTTAAAGCATCCAGGGATAATGGTTTATAAACCAATTAGAATATATAAAGATTTGAGCACTGGGAAATGCTGCATCTTATTTCAATCTAATAAGACTTATTCCCCAGGAGACACTTTTTTGTGGTGGTTGTGTGGAAGCTGCATATCCTAGAAAAGCATCCTTTCCACCATTCAGTGCCTGATCTCTTGCTGGAGGTAGAAACATTATTAATCTTTTCTGATGTGGTAGTATCACCGGTCTCAAGAAATGGAGGTCTCTGCTTTTGGGTCCTATCTGTAGATCTAATCGTCGAGTTGGGCAAACATACCATAAAATATTCCTTGTTTCATTCTCCTCAAACCTGCTTGAATGCTGTGAAGAGGTGAATGGAGCTTACTTGTAGGGGGCTAGCCCTACAAGTGAATTTATTTTCTGATTTCATAATTCAGATGTATTGGCACAAATTCAGGATCAAGTAAAACTAAAACAGTTTCCATGAGGCTTGTGCATTCATGGCCACAGACCCGGGAACGTGGCTGTTGACCTGTGTGCAGCAAAAGCTGCTGCTGGTGTCTCAGGCCCATTTGGATTCCATTAGGGGCCCAAATTCCCGATGATGGTTCTGTATAATTTCAGTGTACGCTGTGCTGGAGAGCTCATCAGCGGTGAGCGAACCAATCTGTTGGCAATCTTGGTCACAGCAGGTGAGATAGAAATGGGTCTGTAATTTGTAATCATTACTTCTCTGCCTGAGATTAATCTTGGATCACCCACGGTGAAAAAGGATGCCTCCTGGCCTCGGGAAGGACCCTTCTCCACTTGAAGGCCACTGAGGCTTTCGGTTTGCAAAGCACGTGTTATCTTGACCATTGCTTGTTTTCATGTCCTGTCAACTTTTCGTTTTGCTCTACCCTTCTCTACAACACTGAATCCTTCAGAGTGTTTATGTAAAGTCATCTTCTTTCTCAGGACTGTGAAAGAGATGGGAACGTGGTGGGATGGGATGGGGTGGGAACCTTTACAGTTTTCCTTTTTGTTATATTTATTCAGATGGGACAAAAGTGATACAATGCACAAGTAGTTCTGGGAAGTGAAAAGATGTAGGTTTAACATAAGGAGGTTCTGCCTGCTGCCAGCTAGTTGATGTGAGGAATTTGGTCTAAAGATTCAGAATATCTGAGGTGGCTTGTGAACTGAGGCATCCAGGGTGAGGCAGCTCAGCTGCTCTGACACTGCTGTATTGAGTGAAATTTGGGCTTTGTGAAGCCTCTGCATTCACAACTATTTCTTAACTGACCTCTTTAAGGACTTCTCAAGGCTCCTACGGCAACGTTGTTTAGGAAAAGCTGTCTCTATCCCTGGCCATTCATTACGTATTGTTGACCAGGATTTCACTCTTGGGGTGCCCTCATATGGCCAGAGGGGAGCCCTAATCTGGACTGTTGTCTCCTCAGACTGTGTTTTTTGCAATGCAAAAGGCTTTTTAGTCATGATCAGAATGGCTGTTCTAAGGATAGACTTCAATAAGAGGAAATTGCAAGGAAAAAAAAGAGCAAGATAGGTGAATAGTTTGCAAGGACAGCTGTGAGATACCAATGTTGAAAACAATAAATGTGATCATAGTATTCATCAAGCATAGCACTTCCAGGAATGGTAGGGAGGTATTAAAAGCATTTTATATTTCCTATCACCCCTTGATTCTCATCAAGAATAATAATTTCAGACTAGGAGGGGTGAGAGAAGCTTTTGGGAGTGCTTAGGGCAGTGGAAAGCCTCTTTTATGACAAGCAGGAAGGAAAAAGAGCTGAAGGACAGTGTTGAGATGCAGACAAATAGAAATAAATGGCCTGCAATTAAATTGCAAATGGAAGAGTTTTTAACCATTATATTGGTGAATGGATTGAATAATCCAGAAGGTCTTTTCCACTGTATTTCCTGTAGTGATGCTTTTTATTTTATTTTATTTTTTTTTTAAAAAAAAGCTAATAGGCTTATCTAAACGGGTTTTGAGGGTTTTGGATGAAATGTCAGAGTTTGGATAAAATGTTTTGAGATTTGAGTTTTCAACTAGTGAATGTATGAATGAATATACAAGTAACTTAGAACCAGTTTAATTTTTTTCAAATTTCCAAACAAAAATTTGGGTTGCTTTTTCAATAGGTATTTCTGTTGTTACTGTGAATTGTTCTCGAGCTGTAAATTCCAAAGTTATGGAGCCTACTCGAAAAAGGACAGCCTGAAATACCTGGAAGAAATATTATGTAAATTATCATGTCGTTGACCAATTCTTTAAGTAATTGAGAAATCTGGTGGGTCTGTCATGTGTGCCAGTTCCAGGACAGTAGTAATAAAAGGCATTGAAAGATTACAGTTTTTCTAATGCATCCAGTGAGCCCATTAATTTAAACTGAAGACTGTTGGTGTCCTACTGGAAGACTCTAGGCTGAGCTTGAATTTTCCTGGGTGCTTGTGTTGTATGAGGGATGTGTGTGCTCAGCAGGACTGGGCTCCAGCTCCATGCAGAGGTCAGAGGGATGTGTGCACTTATATGCTTTGGACAAAGGCAGAGGACAAAGGCTTTCCACATATGTAGAAGACTTTTCTTTAGGCAGTGTGATAGTCTCAATCCTTCTTGACAGACAAGCTAGATACCAAGAACATGGAGCAAAAATGCCTTTCTACTTTGGCGGCTCAAGATTTGGGGATTACTTTCCCTTGGAATAATTCCTTCTCCATACAAATGAAGTATCAGTGAGGAAGGGACATTTATATGCCCTCTGACCCAGGAGGGGCCTCTTCTGCATCTGCATCTTACCTGCATAAGCCCTACTTGACAGTAGGGCTGAGTTTCTGGATAAAAGAAAGATCTTGTTTTCTATGTTGCTCTCCAATTTGCAGTCAGATAGTAACTCCCAGGTAAACACAAATTTTTGGTCAAAATAGGCGTATCTGTAGTAGATATTTTTCTGCTTATATTCTTTTTTTCTTCAGTGAGGCAAAAGGGAAATACTTCAGTAAGCAGGGCCGGAAAAATGCAGAGCGTGCACAAAAGTGAGTTTTTATCCTTAAAGGGTAGATTGGTTCTGTCTTAGCCAATAATAATAATAATAATAATAAAAAAGGAATGATGTCCTCCTGCTTTGGTTGGGCATAGTGACATTCAGATTTTGTGCAACGGGATGGAAGCATAAGAAGTTCATGGTTACCAGGAATGGCTGTTTGGTATATGGGACTAAATACCTGTATCTGCTGAAGATGCAGTTTTTTGTACCTCCGTAATGGCCTTTTAAGCCTTCGATGCTGTTTTGTGGTCACATTTATTGGCTGTAATGGCAGAACTTGAAAAAATCAGCTGAAGAAATTGTCTCAAATTGCCTTGTGGATTTTGAGGTAAAGGAGGGGAGGAAAAGGAGAGTTTTGGATCTTGAGGAAGCAGCTGGATGGCTCTGACAGGCCCAATGGTGTCCTATTCCCACCTCTGTATGAAGTGGTGCTCTTGGTGAGGGGCTATGAGGAGGCTCTGAGACATCCAGAGCAGACAAGAAAATGGAAGGAAATCCAGCAGAGAGTATGAATTTCCTTCCCCTCTGCCCAGGTATTTCCAAAGTTATCTGCTGGTGCTCACTGCCTGTTATGGCTATGAATTGTCGCTTGGGATCTGGGTTTGAGAGAAATTGAAATGCTCCTCCTGGCTCTGGGTAATTTATAACCTGAATATTTATAGGGAAGAATAGGGGTGAGTGGCACTGTAACAGCGAGATGATCGCTCAGCAGAGACAACTGGACACTCGTGAGCTAATGAAGTTTGTCTCTTTCTGCTTTCTGCACACAAGAGATGCACTTGGATAAATTTCCTTAATTAATTTTTTGCTATTGTCTCATTTTCTCTGTTTGTTGCCTGATCAATCTTCTTGTTATTTGAGCTTGCTCTTTTTCTTCTGAAACTGATACGTGCAAAAGCTGCAGCAAAGATAGCTGAGTGTTTGAGATTTCGCATCTGTGACTCATTCTACTGTGAACTGAATGTATTATTTTCTTAGTGTCTTCACCCTTTAGAAGATAGTTTTTTGTTTTATTTTTCTTAAATGAACAAAATTAAGGTAAACTGATGGGGGAGAAGAGATTGATTCTTATATCAAAATTCAGTTATGTCAGACCACTAATTAACAGCAAATAGCTGCCTGCAAGAAACAGTACAGCAGCTTTCTGGACACCAGATTCTTCTTCTGCAAGTTTTGTGGAAAAGCCCCAATGTGGGTTTTGTCACCTCAGCCCAAACTGAGCTTTCCTCTTGTGCCTTGATGCAGTGAAAGACCATGACTTAGAAAACACTCCTGGCTGGTATTATCATGGCTTCAATATCCAGGGAGATTTTTATACCTCTGGCCTTTTATTAATACTACTCGTTTCCTAAGGTGATGATTCTACATCATATACAAGAATGTATAATGCCATTTTTGATACCATATCAGCAATCTTGGTGCATCTAGCCTTTTGTAAATACGTGAGGCTGCAGAGAGAAAAGCAGAGCCACAAAGAGAATCACTAAAGCGGGCCCGATGTGCTTTGCCAAACAAAGGCAAAGTTCAAACTGCATTGGAGATCGAGCGCCGAGGAATTGCTCTGCAGCCACAGCCGCAGAGCGGCAGCCCCATAAAACTCTGCTAATCCTTCCCATTCTGCAAGGCGCGAGAGCCCTGGCTTTGTGTGGGGAGTCCTTATCCCAACCCCTGTGACCCAGCACCCCTAGCCCTGGGGATTGATCCCCACCCTGGACAGAGACCCAAAAGGGTGTGAGCCACTTGAAATCGCCTCCCAAAATTTGTTTGGGATGAAATAAAATCATTTTAAATAGAAGCTCAAACATCCCTTGTTACATGAGCTCTTTCAAAAATCATCAAACAATTCAGATGTTGCTAAATATTTAGAAGTGTTGGGGGAGGAAAAAAAAGTGTCCACACAGACTAATTAAAGTACGATGGTAGATACCTTTCCTCATGCTCTATTTATTGTTTTTCACTACTGGCTTTATTAACATGCACCTAGAGTTGCTGTAATCTCCCTGATTAAGACATGCTGAAAGCTGCTGTCGTTACCGCTGTCCGAGCGCCTCGGGTCTCGCCTGCCTCGCGCCTGCAGCACCCACAGGCTTGAGGACGAGATGCTGCTGTAACGCTGGCTAGGACCCATTCTCCAATTTAAACAATCAAACGGGAAATTTGAGCAAATAGCATCGTCAGGCAGGATGAGCCTGCAACTGCAGGAGGCTGCAACTGATACTCTTCATTATTATTATTTTTCATACAACTTTTTGGAGCAGCTTCCCTGTCTTTTGCTTTATTACCAGTATTACTGAGCTGACCAAGAGCCTGGATTTTGCTTGTCTAGTGAACACACATGATTAAAATGTAGCCAGAAGTTCTTTGACCAAAAAGACTTAACTCTGCTTGCCAGCACTTTGCTGCTGAGCCCCCTTTGAGCTATTCTTCGGGTGCTGATACGCTGAGTGAGATGGAGCATCTTGACAGCCATTCACGTGGTGGATATGATTTTTTTCATAAAATAATTGTAAAATTGTAAAAATAAGACATACTGCTTCTCAAGGATGAGGTAGTTAGAGCTGCTTCGCAAGGCCCCTAGAAACAAAATTGCGAGAACTTACTGTGATTTCAACCCAAGAAGGGAAAATGATTTCAGTGCAAGGTTCATGCTGTTTCCTAAACAGTGACTTCAGGAAGATATTTAGCAGTAGAGCAAAATAAAGGTCCTTGGCAAATAACTCCTCACTACCCAATCCATCCTGTTCACAAAACACGTGACAGCTTCTACTGTGCTCCTGTCTTTGATATTACAAGCTTGATTTTGTTTTTTTTATTCAGTATATCTGGAACTGTATAATTTAAATAATATTTTTAACATATAGTAGAAGTAATTGTATGCATGCAAATATCACCCTAGATCCCAAATGTAGCCATTGGGAAATATATTTTGCTTTGTGTGCGTGAGCTTTGCAGAGAGAAGCTTTTTCTTGAAAAAGCTTCCCATTACAATACCTATCAGCTGGGAAGCCTAAGATCTGTTTGGTGAATCGGTAGCAAAAATGCCATTTAAATATTTTGCTCTGTTAATGCTTCAAGGTTAATAAAAACCTGCTGTAAGAAAATATTCTGAGATATAGATATTTAGAGTGGCTGGATTACTTTTGACAACAGTGCAAGGAATCCATTCAAAGCTGATTTCCCCCTTTTGTTCACTGAGGACCTGCAGAATCTAAGATAAAAATGGCAGTTGTCCTGAGGGCACCCTGAGGCATGTCATTAAAATCGGAATTTGATCCTCTTTTCATGGTTACTTGGGACAATCAACCACAGCAAACCTGAAAACTCATCAGTTTTCAAACATGCGACTTGCCCTTGACTTTGTCGGGCCGGATGCAGCGTGCCTGATTCGAGTGTTTCAAAATCCCTTTAGATGTCACTCTGTCTTCAAGAATATAAACGCTGGGCCTTGTGCTGGATACAACAGCTCTAAATAGTTCTGAGCACTTACCCTATTTATGAGGAGAAACAAATGAAGTTGTAGTCATCAAAATAACATGCTTTATTTGAGAATTGTGAGCACTAATAATTTTAATAAACACACCAAGTCCAGTTCTTTTAACCATTAAAACGCTAGCCCCCTCCCTGCCCCCCCAGTGGAAAATTGTTAGCTGCTGTGATTTACTTTGCAGATCATCTGAAATAATTTGGAGCTTTCCAAAGCTGTGTGAAACTATCCATTCTACTGGGCTCTGTATTTCTATTTGATAACTGCAATTTTCACAAATATCTGGAAAATGGATGCAGCTATTTATTCCTCTGAACTCGGCTTCGTGCTACTTTGAAACATCTCTTCCCCACCCTTCAGGCCCAGACTTTTTAAGAATGCTCACACTTGTTCATATCTGTTTATGAGAGTCCCTCAAAGGTGCTGTTGTTGCCCAGCAAGGCACTCGCCCTGCAGCCCCTCGGATCAATCACTGACTTCCTACCCCTCAAACACAGGGCCCCTTCCTGGGTCTTGTGCATCCTTTCAGGCTCAGAGCCATGGTGCCTGTTTAATACACAGGTTATTGGCAGCTGCCAACGACATCCTTCATTCATCAGCAGGGAAGCGCTGCCTGGCAGGACGTGGCAGGCCGAGGTCCCTGTTGCTGATACCCCCCAACTCGCTGTGGTGTCTGCTGGTGTGGGAAGGAGAGGCCTCTGCACATGGAAATTCCCAACTGCTTCCTGCACTGTGACAGACTTATGGATTAAACTGAATTATAATTAGGTAGAGAAGGTAATACCAATGTGAGAATCTGTAGTGTTGCTGTTATAAATAGTGCTGCTATTACTACTAACATCTAATATTGATTATTTTAAGAATCCATCTATGCAAACTTTTCAGGTTCTTTGCTGTGTGGTTTGCTGCTCTTTACATGAGCAACTTTCAGTTGTTCAGTCGTTTTCAGTCATTGAGTTCTGACCTTAGTGTGTTGATACCAGTTTTACCAAAGCATGTGCCTTGGGCCTGCAGGAGTTGAATATGGCTCTGCTTTCCCCAGGCTTAGTGGGAGGCAGGTCAGACCTCTGGCCTCCAGTTCTCAAATCTCCTCAGCAAAATCTGCCAGCAAACCTAGTTAGTCCATGTTGGACGGGCCAACCTCTCTGCGTGAGGAGCTAGGAAGCCAGGCAGCTGCAATGACATGGAATGGAAGACAGGCCAAGAATGGTTTTTCCTGTGGCATGTGTCTTCATAGTGCACTGAAGAGTAGTTTTTCCAAGATGTAACTTTATGTTGATATATCTTTAAAATCTGTGATCAAGTCAAGTTAATTAGACTTGCTGGGAGGAGAAATGGTGTTGGGGATTGTCTGAGAACTGCTGCTGCACTGTGGAGAAGTTACCTGGTTCACAGAATCAGCCCGGGTTCTTCTGGGCTTTACTGTCCTCCCGTTTCCAGGTTTGGAAAAAGCGAGTTATGAGCGTGGATGGAGGTTCAAGCGGTGGGTGACGTGTACGATTCTGAGATGGGAAAATCTCCAGCTGAATTTATAGCACTACCTCTTGTAATGGAGGTTAAACTTGTTTTCTCGTCCAAATCTTTGTTTTGATTACCAAGCATTTGATGTTATTTGTTTAAGCCTAGAATTTTATCACAAAATCTGTAAAATGATGGAAGTCTTAAACTGCTACCAAAAAGTGTCTGATAGCTACTTAAATAAGAAGAAAGCAGCAACTTGTAAAGGAATTGAATACTGTGCACTAATACAGCAGGAAAGTGGCAAGAGTGGGGAACCATAAAGCGAATTGGCTGTCAAAGATGACTGAAAATGAAGGTAGGGGGGAGAAGGCCAGTAGCAATAATCACCTTTTTAATTAAAGGCTGATTTTTTGAACAGAAAATATATTTTTACTTTCTACTTCAGAGGAGCTCCAAGCAGACTGTGCATGCTTGCTTGCCTCACGCCTTTTTTATTTTTTACTTCTGTGTTAAATTTACCTTTTGGATTTTGTGTTATTCTTAGAACATTTGAAATGGCATTTTCTTGAAGAAAAATTCTAACCTTGAAGGTTAAAGAAGAAAACTTGAAAAAATAATGCTGAAAAAATGAAGCTAGTTAAAAACAGGAAGACACTTAGAACAAACTGTTTATGGGGCATTTTAAAGTACTCATCTTAAAGTCAGTTTGTGCTTAAATTTTCATCATCTTTTTTATTTGTGCTTCTCTTGGTTTCCTAATGCTAATATTTAAACACATTAATTTTGGAAGCATTTGAATTTGTTATTATCGTTTTTTCCCTATATTAAATAAATCTGTAATAACTCCCCTGACCTTGAATAAGGGCGGCAAGCAGGCGGCAGCTCTTTTCGTGCACTGCTCCTTCTTGCTGCCACTCTTGCCTTCACATTTTCCCTTTTTTCTCTCTTTTGAGCTCGCAGGTTTTTCATTCTAATGCCATTGTGTCACTGTGCTAAATACTCTGTCAAAGGTGGCAATGGTATCTGGCTGTCGGTATCCTGAAAAAAAACAAAATCTCTCTGAAGAAATTCTGCTGTTACCAGCCATGTACTTGGATTGCACTTGCTGTGAGACAGTTCCTTAAACTTTTCACCGAATAATTTGAAAGCTTGGCTCAGCCTAGGATTCTAGTTTAAGTCAGTTACCCAGAAAGGTCTTAAGAGCATCTCTGAGCTTTCTGTAGTCAGTAACATAAACTCTGGGCTTACCCAAATGGATGCTCAGCCTCCCTGGAATCCCAGTACCCGAGCCAGGTGCTTCAAAGCAAGATCTAAATCTGATATTAATGTTGTTTAGATTGCTTAGACTTCTTGCTGAGAAAACTCATTAGCGTTTTAATATCAGTGCATGTGTATTTTCATACAACATTCTTTTAATTTGTGTTTGGTCAACATGAAAAGCCCTTCTTTTTGAGCCTCAGAAATTGCTATCTGCAGTTTTAGAGAGGCAGAGTTTAGTTCTGTGACCTTTATCATAGAAACAGGGAAGGGTAAATCTCATTCACAGTATTTAAATGAGCTCAAGCATCACCTGCAGAGCAGAGAGGAGACTCTGCTTTTTTTGTAATGATCCCAGGAGCAAAAACCTGCCACATCCTTTGCTGAATGTAATTGTGTGCAGATACCAAATTAATGGGGATTAATGCAAGTGGTCATCCTCTGAAATCACTGTAAATGAAATCCAGATCAGATGCATGAAAACTGCTGCTCCATTTAACTTTCAGTGACATCATTTTCTTTGAATGCTAATGGCAGAAGGGCTTTGCTGTTGGAGTGACAGTGGGATGCAGCAAGGAGCTGCCCGTACACGTTGGCACTAATGCCATATAGAAGCCTAAGCCGTGTGTGTGTGTGTGTGTGTGTGTTAAGTCTTGCTATGATGAATCCCAACAAATGACCCAGACTGGCCAGCATTGGTTTTGCCTCTATTTGGTCCATTTACCCTCCTGATACCAAAACAGAGACTCAGATGCTTAAATAATGGCAGGTTCTGAGGGACCTTCATTACTTGGATTGAGAAAGCTCCCTTTCTCCAATAGACCATTTGTGCATTCAGAGGTCCTGGGGGATGTTTGCTTTGCCTACAGGATCATATTTTTGTCTGAGTTAAGGATTTCATGGCAGAGATAACTTGGTGTCTCAGTTGCCAATTGTGCTGTAGGGCACACTGCGAATGTGGCAACTGGGTAATGAGGGGTTTGTAAACCTACTAAAGTATGTAATATTCTTCCTAGGTTCCTTCCTATCCAGATTTCTATGTCTTGAAGTACTTCATGATCAGTAAATAATAAATTCAATTTACTGAATAGAAGTTTTGTCACAGAGAAATACTCACTTGGAATATATATATTTTTAATTGGCATCAATGGCACATTTCCCAGGGAGCATAACAAAATGGATCATTTAATAGATGCCCAATCTCTCCATCCATCTATCTATCAGCGCGGCACATGATGTTTTGACTTTAATATGGTAATTATCTCAGGCTGACTTCAGAGGAGGAAGCTGCCACCCACACAGCGGTGCTTAATTACTTTAGACTTCGGTTTGCCAAGAGAAAAATTGACTCTTTTTTGCACATTGCATGGAATTGAAATGATTTCATTGTCATTTTATTTGAAATGCAGCCTGACATCGCCATGGCATCATGGGAAAGAAAATGCAAAATTTCTCTGAAATTCTTAAAATAGGCTGAAAGCTGCCTTATATTTTAATGGTTTTCTATGAAGCTTGTGTTCACATTCCTTGAATGTTAATGATCAGCTTCTTCAGCTTATGGGAGGAATTTTCTTCTGTGAATACATTTCATTTGCAAGCCAGGGAATGCTATTTATTTTTATTTATTTATTTTCAAGTTGTCAAAACCTGATCTAAACTCTGTTGTTCTAAGGGCAGGTGCCCGTGCAGCGGTGCTTGTGCAGGCTGCACGTGAGGGGAGATCCAAGCGGATGGAAGGGACAGCGAGTTAACGGGAGTGCGCAGGCAGATCAGGAGCCAGCAGGAATCAGGTAGCTTTTCCTCATCATCCAGTTCACAACTATTCCTTGGAAGTTTAAGGAAGTTGCATGTGTAAGTGAAAGCCAAACTTAGTTATGAAAACCAGTGCATGACTGCATGTTATTAAAGATGCTACTAATGGATTTGCCACACGCATAGCAGAAGTAACCTGCTTTTATTGTACATTATGACAGACTTCTGTGCCCAAAAGGAATGCCTCGATATCTTATCCTGTGTCTGTCAAAGACACCAGGCCATTTTGGGATTGACTTCCAAGGTTTTACTGGGTCTCTTGCAATCATTGATGTTGCTGATGCTGAAACATATAAGCCTAGGGGAAAGTGCCAAAGATTCAGCAGCTGAATAGTGAGGACCCCATGGGGGAAAAAACTCCTTGTAGAGATGGAGAGTGTGAGTGGGGTGATGTCTGAGGATGTTTCTGCCCCTCAGCTTGAACACCTGCAAGTGTGTTGTGGGGGTGGGCAGCTCGTGGCCGGGCTGGGAGCGATGCAGCTGAGCTGGGGAGGGCGACGCGTGGTGGTCACAGTGTTGGGCCTGTGGGCGGCCGCCAGTCCTGGGCAGGCAACTTCACACACCCCTGGCCTGGCCTGGCACCCACAAGTCAAGTGGGGAAAAAAGCACGAGTGCTTCTGTATCGCAGTCGTAATAAATCTTCTCATGGTGAGCGCTGCCAGTCTTGATGTTACGTTTCTGCCCTCGACAAGAAAATTCAATATACTGCCTTCCCGAATGGGAGATAAATAATATCAATACTTTTCTTTTTAAGGTAAGATATATCTTCTTCAGTTTAGGCAGCTATATAGCGGAGATGTACTGAAATTATTATTTCATTGTCACATAAACTTTTCACAAAAGAAGAATGTAGGGAAGCCTTTTGAAATAAATCTGGTGACACTAGAGAGTTTACAAATACTAGCATATTAATATACAGCTAAAATAATAATAAAAAACACCATGCTGCTAAAGATGTTTAGTATTATCCGCTCGCTGCGGGAGTTTATTAGAAACTCCAGCTTTCTTTTATTAAAATTTCAATTGGCTTGGTGAATGAGATCCTATGTTAGTGTCATAAAGTGAGAAGCCAGAAGGAGAGGATATTGGCATTTAAGTGCAGATTTCATTTTGAAATACTGTATGTTATACGGGAATATTACATATCACAAATATTGCATATTAGTGGTGTTAGAAACAGTTGCATTGATTTCTATATTCATCAAACTGTCGTTGTTGTTTATGCCATCTGGTAGTTTATATATGTCATTTTTAAAAAAATATATCCTAAGAGTTTTTAATATAACTATAAGTGGAAGGCAAATACTGTGTAGTTTTGCAAGGATTTTAAAAGGTGCCTGGCAGAGGTCATCTCACACAAGTGCTTCTGGTGCCAATGGATGAACTCTGAACCATAGGACTGGGCTCTTGGGAACCATTGAGGAAGGATATGGAATTAAAATTGAGTCTCATCTTTGGTATGTGATTTAACAGTATTTTTTAATTTAAGATTGCTTAGTTTTTCAAGTACTTTGTCATGCAAAATTGCAGTACTTGGCGGTTGGATGGTTGGTTGGTTCTTGTTTTCAACCAGTCCCTGGCTTCTCCCATTCCACTGCATGGAGCGCTGGCCTCTGAAGGTGAAGCTTAATCCACATCCGTAAAGGATTTCACTGCAGTTTAGCCCCTCTGTTTCCCATCATCCTCAGAAACCCTGAGCTGGAAGGGAGCGGACGAGCAGATGGTGAGCGGGAAGCAGGTGGAGAGCTCCTTGGTCCCCTCTGGCTGTGCAGGAATTCTTCTCCTCTTGCCACCTATGATACTTGGTGCCTTGATCCTCTCAAACACGCTGGGAATGGCAGATGATGAGTAGAGGCCCTGGGCTCAGCAGCTGGGAGCAGAGGGCTGGTGAGGGAGCAATGGGATGCTGCTCTCCTGTTTCTCCCCATTGATGAAGGGACTTGGCCCTGTGCTGTTCCTTCCCTGGAGACCCAACAGAGGGAGACTCAAATGATGGTGATTTTGAGACAAAGGGTGTGTATGTGTGGATAAAAAATACTTGTATTTCAAAATTTTGAACCTTTGCTTCTCAAGAGCATGTCTGGGCTGCAGCTTATACCTGTGTGTGTTTGTTTATTTATAACATAACTTTGGTGGTCTCAGTGCAGTTACATCTGGGCATGTTGCAAAATGGCCATAAACAATCCCACAGTCTGCATGAAACATGGCTGTAACTAAGCTAAGACTTTCTAAATCTGATTTGTAAAGCGACTCCTTAGTTCTGCTGCTTGTGATTCCATGATCAGTGTTTCATGGCTGGGCGAGGTGTTGTGTTAGATTTGAAGGCACCAACAACTCGCTCCAGCTGGAATTCTCCATGATGGGGGGAACAAAGTCTTCCATCCCTCATCTGGCTGCTTCACCACAGTGAGAAGTTGCACTTTGCAGCTGCAGCTCTTTCATGACAGGTTCTGTGAATGGCCCCCACGGCTGCCTGCTTGGGAAATATCTTCCAGATTTACGTGTTTATGGCACTGCTGTGTGATGCCGATGAGCCGTCCTCCTCAGCTGAGGCACAAGCGCTCCCAGATTGCGCCCTAGCTTTAGAAAAGCTGGAAATGGGTCATTTACAACTTTCAAACATATCAAAGTGCCCTTTGATCTTGACTCTTGATTTCCTTCAGAGCAACAAATAAAAACAACTTTTTGGTGGTTTTTTTTTGTTCTAAATATGGTCACTATTAATGTAACTGGTACATCTTTGGAAACTCAAACAACACATTTCATCCATTCTTTTGAAATCTGTGTCTTTGGGAGTGAAACATTAATTGGGCAAGTGGAGGCACCAAATAACAGTGTGGTTGTTAGGGGTGTCTTTAGAGGCTGTAGAGACTCAACAAGAGATGCTCCAGTCTTTCCTTTATTCTCTGCTACTTGTGTGGTTTCCACTAATGTTATCACAAATTTGGAATCACTTGATTGAGACAGCGACCCAAACCAATAGCTCCCTGGAAATCTGTAGTTACTTTAGTGCAAATTAATTTATCCCATAAACTTCAATTACATATTTCTGATTCCTACATAACCACTGAACATTTTTAGTGGTTGCAAACATTTTTAAACCAGGCATTAAAAATGTGCGCTGTTGGAAGTGTGAAAAATCTGCAACAATTACAGAACACTTGAATTTTAAAATATTGCACCCATCCATGATGATCTGTAAGTAGCCATATAGCCTCTCTTCAATATTTTCTTTTGCTCATCGCTTTACTATAGCTTGTGCTGTGTTGTAATATACCTTTCTGAATGTCATAAAAGTTTAAAAGAAAAAAATAGAGCTGGTTTAGGAAAGAAATACACATTTATTAAGAACATGGAAAAGGTATTTTGTGGTATTTAAGCATGTTCCAACAAATATACTTCTGTTGCTTGCAAACTAACGTGGCTGGAACCTGCTGTGCAGCATCCTCAGGGTTTTTTTAACTTGAGTTGTGGTGCTGGCCACAGCCTTTGCTCTTTGTAGAATAGAAACTGGCATGAAGGACCTTAAAAAGCTCTGGGCTGGACATTATGAAACCCAAAACCGTTCTATAGGAATGTGAAGTGGTGCAAGTCAGCAGAGCAGGTGTCAAATATCCCATTTAGGGAGGAATGGAATGAATATGTGGGGGCACTTGGCGTGCTCTCATGACCTGCTTTCAAAGAGCCGAGATACGCTTTTTAGTTGAACCCTACATGGTCTGAGGCAGCTCTTCATTCAGTAATGGTTAAGAAGATGGATAGGTGCTTCAAAAAGGCTTGTCTTATTTGATTTGGAAAGTTTTGAGGAGGAAAATTCCTCTTTGGCCCTGGCTATCTGTGAAAGCTGCCTGGGCTCCTGCCCTCCTGTTCCTGGCAGCCTGGTGGGCAGTAAGTGGCCTTTGGGGACATGGGGACAGAGCTCCACAAGGAAGAGAAGGTGGCAAAGCTGATGAGGTTGGGATTAACACACACATGTAATTGCAGGTGATGGGTGGAGAGGATAAGCTACAAGGGCAAGATGAGCTAATGGAAGAGCAATGCAGAATATGTCAACTGTTTTCAGAAAAGTGGCATCGTTACTGTAAGCAGGAGAAATATAAGCTATCATTTGGTACTTATTTCTACAGTAACCTTATGATAGGCTGCAAAAATGTTTAAAAAATAAGGCAACACTCTCGGAAGGAAAATGTGCATCTGCTTTTCTTTAAGAAAAATTGTGCTTTTTAGAAGAGCTGTGATGCTCATAAAATACTTTAACAATAATCTCTGAATAGAAAAAGCCATATTGTATACATGCACCGTACTAGACTGTATGCAGGCAAAATTACATTTCTCGAATTTGCTTCTAGTTTGGATTTCTGCTACTACTATTTCATAATTTTATTTGAAAATGAGTTTTACTCTCTTTTGTATTCTGAAATAAACAGTCCTAACCATAATGCTTTAATCCTAAATTCAACAGTATGGGGTTCATAAAGATTTGTGTTACTTTATCAAGCTAAATCCAAAATCTATAGTACAGTTGCAAATGATTGTTATTTGAAACAGCTGTTTTGTATCTTCCAAATCCTTTCTCCTGTTGCTTTAATATAGGATTCCTTTACTGTTTTCCACAAAATAGTTTCTCTACATTTCTTTACTTTGTGCCATAAATTCTCTAGTATGATACCCTTGCCCTGTTAATGCTCAGGAAAATAATTGTTAATAAAACTCATAGTCCTTGAGCTTGTTTATTGTTAATTCCTTTTTGGAGGAAGGAGGAAGGACTTTGTTAAGCCACTATGCATGAGTGTGTTAAGTTGCTTTTTGAGATTATAACTGCTTGTTTGCTCATAATTAGCATTAAGCCTAAATGTAGAGGGTGGTGATTATGTGAATAAAAGTGCGTGGAGAGAAAGAGAGCGGATATTCTTTTTATCTCTGTGTTGCATACTCTAATAGTCACGGGGAGAGAATGCTGGAAGCTCAAGTACTCCGGGTTATCTGTGAGTCTGGGTGTGGGGATGTTTGCAATGTTCCGTTGCAGTTATCCTGCTCCCCTCTTAGTGAGCCTGAAATTGTAAAGGGGAGTTATTTGCTGACACCTTAAATTCAGAACATATGCTCCACTTTCGGCCTCTACAAGTATTCCTGACTCAGTTGGGCTCTGTAAGAGAGAAGTGAGGAAAAGACCTATATTAACCAAAGAATATTTTATACTGAAAATTGTTTTAGTGTCATGGTGACTGCTGCTGACCTCCCCTTCCCCCTTCTTCCCTCCCTATTCCGTGGCAAGCCAGACCTCCAGTGATGGCAAGAGCTGGGATGGAAGTGCAGCGTCAGCTGTGGAGTTTGGCACTGCTCTTCTGTCCTTGGGATGGCAGCTTCTAATTAGCGTGTGTGTGTGTGTGTGTGTGTGTGTGTGTGTGTGTGTGTGTGTGTTTGTTGAGATATATATATATATATATATATAAAGTATATATACTAGTAATTAGTACATATATATGTTTTTTTTTCCGCTTGCTGAAGCAGAGTAGTGTATGGTCTAGTGAAAGGTTGCAGCGCTACATATGGACTTTGCTGAATTGCTGTGAAGGATGTGAAATTATTTCATTAGGTCTGTTTGATGTAGTAATTATGTGTATGATGCATTTTATTCAAAAGAAATTGGAAATCTTTATGTAACATATATTTAAAATCCTTAATAGATGAAGCCAGTCCATCAAAAGAATGTGCTTCCCAAGAACTGCATCTTCAGATGTTGGCAAGAGCCATGAAGTGATTCTATGGTTTACTAAGACAATGGCAAAGAAAGAAATCTCATTTTTATGGAGAATTTGGTTTAGCTGTTTGCACTTTAGGTAGCTCCTTTTACAGGAAGATGTTCACGTGCCCCATTATGCCCAGGGCTGCGTGTGTGAAGGTGCAGTCTTGTGATAGCTCTTTTTGCTGGGGCTTGTAAATGCAGCAAAACAAAAGAAAAACAAAGTAATATTTAATTTTGGAAGGCTTTTCTAAGGGGAAGGGCTTCTGGCGCCTGATGCTAGCACAGACCCTGTGGTTTGTTATTTAGTTGTTTACTGGTGGTAAGAGCAGGACGCTGGTAGCTGGGTGTGAGAGGGACTGGCGCTTGTGGAGAAGGCAGGAAGAGCTGCTGGTCTGGGTGAGGCTGCAGAGAGCACCCTGGACGCCCTCGCTGTTGGAGAGGCGATGACGGTGTTGGCCTGGGCTCCTTCCTTTATCCTCTCACCATTTTCCTTTTTTCAATTCTGAGTTCAATTTTAATTAGCCTTTTGTTTTGTTCAGATAATGGTGAATGTTGCGAGGGTCTGAAAGACAAACTGATGATTTCATTCTGCTTATTTTGTTTTCTTGGCATGTTCTGCTCTGTATTTACCTTCAGATATAGAGAAAAATTTCTCTGCATCCTCGTTTACCTCTCAGGAAAATGACTGTTATGATATTTACTGTCCAGGATGAAATTTATAGCAGATTTCAAAGGCCTTGAGATTAATTGATGGAAGGCAGTTTATAAATTAAATTGTCATCCAGATGTCTTTCCTTTGTCCTATTTTATCATGCTATAAATGTTTTTAATGAGATGTTTAATTCAACTAGTTCTTGTTTTTGTTGTTTCTTCATTCACTAAATTTTTTTTGGTGTTCTTGCTTAATGTCTTGCTTCAAAGCAATGAAAAATGTTGCTGAATAATTTGGTAACAATTAGATATTTGAGGTTTTCAGTAAACTGCTTGTGAAATATAGCAGGGTTTTGAATTCTGAGGAACTTGCTAGTGAGAAATTAAGTCAGAAGGCATCTTTAAATTCCTTCCACACAGCATAGGATGTGAAGTGTTATTAACTTAGGGAGAACATGAACCAAAGCCTCAGCTTTGGTGTGAGGGACGTGTTCTCCTTGTACAGAGCTGGTCCTTCAGCAGGACCCTTCACCTTGAGCGCCACGAAAGCCAGCGTGAGGTGGTGGCTTCATGCACCAGAGGAAAGGATGGGCGCTCAGCAGGCGGCCACGCTCCAAGCAGACCATGTTACTCCTTGTAATACTCTTGTTGCGAAGTAGAAGGTAACCCAGATTAGTTCTCAGATTTTAAAACCCTATTTGCAGATAGACAGGCAGAAGAGTTGGGTTGAAGGAGGTGTAATTTTAGTTGCACCAACACTCAATCTCAATCTCTCTGATTGAGAACCAGAGAAGAGAGAACTGGGATGTTGATCAGCAATATTATCAGGCGCATCATTTTGATTAAAAATGAGTAGTTACACTTAGCAGATAAACAGAAAAGTCTGCCCAGATCACCAAAGGGTGATGCAGACAAGTGAAGATGGAATAAGAAGTTTGAGCATCAACATGAAGGATAGAGAGAAAAAGGAAGTAAAATAAACTATCTAGAATAAAGATTTATATAATAGTAAGTCATACAGAGAGATATTAGAGATAGACTAAATGAATTTTTGTGTCCCAGATTGAGCTGCATGCTGAAAGTCAAACCTCACCACCAAAAACAAGATATTGAAAAAAATCTTTGGCTTGCTACTGAGTTCTGTAACTAGTCTACTGAAGCTACAGCAAATAGATAAAAAAAAATAGTGTGGTCTGTAGTTTTTTTTTTTATCACTGTTAATTTACTTAGGCTTTTTCCTAAGACCTTTATAGTGACATTGTTAAATTTATCTGTGAAGTTACTCCAGCTCTGTTTGGGACTTCTACAATTTGAGTTGAATGTGTTGTGTGTGGCTTTCTCTTTTCTTTTTATTTTTTTTTTCCATTATATCATTATGGAGAAGCATCTTGTGGAAACAGTAGCTAAGCTTCTTGTTTGTATTTAGTGACGCTGGGAGTTATCTTCATCAAGTTAAACTCTATGTAGCCTTCTAACTTACTCTTTTCTTTCAGAAATGTACAACAGCGTTTGACCCTGGCTAATATTTTTCTTGTCCTTCAGTGCCTGAGAGTGAATGTATTTGCTAGTTTTGTACCCTATAACTAAATTAATAGACTCTGACCAATTCATTAAAAATTTATATCTGATTTGTTCAGGACAGAGCTCTATTATAACTTGTTATAAATATCTTATATTCCTTAATATTGCATACTCTATTAACACAACGGGCATTAACAACAATAGCCTATTTGGTGCTGAGAGGAAAAAGTCATAATCATTTACCTTGGCAGTTGAAAAATGACATAAAATCTTAGATGTTACAAAAGTGATCTGACCCCTTGCACATGTAATTAAGGAAACCATAAATAATTAAATCTCCTTGGGAGGATCAGTAGAAACTGCCTGTAACCCTCATCTAATGATCTGATCCTTTTATTTACCCACTGAGGAACATACTGAATAGGAGACTTGGTTAGGGCCCTGGTGTCCCTGCCACGTGCTCAGCATGAGTTCCTCTAAGTGGTTTCCACACAGGTTCTTCTCCAGGAAAGCTGGTCTTCCTGTATTTGAGCAGTCCATGAGAAGTGTTTTACATCCAGAGTAGTGTTTACATGGAGAGTTAAGTCAAAAGCTCATTAGCTTCCTTAAGTACTCGTCTGGTGTGAGGGTTAGGCAGTGGGAAAACTGAAATGAGGGCCTGTGAGCAGCCATGATGTGGCATCGACAGCACCTCTGTAATGGAGCATGGCTGGGAATAACCTGTTAATTACTAGTCTTGTTACCATGTAGCACAGCACTAGGAGCCAAATGGTTGGTTGTTTTCTCTTGGTCTTTCTGCTCTGCATTAGAACCTCCTGGAGCTTTATCAAGCTGGCACTGCAGCCCAGTTTCTCTGCTTTGATAGAAGGATTTCTGTTTCCCTCTTCAGAGGTCTTCGCTGCTCCAAGTTGGGGCTCGCCGGTCCTTGGCATTGTTCCTTGAAGAGGGACTGTTAGGATGGTCTCAATTCTTCAGAGCGCACCAACTACAGAGCCCTCCCTCTTGCCTTGGGAGAAGGTCCTAGTGTTGGGCGGCCTCTGTTCTGACAGCTGAGGGGCTGATACCTGCCACACGAGCACCTGCCAAGCCTGCTGTTTTGGCCACATTAATTGAGCTGGATCTGTGCTCTCCGCCGCTAAGGAGCGGGTCACCTTCCTGGCCAGAGCGCTCCATCTTGCTCCGCTTTGGAAGGGCACCTCCAAGCCACCAGCCGTGGCAGCGAAGAGGAGCTCTGTGAGTAATAATGGAGTTGTAGCCAATTGCGGGGAGAGGTCTTCTCGACTTTCCTCTCCTCATGTGCAGACCTTGTCTATTTTTACTGCATTCACACCGAAAGCCTGATATGCTGTTTAATATTGTGTGTGATAACGCTGAATGGAGACGTACTCTTTCAAATCCAAATGTTTTTGGCAGGCTTTAGCAAGTCTTTCTTCCTTTCTTCAACCATGAGTGAGGGAAAGTTGTCTGTCTTTCCCTAAAAGTACTGTTTAAAGGCTAAGAATTTTTTTTTTAAAAGACAGAAGTAGTTTTTTAATTTTTTAAATAGTTTCAGGTGCTGGAACTCTACCAGGCATTACCAGGCATTGTGTGACAATCTCTGAGGGGACAGGAGAGTTGCAGTACATGATAATGTCTCTACCTTCCACCTATTCTTCACAGCTCCCTGGTGTGATTACTCGTGGACAGTGTTTCCATGACACGTAGCATCAAACAGAAGAGGAACTGTTAAGCTCCTCTCTTTCTGGAAACACTAAAACTTTGTTTCTTGCTCTTCAATATGTGGTAACCCCAGTACAACTCCTGCATATCCCATGTGAATATTTGTTATTGACTGCTGTGAAAGTTTGGATCACATCAGAGTCGGGTGCCCTTCCACTGCCCAGACCTCATCCCACGTCAGGCCAGCTGGAAGCACATGCTGATGAAATGTGGTCTTTGGAAACATACTAGCATAAAAATTCCTGCTCATGCCATAACTCATGGGTAGCTGCTGGAGTGGATGTGCAGTGCCGTCAACTCCCTCGGATTCCTTGTGGCATGGACAGAACTGGCATGTGTGTGGTTGCTGACCCGTGGTGCAAAATGGAGTGGGCTTTGGATCCTGATGGTTCCATGCTAAAGTAGTGGTATTGTCACCTGGGGTTTGATCAGAAGGCCAAACTTAGGGGGGAAAAAACCTCAATAAAATTAAAGAGCAAAAACTCACCAAGATTGCTAGAAATACTACATTTCACTTACCTGCTAATATAGATTTGATTTGGTTTTTGAATTCTTGCTGATGGCAGTGAAAGAGATAGTTGATAGCTGAGCATTGTGCCCATCTCGGGCATCTCCCAGTCAATAGGAAACTGTCAATAACTGTCTAAATGTCAGAAATGCATTTAAAGATGTATGACTTCAGAGGGAAAGTGAGATATCTGCCTGTTTTACTCTCTTAGTAACTGCAGAAAATCAGGAGAGGAGTGCTTGCATGAACTAGATTAAATGTTAGCTCATAAGTCCAGTTTTATACAGTTCTTTGTATACAATGACAATCTCTCGCCAGATACTTTGTTATGTTAAAGAATAGCGGAGTGACAGAGTACTAGTTTCATTAACTTTTTTGTGTGTCAGTGCTATGTAAACATTAAACCTGGCTTAAGTGACTGAGTTGCGTTGCATGACATTGCTGCATAAAGAACCCCAAGATGAATCACCACTTGTAGTCATGCCAGGAAAAGAGAAGACCCTTTTGAGTGTGATTTAGTGATTCAGGCCATCAGAAGTTTCCAAGCTTTGAATAGATTCACTCAATGCAATCACAGGTGAATGTTGTTTTCTTTTTGTGGAGAGTCAGAGAAAAGAATGCTATTTATTTGTTTAGAGGTAGAGAGGTTGGAGGAACTTCACCTCCAGCTCTTCCCCATGCAAGTTATGTAACCCTTCCTCTAAGAATAAGATGAAGTTAATGTCAGGCAAAGTGCAGAATAACCTTCATTTTTACCACTCCACTGTAATGCTCAATATATGAAATGGAAAACATCTTCCATGGGAAGCACAGACCATTATAATGCAATAAAAATTGCAATTACTTGCATGTAATATACTAATTTTAAGGTGTTTCTTGCATATTTCTCAAATTTGTGTAATGTATTTGGAAACTAGTAGAATATTTCCATGAAATAATATTCTATTAGCTGTAATTACAAGATTTTGTCATTTTTGTCATAAATCATAGTGGCTGTGCTTTCCCTTCAGGACAAGGGCAAAAGTTCCCTGCTGTTTTTCTGTCCAGAAAGTACTCTGAAGTTTGCAGTGGTGTGCCATTAATATTTATGCTGCATAGGTAAGAGTAAATATTAGACTTATGAATTATTGAAAGTAAAAACTAAGTAGTGAAATAGCATTTGTTAGTTTGGTTGTTCTGTGTTTCTGTATGTTTGTGAGAAATGAGGGATTCTTCCAAGAGAGCATCATTTTAATTACTGTTTATGATTTCTACATTAATGAAAATACTCATTGTCAAACAATATGAATGTTTTAAAGTAATTCTAAATGGAGTTCTTAC
>JAUBOD010001069.1:0-23251 GCA_032353885.1 Nothura maculosa
CACAGCTGCCAGTTTAAAGTGGTGTCTAAGTCCCCCCAAGAGGCACTCTGTAGTTTCACTTAAAGGTGGCTCAAGGTGGCATGGATTTCTCTGGGACTTTTCAAAAGTTGATTTCGGGTACAGTATCATTCTGAGTAGATAGTAGCTTACCAATAAAAACATTTTTCTGCTAGTTTCTTTAGATATTTCTGAAGTTGAAACTCTTTCTGTTTTCTGAAGAATTATGCATGGTTTATCTAATTTGTGCCTGATGTGCCTGATGTTGGGTATAACAGCATGAACTAACCTCTGCAAGTGTACAAACAGAATTTTATGAATTCTTTTGTGGAAAAGGACAGTGCAAGAGTTGATTCTTTTTCAGTCATTGAAACCTATGACAAGCTAACTGCTTTACTGTGTTCCCAATCTCCCCTTGGTAGAGTACAGGGGCTTCCCAGCAAGTATGGCTGGATTATAAGAGGATATCTTTTATTTATATTATATAAACACAGGAGATCTCACTCAATTTTTCCTTTTTAAATATATTTTTATACTTTTATGTAATTCTGAATACAGTGTCTATAACAGATCTATAGTGCATGACTTAGCAGTAGCTTTCAGATACTACATTTTAATCTGTTTTTCAGATACTAAGTTTAAATCTATTGTTTGAAATGCACAAGTCTGTTTCTGATGGGAGTACAGCTCTGATAGATTCCCCCCCCCCACTCTATGGAACGTAAGGTGCAGTTATTCTGTCTGTTCACAGGACCAAGCTTCATCAATAATAGGATGAATCATCTGTTAATGTTTTTTCTTCTGCAAGAGCTATAGTTTTTTTCATTACTCCTGTCTCTCCATTTTTGTTTTCATGTTTTTCTCTTCTTTATAGAGTCTCTCTTTTAAACTTGTCTCAAAACAAACATGGGGAAGATTTTGAATATTTGAATATCTGAGAGATCATCCACTGTTACTGTGATACCATTGAGTCAATAAGATGCTATCTTCTTTATTAACCTTGCTTGAAATAAAATAACATAAAACAAGTTTAACTGAAACCTTAATTCTACTCAAAAAAAGATGACAGCAAATGGGAACCTAAAATCAGACCCATTTACCTTTTAATTGAGAAACAGAAGTTAGAAGCCTATTTTCAGAAGTTGTTGCGTACCTGTACCCTCTCAGCTGTCCATGGTGTGGCTTTAAGAGATACCTAGAGTTTCTGATCCAAGGAACACTTAATGTAAATAGGTATTTTCTCCACTGTTCTGTCTTTCAGGCTTTATGACTATTCTGTAAGTCTTTGCCAGGGCTCTCCCAGGAGAGTAATATGCTGCCATCTCAAGTAAAACAAATGTGGAATTAATATCAATTCTACTATAGCTGTGCTTGAAATAGGATTTTTTTTCAGTTCACATGTGACAAGCTTGGTAATACTTGGGTCTTATTTTATTTTATTTTTCTTCTTCTTCTTTTTAAACACTTCTATCTCTTCCACTGTTTTCCTAGCATGGGACTCTTTGAGGACATTGACCTTTACTTTCATCATCTGGTTTTCAGCTTTGGGGCTGCACAAGGACAGAATATTGGTGATAGGAGATATATATGGATCTTTCCTGTCTTCCAAAGGCAGTTCTTAAGTCTGAAATTTTGAGGTATTCAGAGAACACTGCTAAAGTTAAGGAGGTTTTCTGGTTCCTTTTTCAGATCCCCTGTCAGCACACCACTTTTGATAAAAATTTTCCAAAATTGGACAGTATATTATTTGTTTTGTCCTTTGGTTTACCATTGTACTATGAACCTAAGAGTTGAAAAATTAATATCTTATTATTATTCACATGTCTTAAAGTTAAGACATGTGCAATGCATGTCTTAATGCTTAAAGTTAAGACTGCTGCAATTTGTTTAAGAATATTTCTTACCACATTCCTCCTGCTTGGACAGAATGTAAATTAAGCAACCTGTTCAAATTATTGAAAAATAAATATGTTAGCTACAAAGCTAACGTTTTTTAGGTCAAGATTTTTAGAGGACTTCAAGTGTGTAAGGTGGTCAGAAGCTTATTCCAGATGTTATTTTATGTGATACCTGGTGTCAGATGAGTTCTGATGTTAAAATTCAAGACTGGGTACCAGTAAGTAGTGCATCCACATCCTGCATGTCATATTGCCAACAGTGGCATTTTGCAACACTTCCCTAGCAGAAGGAAGCTACAGTAATCTATAATTTTCTCCTAATCAAGAAGCTATTGTTACATAATGAGATTTGTTTTGCATTTAGCTAATTAGATGTGTATCATCCTCATCCAAATAACATGTATTGACATAGGTAGCTATTTCTGAGGTGGAGTTGAGAAGCTCACTCTTTCATGCTATACAGTTGTATTCGGATGGTTTTGTTGTTGGTGCATCTCAGGGAAAAAAACTGATTTTTTTTTTCCTCATAAATGGGAAAAAATGTGCATCATAGGGTAAAAGAATGACAGTCCAGCAATTTTAAAGACTTAACCCTTAGCTGGTAACATAAGCAAGCCTGTTGGAGAGCCAAGACAGATACAGTGCTTTGGTCCCTGGCCTTATGTACTTAAGTGAATATTCTTGTGGAATTCATTTTCTGGATATAACAATTACAGTCTGTCTCTGTGTGTCTTGCTTCACTTATCTGAAACTACTTTGTAGTGAGATGTCTGATTTTTAAATCCATTGAAGTCAGTGGTCATCTCTCAACTGGCAGCATACTCTAGATTAGACTTTAAGGATTATTTGTGTCTTACTCTCCTTCCTTGCTCTATTACTTGTGAAGTTCCAGAGATTTTGCTTTGCTGAGGTGAGCCTGATTTCACAGAATGTAATAAATAAATAGAGACGGTGTTCTCAGAAGAGCTATTTTGCTTGGACCCTTTGCAGAGGTAAGCTTAAGTTGGCTGGACAGTGGGTTACTTTGCTTTATATTGTAAGCATTAATTTTGTGAAGTGAACTAAACTGCAAAACTGAAGAATGTGACATTTGTTACAAGTGGTCCTGAGTCAGAATACTTCTGTAGGCTTCAAGGGAGATTGTTTGGCTTCATAGAAGAGAACAGTTTTTAGATGAACCTTTGTATATTATTTCTGAACCCTCTCTCCCCGCACTAGCTCAGTGTCCTAGACTTAAGCTACAGCAAGACCATGGAGATAAGTGCACTTAAAAAAAATTTCATTTTATTTCAGAGATTAAGTCTGACCAAAAATGTAAATTGAGTCACGTGTGAATTTTGGGAAGCTTAATTCTTGCTAAATTGGTATCTTTGATAGCTGGCACTTAGAGCACCAGATTTTCCTAAAGAGCTCTGCATGTTTATCTCCCAGGCCATGTTTGAGTTCCAGGCTTTAAGTCAAGCATCTGTAAATTTCTTGTTCACATGAGTATTCTTTATCTGGGATAAAATAAAGCAGCTACATCTACCTGTGCTAAGATTCCCTTGAAATGTGTAAATCCCTGTATAGTGTGACATAGCTGATATATCCACTGGATGTTTTACTATTAGTAGTCTGCTGTCCTCTTGAAAGAGTTTGATTTCTCAGTGTACATGCTGCCACTTTTTGCATTGAATGTTTAATTAGATGTTGTCTTTTTATATACTGAAAGAGTCTGGCTGCAAATAAGAAAGGGTTGCTGAGATAATCACAGAGCATGCTTCTTTGCCAAAGGATTTATTCTTCAGGGCTTTTCCTGTGTCTGTGTGTATGCATGTGTGTGTGTTGACATTTTTGGGAAGAAAAACCCTGTAAAGTAGAGCCAAATACTGTAAGTTCTAGAGCAACAGGCGTTGCCCGTGTACCACACTGTGGTTCGGAGATGGTCATCTCTGATTTCTCTGAGTTTGATTAATGGAGTCTCTATAATTTGTTTAATTTCAGGATAGTTCAACAGGTCAAGACTTTTATGAATGGCTACTGTGGGTATATCTCCAGGATACTCTAGTTAACTATTTAAATAAAATTTACCCTCTGCTTTGGTATTTTGTGTGTGTTTATCTAAATATAGATGACATAAGTCGTCTCTTTACCTTCCCTTTCCCTGCCCCAAATTATAGTTCAACTATGTAAATTCTTTGCTCTTCTCCTTCCTATTTTAGCTCTAGTTATGAATGAAATTCCTATTTCAGCCCACAACAAAGGGCAACAGGAAGAATGAATCATTTCTCTGTCAAAAAACAAAAAAATTACTTGTAAATCCCAGATAGAGCAACTTGGGTTTGAAGAGACTGAGTCAGACTGACAAGTACTGATAGAAGCTGTGCTTCTATGAAGACTTCAGATTTTGCAGGTGGAAAAAAGGTGCATTTCTGCACATAGAAAGTATTAATTGAAGGGGCAATTAGTGGATGATACCTGGAAGACAGTACTATTTGGGGAAGGGTACACATAGCAGAAAAGAGAATTAATTCCATAGAGGAGATTGTCATCATCCCATAACAATGAATAAAAAAATCACTGTATATTAATTATCAGTTCTTCTATTCCTCCCTTAGGTGTGTTCTGCTTTGATTACCAGCCAGAATAAAGTACAAGAGCTGTAATTTGTACTGATACATAGGATTTGTCAGGGGTTATGGATCAGTTAAAAGTTTTAGGAATAGGAAATATTCCTTAGGTCAGTCAATAAACTTTTGCTTTTTCTTTCAAAGGTCTCTGATTTAAACTGTGTATATGTTCAGAATAGCAGTGATCTGTCATCCGTTAGCCTTATGAGTCAGTATTCAAACACCATGATGAAAAATTTTCACCTCTGTTTTGAGGACCTGTAAACTGAGGGATAGATGAGCCATGTGCATTGCTTGAGGTCACAGGAAGCTCTTTTTAGAAAGTTTCGGCAAGAAATTTTCTGCTGCTTTAGCTGTCAACTTCACCACTACGTAGCAGATTGAAGATGTTGTAGAAGTAGCAGATTCAAGAAACAAGATTTAAGAAGTTCTTTAGGTGGTTGTTATGGTAGGTTATAAGAAATTAAGTATTTTGGAGAAAATCTGTTGATTGACATGCTATAGTAGAGCAGTCTGAGAATGCACTGAATATTCAGTGTGCTTCAACCCGCCCTTCCTTCCATGTCTTCCTAATACCCATTTCTGATTGCAAAGGCTTGGCAGAAAATGGGAAGGCAGTTGACAGACTGTGCGCTTTGAATGTGGATTTCCTTTCTGGTAGCTGCCTTGTGGCTGGGCAAAAGACTGTAACAAATGAGAACGTGTGGTGCTTGTAAACTCTGTTCTGCTGCTGCTTGGGATAGGCAGCAGCAAACATGAAAAAAAGAATACCAAAAACCTATTTCAGCTTTGCACTCTCTATTTATAAAAATTACTAGCAGTGGGATTCAGAGTTTAGCGTATGAAAATTAAACTCTATAGAAGGAGGTTTGTATTACAAAGTTCAGCCTCTGCAGTCTATTCTGTGCTATTTGAAATATCTAGGGAAACAAAATCCACCACAAAAAAACTACTGTGATTGTACTAACTCTCATTCTTTCTCATATCAATTTTTGTATGATTTACCAAAACACTGAAGCTATTTTTTTTAATGCTTTTATCTTATCAGACATTTGGTGATGCCCAGGACTATGCAGTATGCTACGTTTATGTATCAGAATGTACTGTTGCTTAGCTGAACCTTGCTGTGCTTGGCCCTGCTATATAATGCTTGGCTTATTTTTAGGCAGAGCATTTAAGATTATTATAGACTGGTGGGTTTTCACTTTCTGTATGCTTGATTAGATGATGGCTGTACATGTAAGAAAATAAGGAAGAGTGCACGGTGACACTGTGATTATGCTTTTACAGTCTGTTTCCTTCCTTCAATTCTATCATACCTTTGTGTTTCAGTGATTCTGTCAGGCTGGTGCTGTTACCATTTTCTGCATTAAGCCTGCCTGAATTCAGTAGAATGACTTCTTTTTAATACAGCTCTTGACAGGTTACTACTGTCATCATAGCATTCTTTCAAATATATGAAATACCTTTTCTAAGTTTATATTCCAATCCATTCTTTTGTTATAATACTTGCTAGATGTGCTTTTCTGTTTTTAATTCCCTGTCCAGGTGATAATGGCTAGTGAGACATCTGAGTGCTGGCATCTTCATGCACATAGTATTTTGCCTTCTGGCAATGAACTGCAGCTGACCATACCAACCAGCGCACTTCATTCTCTGTGTGCATTATATTAATTCTCTCCTTTTTTATCTTCCAAATTTAAATTCTGTAGAACAAGGATGATAATAGTAGAGCAGTGGGCAATCTATGGATGCTATTACAGTAATAAATATTAGAAGCATTTCTCCCAGGGTGGTACTCCCCTAGATAAGGCAGTTCAATGCATATTGTGCTATTGTTGTCCATGGAAGGTCCCAGAAATCTCCTGTTGGGCTGCATTTGGTGGTGAAACACTGATGTCACCCCTCTCTTGCAGGCCTCTCTTGCAGGCCTGTGCAGTCAGCTACATAGAGCTGCCATGAGGAGAAACAGCAGTGCTTTATAATTCAGTGAACGAACCAGATGATTGCGAGTTGAACAGCAGTCTAGCTGTCTGCAGTAAAAATCCAGTATACATTTTCCTGTAGTTTTTATGTAGTGATAATAATGGCTTTAATACATGGTTTTAGCTCAGAGAAAGAGAGAGAGAGAGAGAGAGAGAGAAGATGAAAAGATCTGAAGTGTTTGCTGTACAGTAAACAAGACAGCAGTATAACTTAATATCTCTCTTCCCCCCCTTACAAACTTTGGTGTAAAATTGCAGCCACCTCGTGTCATGGGAGTGAGGAAAATATGGCTTGTTTTGTGTTTATTTTTGAAGTTACTTGCCTGATTAGAGAACTATGGATCTTTGTATTTCTAAATTGTCATGGAGGAACTTCTCAAATTTTAATACAGTGTTTTTTTGTCTAGTTCTAATTTTTTATTGAGAATTGTGTAGAATCATTTCATACTTCTCTATTTTTAAAAATGAAATATATGTAGATGAGTTTCTCACTAAGTATAATTTTTACATATACATCTACATGCATAATACAGCATGCATTTATTGCAGAAGTCTCATGCAGTATCTGACAGGTTTTTGTTTCTGCAGTGAACTTCCAGTCGCTACATGTTGATGAAACTCAACATCTATTTATACAGAGAGAATATTATGAACAAATTAGAGCTGGTTGTTTATGGTGAGGGAATATTTGAAAAATTGTGATCTAGTCAGTTCTTACTCTGTTTTTATTCATTTTTTGGTAAATGGTTTGAACAAAATGCTTAATATCGCTGCTGCTGCTACAGCATTCCCTGTTTTGGGTAGGGTGGGCTGGGAAGGTCAGAATCTCTTAGAAAAGTGCAGTCTTCAAAAATGAGAACGAAAAGTAAAGTCCAGCCTTTCTCCCAGCCTTTTTAAAATATGGATAGAGAGATGAAGGAAAATAACTTGATCTTGGTGATGATCAGCTTTGCCTTATGCTATTACTGATCACTGAAACTTACATAGATAATAAGAGTAAACTCAAGCTACCTGTGAAGTACAAGGAATGTTTTCCCACCCATAAATTGATGGATGTTGTCTGTATTTGAGTGGAGCTGAACTCCATATTTAAAAAAAACCAATTTTGTTTTCTGTGCAGCAATGTGGGCTTGGGAGTTGGAGAACCATGTACGAAGAACCTGAGATACTAATTAGAATTGTTAATCTCAACAGTAAAAGGCACTTAGTTTTATTCCTGCAAATCTAGAATACATGCTGAAGAGTTGTAGCTTTTAAAGAATGACACGCTTTTAATGTCTGCTTTGCAATAATTAATATTGTTCGTCTGTGGACATAAAATGGTGTGCCTTGTAACAAATACAGTTAAAAGCAATTGTTATGGCAACTACTGCCAAGTCTCCATCAGTATTTCTGCTGTACTGTTTAGGAGGGGAAAAATCTTTTTTGCTTGACTACATGTGACAAATGGAATGGGAAAACATGATTTTCCCTGTTGCCAGCTGAGTATTCATTAGGTTCTGAGCTAGTTCCTCAGTGTCAGAATTGGAAATAGGGTCTCTTAACTGTGGAGATAAGAAAAATCAGTCAGAGGTGATAGGTTGTCTGAAATCTTGCAGGTAAAGTAAACAAGCATCCAAATACCACTGCTAGAGATCCAGAAGATGGTAACAGGTATGGTGTTGCACTGTAACTAAATGACTCGTGTAATAAAACATCAGTCTTCAATTGTAAAGTTGGTTGTGGTGGTTGTGCCTAGTAGCGTCTTGATGTTACACTGCAAGAGATGGTCAGCAGTGCAGCTGCACAGCTGGCATGCTTTCTGCCTCCTTTTTAGCCATCATAATGTTTATGTGTATTGACTGATACTTTAAGTAACCACAGAGCCTTTTTGCAGAATGCATTATAATCCTTTATTAGATTTGTTTCTGAAGCTTTATAGAAGAGAGTCTTTTCAGGTCTCCTTCACTGCCCATTTTCATCTACACTAAAAACTTTGATGTTTTGCTCTCTGATTTGGGATTTCTTCCCTCTCACTTCCAGTGTGGCATATAAGCTTTGTTTATCAGGACAGTGTTGGGACTGCATGTTCATTGTCAGCTGTTGTCATTCCTGTGAGAATGGCTTTCTGTTTTTGCAGCCCAAAGCAAGCTGCTGCAGCATGTTCAATGGAAGTTCATTTTAAATTACATGCAGTTCTGGGCTTAGGTGGGCCCAAGCTTCCTAAATGATGGACTGCACTGCCCTTTGAGGAGGTAGCATGAATAGAACTGTGTGTAAGCATGAATACTGCACCCTCAGGCAGGAATGTACAGGGCATACTTAAGCACCGCTAAAAGTGCAGGATACTTTCTTCACAGTCAATGCAAGATATTAAGAAGAAGAAGAAAAAAGAAACAGTAAATGCATTGTTTGATTTGCTTTGGTATCCTTTTGGGAAGTTAGTACTCCAGGGCGTGTTGCTGGCAGCTGCTCTGAGAGTCAGAAGAGCTTGTGGTTCTGTTGTAGTGCAGAGTTCACCTTACCAACTTTGCCAGTTGTATTTTAGCCAGAAATGCTAAGCTTAATTTTATTAAAGGGCATGCCAAGTTGTACGATAATGCATCCCTTCTCTCTTTCTTTACTGTCTATTTTCTTCGTTTTTTGTTTTGGTTTAGGATGCAGGAGAAGTATACAGTTTTTTTTTTTTTTTTCTGGCAGTCATTTTTGGGCAGTTTTTTTGCATCCCCATCCATTTGAAACTTGAGTAAGATGGGAGCAAGTGCTCTGATCCCATACAACGGAACCCTCAGCTTAGAACCAGAATGATTCCAGAGCATTTGCATGTTACTGTCAAGGGAAGAAGTGGAAAGAAACAGGAGAAGAAAAATAGCAGAGTGAACCATACTGCAGGAATCTTTCTAAGGACTATGCCTGATGTTTTACTGACGCTAGCAACTGCAGAAAGCTAACTAGGTCACATACAAATCATTAATGACATTAAAAATATCATATGGTGAAACCATATGAACTGTTACTCGTGTTAGAGCTGTATAAAGATAGGTGCATTCTACATGAAGATTGCAAATGTGTTGTATCAAAAATGTTCGTATTAAGTGATACATATATGTGCTACACAGAACCCTGGTCTGGAAAATGGTGCTAAGTACAGTGGTGGTATGAAGTATGTGTATAAGCAATTGAACGTAGAACACTTCATACATTCTAAATGGAACATACAAACTGTGTCAAAAAACCTGCAACTAGATTGGAAATAATGGTGCTGATAGGCAAGTAAAGAAAAGTTATCATAAATTTACAGAGAGGATTAATATTTCCATCAAGATTTTTATTTTTAGATTAAATAATTTTGGTAACTTTAAATGTGAATGTTCATGTGGATTCAGGATCTTATGCAAGATGTTGTAACAAATGTATTCCTTCCCCCCCCCGCCAATCCTTACTCTCAGGTCTGAAGTTGAATTTCTAGAAATTCTTTCCCTTGTTTTACCTTTTTGTGTAGACCCACTTGGATAATGAAACGTGTAATTTCTCTGTTCTTATACACTCTTTCAGCTACAGTTACTAGAGTTGGTGTCAGTCTTGGTAGCTAAGTCTCTGCCGTATCCCAGGGTAATGTGAAGTGCCTTACTGAATGTGTAGGTAAAGACATGAGTAGAGTCAGGTGGGGACTGTTGTCTGCCCAAATACATGTTAGAAGTGTAAGGCAGGACACTGTAGCAATGCTTGCAGTACTTTGTAGGTAGTCCTCCAAGTTTCCCTCTTGTCCTCTTGCCCACCCTGAAATCTTTTGTTTGTGAAGCTGGATTTTTATTTGTGTGTTTGCCTTCAGTTTACCTGCAGTTTTGCATTTGTTTCATCTCAAGGTGTAACGCAGTTATTTTATTGGTATATTATCTGCTTTTTTTCTTTTATTGTTAAATTTTGTTTTACATTATTTTTGTGGTGCTTGTAACATCAGAGAACCTAGAGAGGCGGGAAAGGTGCTTTCTGAACCTAAGAATCATAGTACTGTTGTCTTGAAGGGGACTGAGGATATCTTGCCAGAAGGACTTGTGCTCAGTTGTCCAAACCAAGGATAATACAGGTGCTCTTAAACCCTTGATGCCTGTAAAGAGCCGAGTGGAAAAGCAGCTAGAGATTGCAGCTGCAGTGTGATAGATTTCTAGCTTCAATGTTAGGCCTTCATCGTTTTATGACAGGAATATGGGAAGGAAAAGGCATGAATTATAGCTCTGAACAACTATATGAATATCATCACATACGTGTTTTAAAATGTGTTGTCGTTTTCGTCAGAAAATAGACTAGCCTTAGGCAAGTGTAAGCTGTTTGTTCAGCCTGTTCACTTCTGTATTGTTCTCCTGCGCCTCCATTTTTACTGGGTAACTGCCCCTCAACTGATGCAAATGCTAAGTTATTAACATCTACAGTTGTGCTTTACTCTTTTGGCTTGGAGCTCTAAGTAAGAAAATTTGCTAGAAGTATTTTCAAGTTTGCTGTTTGAATCATAGGCTGTCTCTGCATGGATGAGAAAACTCTATACCACTTTGAAGACATGACCATTGTGCTATAAAATAAAACCCCTCTTATAAAAGGCAGTAAAATATTGACTGTGACACCATAGTCTTTCTTTTGCCATGTGCTGTAAACTACTCAAACCTCTCTGTTGGATCAAAGAGAACTCTACAAGGATCTCTAGTAACACACAGGCTTTGGGGAGTCAAAAGCAAAGTTCTACACAAGTTAGTACTCATGAAACACATTTAAAACCTTTGAAGTTTCCTGAATATTTCAGAAGCTAGAAGTGAGTTCTGCACTGTGAACAGACGTCCTTGTTCTTCCCATGCTAACAACCTGTCTTCATAAGACGGAGAAAAGCTATGGTCAGAAAAATACCATCAGAAGAATATGTGCTATATATGTCTACACATTTTGTGTTCCAGTTTTGAAGTGTGAAAGGTTTGAAGGGTTGAAACCTTATTTTCAAAGTAAGGTTTGAAAAACCTTGAAGGTTACTTCAACAAAACTGCACGTGAAGAACCTATGTTGTGCGTTTTTTGTCTCTGTTAAAAGCGGAGGGAGTGTGACCAAGTGTTGGATTATGTTGTTCATGGTATTCTGCGTAGCCTGGTGATTTTTTCCAAACCTTGCTCTTCAGTCTCTTATTTCCATGTTTATAACCCTACACTAGGACATAGTGTACTTTAATGTGATATTATCTGCCAGTACAGTGTGTGTGTCTGCAAGCATCCTCTGCATGCATACTTAGAGATATATTTTAAAGGAATAAACAACATTTTGATGCATTCCATTATCACATGACCTTGAAATCTTGGTACTGTCCTTTCTGTGTGCTCTATCTATGCCACATGACAGCTGGTTGCTTTACTGTAGCTGGTACCTTCTCCTCAGGCATGTGAAAAACTTCATGTGCACAAAATGCAAGCCTATTATAATGTATCTATTTAACAAATAATGGAAAGGTAGGAAGTAATGTTTCAGGTTTGGACTCTAGTTATTTTTTTAATGTTTATTTTGGTAATTCCATTGTAGTTACTGAAATTAGAGTTAGGATCAAGTTTAAGCCCATTCTTCTCTGAGGGATTTCCTGTAATGTTTGTTCAGAGGGGCTGAAGCAGGCAGTGCAGGGCAAGCAGTGCAGGCCCCCAACGGAATCAGTGGGGCCAACAGCCTTGAAAGTGGCTTGTAGTGGGATGTATGGCTAGTCAATGCCATGTACAGCATGGTGAGACTACCTGACTCTCCTGAGTGCTTTTCACTGAATGGAGAACTTGAACACAGTGCTGTGATGCCATCAGGAACAACAGTCTTCTGTGGGAGAGCAGCACATCAGTAAACAGTATGCATTTTGGTGTGGAAGAAGACAGGCCAGAGCTGAGCACCTTCCTTACATTCTGTCAGGGAGCCTTCCTCCTGTGTACTAGAGCACTCAAAAACAAAAAAAAAAAAGAAAAAAAAAAAAGCCTGCTCAGAGTGCAGTTCACCTCTAAGAAGCAGAGCAGGATGGTTTGATTCCAAGTACCCATTTTGTCACGGCCACATCTCCACAGCACCATTTTAGTCTTTTTATTGCTGCTGATTGGAACCTAAGTTTATGTCATGTTACTCTGTACAAGCATTTCCCTGGCTGAACTGTTCCGATGATTCACTTGATCTTCAGGAGATACTTGCCTGTGAAAAATCAGTTAACCAGTGGCTGAACTTAAGATTGCTTAGAGCGCTCGCGCCTACCTTGTACTGAGGCCTCTCCTGTCAGCACTCTGCACACGCTTCACAGTGCCGGTCGTTAAGCCTTACAAAGCACAACCTCTTAAGTTTTCTATAAAGTAAAACTGTATGATCTTTTCCAGGTGTGGTATCATAATGATCAGGTTATTTTATGTTGTTTCTCACTTTAATGGGAATTTTCAGCACCAAAATACCTGAGATGTCTGAGGTCAGCAGGAGTGAAGTCCCTCTTTATTAGCTATTATACACTGTTTTTCTGTTGTTGGCTCTGCAACTTTTTCTCTGGGTAATCAACATACGGTACTTGCATATAACAGAAGGATGAACACATATAATTAATGTGCCAAATGACTTATTAAGCAGTCTTTTAGAAAAATGGTACTAGCTGGTTCTGAAAGTGAATGTCGTAAAGACAGCTTGGCACCTTACCAGCACCAAAGAGGATGTGACGGCTGTGTGAAGTAGCAAACAACAGAATAAAAGGAACAAATAGAATAATAAGAGAATTTATGATTTAAGTACAAATCAAAACTGCTGTAAATAAAGAGGTCAGTAATTGTAGTCTTCCTAGTGTATCTGATCAGACTATTCCATCCTCTCTCCCCAACCTGACCTGAGATGAAATGATACCAAATGGAATTTGTACTTCCTAATAATGCATACAGGGCCACATGGTGCTGCTGTTTCCTCCCATGTATTTTGGCCAAGGTAGAATTTATTTTTATTTATTTATTTTTACCGTGTGTCTGGAGAATACTGGTGCTTGGCAGCTACTTGCCAAGATCAGGCTCAGGATTATGAAAACACTGAAACCTCCATTTAATTTCCAAACTCATTTCCATGGAAACAGCTAGACAGTAATAGTGTTTGTAATTTTTTATTCAATAAAAGCTTGAGTTATAAATATTCTCCATTTGTTTCCTATTTACAGTTGCAAAATATTTTAGGATCACCTACCATAATCTGTCATTCAACATATCTATAAATGCCATGAAAACATCATTGGGAAATAAAAATGTCTATTTTCAGCCCACAAACCCAACTTCCACACACTCACAAAGAAAATCAGAGGGACAGGAAAGAGGAAAGGAGGAAGGGGAGTGACGCATACAGTACAGCAGGCAACATTGCAATATTTGCTACACGGTAGCAAAACGACTAGGTAGAAAAAAATGTATTCTGCTATGATGACAGGCTTCTCAGGACATTCGTTATAGACCAGCGCTGTCCAGTGCATTTCTGAAGGACGAGTTGAAATCCAAATTCGTTTTCGCTGTTTTCCTGCAGTTCCAGGCAACGCTTGGATTTTCGATTCTGGATAGGGCCTCCCTTTAAAGATAGAGAGGAAAAATGTGATTAAATACAATCTTGCTACATTGCTAATGTGTGACGATACAGGTTAGAGAGCAATCCAGTGTCCATCTGTAATACTGTCTTCTGCTACTGTGAAAAATTACTTGGAGACAAGATAAGCACTAGGCTGGATTTGGAGAAGAGATGCTGCTTTTCACAGGGTAGTTTAGTATTTGATTTGGTTTGAAACAGCCTCAGTTGCTCCGTTGGCATTCCAGCAAATGAGATTCCTAGAATCCAGCTGTTTCTTGTCATGCTCTTTAACTGTAAGCGAAAGGCTCTTGGAGTAGTTTTCCTGTTCTGTTATCTAGCTCTGTGGCTCTGCTGTACCGCTGAAACATCAAACACTGGCAAAAAGGGCCAGAGTCTTGGCCCAGGATGTTCTGTATTGCATTACACAGAATAAAATGCCTAAACCAGTTTTTTTCCTTGAATCCTGACTAGAACTGTCTTTTATAGTCTTTTGTTGCTAATCCCCAGTATCAGTTCTGTGTTCATTTGTTTGGCAGCTTAATACTTACACATTAAAGCTCTCTTCATCTTTACTGTTAGTTGTAGCATTTTTAAAGCACTGAAGTAACCACATGGTTAACTGCAGATCCCAGCTACAGGAAGATCATGATTGTGTAGGTGACCTGTATGACACCTTTTCTTTAGTTATGTTTTCAGTTTGTTCTTCACCTCCTCTCTCCTATCTAATAATAGTAACTTGTACGCATTAGTGCCTGGGAAGTTTCTTCCAAAATACATGGCGCAGAATTATTTGTGCAGTGGTCTGAATGTCTGTCTGTCTCCAGAGTATCTGGAATTTGTATAATAGAGAATTACTAGTTTAATCTGCAAATCAAAGAGAGTGTAGTGCAGTACAACTAGATCAGTATAGCTGAGGTTCAGAAAGAGCAGCTACCAACTTAAATTTCTTCTTATACATGGTGCGGGTTTTGTTTGGTTTTGTTGGGGCTATTTTGGGGGAGGGAGGAGGGGATGGAGTGGAACCTAAGTTTTTTCAGGTCTGTTACACTTTGCATTAAAAACTCACATTTATAACTGAATATGAAACTGAATTTATTATCATCATAAGAATATTAGCATAAATCCCATAGAAATGTTGAGATTTGTATTTAGGGAATGTTTTTCTTCAGAACGGATTAACTGATTCTACTCAGTACAGGGTCTCTTTCACCCAGGTGCCTGGGGATAGTGAGGGGTGGAGTCTCTTATTCTGTCTCATATATAATGCATATTAAGTAATGTATTTGAGGAATGACCCTTCACAAAATATTTGGAGATTGGCAAAATGAATACAGAACAAAGTTTAAAAGCTCTGAGGTTTAAATACGGTTTGGATCAAAGAGCATTTTTAGAATAAATATAAAATTCAAAATAAGAGGCTTGTGTAAATCCTCCATGAAGGGCCTAGGTGCAGGCTCCAAATATCATTTTCATTGATTGCCAGATGAACAGGCATTTTAATATGCCTCCACACCTGGATGCTGAGTGAACTGCATTTCCCCATTGCTTTGAAACTGTTATTGACATTCATAGTAATAACAGTAGCTTAATGTGTCTGGTGAGATTATAAGCTCTAGCTAAGCAGTGTACCTGTGCACACAGACGGGCGTGCGTGCGCTCTATATATATAAATAAAAAAAATTAAAGAAACAAGGCAGGGAAATGTCAAAGCTCCAGTATATGCCATTTGTTCCCTTATTCTCCTCTTCCCCTCAAGTTACTTTTACCTTGAACCAAAGATTACTGAAGTTGAGAATTCATGTAAATTGAGGTTTGAATTAGGCCCTTAATATATAAAATTCCAAGATAACGGATAATTTCTAACTGTTAAAACCATTTTTTTTTCCTTCTCAAATAGTGAAGCATATACCCACAGTTTCATAAAATGAATAGTAACTTTTTTTTTTGTGTGGACTCAGTTTTGCATAGCATATAGAGGTTCAGCTGTACAGCAGTGCATAGGAATCAAGAGATTGGGATTTAGCCTGAATCCAGCATTGCAGCCTGCAGCTTTGAGCTTCCAAGCAGTGCTGGTGGTGCTGGTGTTTGTGACACTCATGTTATGTGGTACTCTGCTTTTCTGAGACAGGCACATGTGTGAACCAGGCCTTTCCTCATTTTGGGGGTGCTAAGGCATTCTCAGGTTTGGGGTTGCATTTTGCACAGGAATCAGGATAAACAAGTGCTCCCATTTGGTCTTGTCAGAAAACTGACAAGTTATGAGACATTGCAATACAAGTCCTTTGTTTGCCTGATTTTTGGATTTGAGATACAAACCTAGGTAGCCTACTTTTAGATAGCTTGTTAGTGCAAGGAAGAAATGGAGCTAATGCGCCCCTTTTTCATGAAAGCATGGCAGCTAAAACATGACTCTGCATTGTGCAACTCTGCTTGCTCTCCTCTCTGCTCAGGCTGTGTGAACTGAGCTCTGTGGTCATGAGCTCCTGAAGATTTCCAGGTTAGTGATGAGAGATGAAAAGCTCAGGCTTAACCTTACTGTGGAGCATGGCCAACATCTCAGCCTCTCAAATGGGGCACCACCTCGTTTGGGGACTGCCATTCTTGGATGCCTGCTCCTTCCCCACTGTTGTGTACAGAACTCAGTCACCTTATGTGATTTCTCTGGATGCCTCTAGGTAGCAGGGCATGAATATCTTGAATGCAGCAGTGCTAAGGTGAAATTTTTTTCTGCTCTCCAACCTAACTTGATTGAAGATTTTGAGGTAAAGAAGTTCATAATGGACAGGAATGTATTTTTTTTTTCTTCTGTTCTCAATCATTTAGAGCTCAGATAGGGATTGTGTAGATGTGTATGTGAGGCTGATGTAATTACAGGCAGCTACTACTCTTAAAGAAGGGGAAAAAATAGAATCCCCTGCTCTTTCCTGATGCCTCCTCATATGAAATTCAGCATTTAAGAGGCAAGTAACTCGGGGGAAATAAAAGCCTAGGAAGCTCTGTTTGATGTGCAGCCAAGTACTCTGCAGTGGCTACTGCAGTTCACGCTGCTGAGTACACTAGTGTATGTGTATGACACAAAAAGGCACCAAAGTGAAGTAGTGGCTGGTGTGGATGAGCTGAGCATGCTGGAGAGCACAGATGCTTTTTATTTAGCAAGGTATTTAGCAAGGTGGGGTTTTTTTCTTTTTCTTTTTTTTTTTTTTTTTTTTTCCCCTTTCAAAGAGAAGCAGAAAGGCTCAAGTCCTAGCCAGAACAACTTGGCTTCTGATGCAAGGGCTGTTCAGAGCCATGGCTTCATCTCTAGGACAGGTAGCACTCTACACAGTTTCAGTTCCTTTCAGCAGGCATGTGAACTTCAGAGCAGTTCTTTCATCCAGAGGGAAGGATTTGTGTTCTACTTATTTAAAAGTTCCTACTATTATTTAATTTTAAAATTAATGGCTTGTGCAATTTTTTCCACCCATATGTCTAGTACAAGCTTACTAGAGCACTCTTAGTCTGTTATCTCAAGAGAGAGGACTGTGTACCCAGTATATGTTGCAAAAGCTGAATTAGTGACCTGCATAATTCATAAAAGCTCATTAACAGGATAACTGAGGGAGAGAGCAAGCAAGTAACTGTCACTGAAAGCTACATTTGGCTACTCTGACCTGAGTTGGGCCTTCAAAACAGATTGCTCTGGAATGGCTTCTGCATTGCTTATCATCATTAGCATTTGTAATGCTCTAGCAAGCGCAAAAACAAAGCTGTCCTTTTATTCCTTTATTTATAACCATTTAGCAAAAGTTGTTTAAAAACCTAATGGCAGTCATGTTTAGTGTGTAGCCAAATGGGCCATTGTATTACAGTATTTCAGGCTAACTGGAAGTGAAAGGCAAGTTATCTGTGTAGACAGACAGTTGGGGCTTAGGATAGGCTTTTCCTCATCCTACGTAGGATCCTTAATTTTCATTTTTAAGGAAACAATTGATAACCTGAAGTAATGTCTCTTATTATGGTGCATAAAACATAATTCTTTAGACAGAAAAAAGTTATGGAAGTAAATAAAACTTTTCTGTCCAGTGGAGGAGTGTTAGGATTAAGATCATTGATGGCAAAAGAAAACTTGAAGGGCAACAGAAATCTCAGGATAAATACAGTCAACTGTCCTATAAAAATAGACTTTTTGGAGGGATGTGAAGATAATGGTAAGGACAAATGAACAGAGCAGGCTAGTGGCAAAAAGGGAATTGTCCCCTGGATCATATATTGAACAGCTGGCTCCGAGAAGGGTCCATTTCTCCGAAATGGCAAGAATTGACCATTGGTGGAGGCAGGTTGCTACACAAGGTAATTAATCTAGTAACTTAATTTTCTGATTTGTGATGTGGCCTATTATGTATTCTTAGGTTTCACCTGTTAGCTTGGCTTTGTAGGATTCCTCATGTTATATATGTTGCTTTCCAGAGTTCTTTTTGCGTTGTTTTGCTATGCAAAACTCCTACTAACATCCCTTTCTGAGAGAACACAAGGTGCAGCACTAGTTGCTAATGAAAACAGCTCTGCAGAATGCAGCTGAAGGTCAAGCTTATGAGCACCTTGCTGCCTTTTATTCTTTGTCTCCTTGGGGATGAAAACCCTGTTCTCACAAAGCACACCCAGAAACATACTATAAAGGAAAATTCATGTTATAGTTATCAGCCTGTACATAGCGGAATACCTAGTTAAACATCTTCAGACAGACAAACAAGGAACTTCTTTCAACACAGTTTTAAAAAGCAATTTTTTTCTTTTCCCTAGAGAAAAGGGAACACAATTTGCTTAGACCTCTCAAGTGGATTTCTAAAAATGTAGAGGTTTTAGATGAAAGAAAATACACATTCCTATATATTTTTTGAAATATAATTATCACTAAAATGTAACTCCATTGTAAAACAAAAATACTGAACAACAATGTTCTTTTCTAGGGGGTAAAGTAAGGACAAAGGAGGAGGCATTTAATTAGTGTAGGCTTGCTAATCCAAATTCTTAATATGAGTGCTGCATAAGATATTTTAACCTGGAAGCTGAACTAATAGCATCATCATTACATGCTTATGATTAAACTTATCTATGGAGACCTAGAAATAAATTAAGCACCACTTGAAGAAAATAAAGAATTTTGTACTAGAATTTCAATCAGTCTGTATATTCTTATATGGGAATTTAGGCTTAGCTCTTTGGGCCTTTGGTCACAGTATCACGTCATCTAAAATGGCTTTTTTTCCCAGTCACCATAGAAAGCTGATTTTTAATAAACTGATTTTTAATTGATAGTGGGAAAGGAATTTCCTTGCAGCTGCTGCATCAAGCCTTGCACAGTTTATTTGGGCAATAATGGAAATAAGCTGTTTTTAACTGTTACACTATACATGATCACTGGCAGGTTCTGGATACCGGACTTGATTGCCTGTAATTTTACTGAGCAGCCAATTCACTTTCTTGTTGCCTTCCTCATTCTTGCATCCTGATCTAATTGCCTTTAAGTAAATGTTTGCTTAAAGTAGTTTCATCTGAAATTGGATCGTAGGATATTTCTTGCTAATGGAATCTTGCTTAAATACTTATTGCCCTTGTTTCTCTTGGAATGATAGAATCAACTTGTACTGATTTGTTCAGATAAAGTTTTGGGTTTGTCTAGTAAATTAGAATAAGACATATTCTAAAGGTGAAAGTAAGTCCAGTACTTTCTTACTTACTTCCATTAAGTGTTTGGCTCGGTAAAACAAAGCGGGAGGTGGAGATGGAGGTCCGGCCTCCGAAAGTTTCTTGGCAGTCAGTCATGTGATTGAAGGCGTTCTGGCTTTGGTCATCTTTTGCATGGGTGACACTGTATCAGTGTCATGACACCTTCCTATGACAAGGCAGTCATTTATCTGGACATCAGAAAAGTAAGAAAATAACTACCTTGTAAATAAATAACCTGAGATTATGTGCTAAAATATCTTAATAGCATATCTGCTCTGAAAGGAAACCATGGCAGTGTTAACTTCCTTTTAAATTAATTCAGCACAATTGTCTTTGGAGCGTAAATGTAGTCCTTGAGTAAATGCTGCATAATGTGATATGCTGGAAAAGGCTTGAAATGCACCCACTAAAACCTTCTTTTACTGCTGCATTTACAGAAAAACTTTCTGGTTGGAAAGTTCTTCACCTAATTTACAAAGATCAGAACCTGCTGCTAGAAGATTACCCAAAATACAAGGCTAAAACTGTCCAAGAAAAGGCAATGGTTGCAACTAGCTACAGCAGTGACTGCAAGCAAGTTTAACACCAGTTATTAAAACACCATATTATATAGTACTGCGTATATTTAGTATTTTTCACATAATGCTTGTTTTGCTCATATGCTTTGGTTTAAACTGTAGTCAAATATTCTTAATGTAGAAAGACCAAAGGCTTTAAGAATTCTAATATTTCTAAGTAATTTTATTCTGCATAAATGAGATAAGAGATTGTAAGTTCATAATAAGTAGTAGTGAAAGGAGCATAAAACTCAAATATTTTAAAATACCTATTTTCTAAGAGATATTTTATATATGAAAACGACATTGGTTAAGGTGTACATGCATTAGGGACAAACTTACTAAGGCAACAAGAAGAGAAAAATATCAGTCATATCTTTCTCCTATCTAAGCGGTATCTTAGTTCAGGTTCCTTGTCCTCCAGCTGCAATACCTTGTGCAGTTATTGTTAGCTTCATTATTAAGTACGGGCACGCTATGGTCTACAGTAATCAAAGACAGGAAAGAACAGCTAAGGATCAAAAAAAATTGCTGCTGATACCTGAACCTGTTCAGTGACAGAGCACTGGGGGACAGGGGCTGCTGGAAGTGCTCTCTTGTGACTGAGATTTAAAATTGAGCCATTGACCACAGGGATCATTTAAAATCAGATGGCCTCACTAAAAATAGGGGGCTTAATTTAGTCTGTTGACTCAATTAATTGAATAATTATATTCTGGTTTTCTTAATATTTCTCCTACAGGATCAAAGTCTATTTCCTTTAACAGGATCACAGTCTCTTCCTGTTCTGAGCTGTTGGACAGACAGTACTGCATAATTATATAGCAATACAACATGTTTTATACTACAGATACATACTGAGTGTATTTCTGTCCTTTGGGATTAGAAGTACAGCATAAATTAACATGCTTCCTAAATTAATGATGCTCTTTTTCTACCCTGTGGCTTTCATCATGACAGAATCTGGAGAAATTCAGAGACAATTATTCCTTCAGATGCACTACTGCAACTAATGTGTGTTGTATGCAGGTATCTGAGGCTAAAATTTGAGGATGAAAGAAATGGGAGTAGCTATAAGAAAGGTAGTGACAGTTGTTAATTTGTTCCTTGCCACCGCTTTAATACTAATGTGCCTGCAATCTGCGTGCTCAACAAGAGGGTGCATTAAGTGAGTCCAAAAATTCTCTGCTTAGTTCACAGGTGTGCAGTTAGGTCCTACCATGCAATGTGGATGCTGCATTCCCTTGTTTGGGTGGTGGCACCAGCTAGCACTGCACGACATTTAATTTCATTGATACAAACAGGTGAGAATTAATTCTATCTTGTAAATGCCACAATAGGTACTAGGAAAAATGGGTAAGAGCTTTCAGTAATTCCATCTCTTCTTTTCTTGTGTAACTACATGGAGCATCTATTGAAATTACATGAGATATATGAATGACTGCGCTTTATTCCACTGATACTATATTGTTAAGAGTTCACCAAGTCATTTGCTCCCTTCTGTCTTCCCCATTCTTACCATAGCAAATCCCACTACAGCATTTTTGGAGAAACTACACGTACAACAACTACAGTTGCTAGCAACAGCTGTTACTTTCGTAAGATGGCCTAGCTCCGAACACTTCTGAATAGAAGGTTTTCCTGTAGAAACCTCCGACATGGACTATGCTCACGGTTTTTTGTAACATGTTACATCCAAATTGATCTTTTAGTCAGGTTTTCCTCTCTGAAAATCCACTTCTACCCAACTTAATGTACATGTGAGTTGATAAAAGAGGTTGCCAGGTCAGAATAACTGCAGACAACCATCTCCCTCGTGCCTTTGTGTGCTGCCGGGAGCCTGCCTGAGGAAGACTGCAATGGCGCTCTACTTCAGCATGCCCAAAGTTTACTTGCTAAACCTTCTGCACATAAAGCTCGTGGCAGTAGGGGATGCAGGTACAGGTGAGTTTTACTCACAGATCATGCTCTAAATCACAATTGCCTTTCTCTCAGCAAGAAACCTGAAAAATCATGTCAGAGTCTGAGGAATTTTTTAAAAATAGGAGATGACTGACTGCAGCATTTAGAGTACATGCACTCTTAGTATATAGAATGTGTAAAATTATTAATATCAGAGAGTGTAAGTTCAGAAGAATGAATCATAGTTCTGTCCATACACAAAAATTTTCTACCAAGAGATGTCCTCAGGAATGGTAGAGCTGGCAGCACTGGACCTCCTTTTTCCTGCCTGTCAGAGTCCCTTCCCTGTCAGAGCACTGGCTCCATTTGGCATATGCAACATGTGGTGCCAGAAAGCCTGATGGTCGCAGCATCCGTGCATTTCCTGAGTGCAAGTGCAGTGCTCACCATGTGCGCGTGCAGCAGCCCTGACACTTGCCATCCCCACTGGGCCTCCAGGGAGCAGAGAGCTGCTGCCAGCACGCGGCCTGTGTACCTGCTGCTGGCCATGAACAGCCACAGGGAGCGAGGAGGAGGAATCGCTTTGGGCCAGCGTCAGCTCTCTTCCAGGCCTTCAATTTAGTTTGTCCCCAGAAGAACTGTAGTAATTAAGTAATCTAGGAAATACTGGAAGGACTAAGAATTAAAACAAGGGAATTCCATGACAACCAAAGGTAGTTCTTACTTTCCTTGAAATTCATGATGCCCAAGCAGGTTCTTTAATATCTTCTTTAAATTAATGTTTTAATAAAATGCTGACCCTTTTGCCATGAGATAACTCTTTTTCTCTGTCCTCTTTGCCATATATAATTTGTGGTGATCACTTACTACTCTGCTAAAAGGTCTGTTTCTGTTCTGATTAATGATGAAGTGGTGTGACATACAGAAATAGGTGATCTGTCAAACATGTATAAGACAGACTAGCAGAACTGTATTCCCAAAATAAGCATTTCCCTGGCACGCCCTACACCTGACATAGATCCTGAGCAATAAAACTCAAACAC